>JARHVA010006415.1:595000-752500 GCA_037957365.1 Torreya grandis
CAATTCCATTGCATATTTGGTAAGCCACCTCTTGCTCAGCTAACTTAATGGGTACATGTACAGGCAATCTGAGAGGAGTGCACTATGTTCCACCAATATTGATGATTGTACAATTAGGGTATAACCATATGTCTCCCATGGCCTTAATTTATTTTTTGGTCAAGGGGATAACTCTTGACATTAGATTCCCACTTATGGCCTCAATTAGGACTGGATAAACATAATCATAAATGAAGTGGATTTGGTCCTTGTATTTAAATGTATGAAACTTTGAATAGTTTTGGGAGACTATATGTATCCCATCAAGTGACCATTCCCTTAGGTTTTAAATATTTGTGGTATCAATCAAGGCATCTAGGAGGTATGACATCATGTAGAACTGGTTCCTAGTCTTCATCTTGACTACAAATATCTTTCTACTTAAATAAGTGTTGACCAATTCACCAAGGGGAAGGGTGAGTTGTTTATCAACCATAAAATATACTAAGGACCCACAAACTTTGTTTACATATGTGGTGGTTGAATTACCATATAGCCTATTCACCATAGTCATGATTATTCTTATACCAAGTTTGAATTGACCAATAGGAATGTTTCCATTAGAATCTAAAAACACCTAATTTCTAGGATATAACCATAGGGCAAGGATGGTCTTTAAGTCATTTTCCTTGGCCCAAATGTTTATTGTGGTTTTGTATGTTTAGGGTTTATTTATTTTTTAATAGTTTTAAAATGTAATAGTAGAGATATAAGATATATTTCTATGAGTATGATCATTCATTAACATGCCCTTATCAAATTTTCTATCTCTAAAAATAGGAGAGAGAATGTCTATATAGTGTAGTACCTTAGGTTTTTCTACAATGTAATAGAGACCTATAATTTGAATGGCAACTGTGTCGTAGTAGAGCCTTCTTATTGACATGTTCTTCTCCTCTTCTCTTGTGATGGGTTATTATTCTTGATGGTCCAAAATAAGCTTGACCAATTATTATCCCCAATATTTAAAGTTATGGTTGAATTGTGTATCCTTGAAAACTATTCCTTCTACATCTGAGGCCAAATAGAGTTCTACATTATCTCTTTGGATACTTTTTTGGGTTTCCATGGATGTAAGTTTATCTAAATTACTTTCCAATGGTTTGTAATTCAATTTTTGGGTAAAATTATCCTACATAAATGAAAATTAAATCTTCTTTTTCTTAATTATGATGATCATAGGGTCAAACTAAGGCTTCTAGGTGTGATAGGTTTTTTTTAAAGGTTTTTATAGTGCTTTAATGGTGGTAGCTATTTGAACTTATGTGAGCTTCATGACTTAGATTGTGTTTAGATCTTTGTATTTATACCTTTGCCTTATCATGAATCTACAAAATCTCTTGAACTAACTAGTCTAGCTTATGTGGCTCCATCATGGAATTTTATTCATTAATATTTTTTAAAAAGACTATTGCCCTTTGAAAATCCTTATTCCATTTTGCCCCATCAAATCATCCTTGTACATATCAAATCAGACCATCAATATCAATTTGAGAAATCAAATGCCATTGGCTACTCCCTATATTCCCCATAGTTGTGGCACTTGTCACTTCCATATTTGATCTGAGATTTGATAAAATGTCAACATTGATCATGTACCATTGATCTCATTTACATGAATTAATCATACTCCATCATTCTTGATCTTATTTATTATGCCTCCTTCTTTATAGATTGTTGATCAAAATGCTTACACTCTTCTACATACTATTGATCTTCAAAAGATGCTCAAGATTTAGTTTGTAACCCATAGTTATGCCACATGTCATCTTCATATTTATCTTGACTTTTCAATGTTTATCTCACACTGTCAGATCATTTTCATCTAGGAATACATGATCAATTAGATCTTGTTCATTGAGGTTGAATGCTATTGATTGCTAAGTATTATTTAGTTAAAATTGTGACACTTGTCACTTTCTCACTTCCCTTAGGGCTTTATTGAAGTTTTGACTCGATATGTATTTTTAGATCAATATAGCCAAACCAAATGCATATTATTGATCTTTGGAAGATGCTTGAGCTTTAGCTTACGATCAAGGACTTAGTCTTTAGTCTCACACCACTGGATCAATCTCGCCTGAGTAAACATGAATCATTGATCCTATGAATAAAATGATATTTAAGACAGTGCTTGAGGAACATAAAATTTAATTTAAAATCTTAGACTAATGTTTTTATTCATATTAATAAATATGAATAAATATTTAGGCTAAAATCTTAAGCTAAGTTAGAAACATAATAAAGGGGACCCTGAACATAATAATAAGACATGGCATAAAGTCTTAGGATAAGGCCTTTTAGGCTACGTCTATACACAAAGGGACCTTTTGTTTAGTTAGACCATGTGGAAATTAAAGGGACCAAGGGGGCTTGAGAAAATAAAGAGACCAAGCATAAAAAATTTTACACTAAGGTTTGGTCATGTTAATAAACATGATTAAAACTTAAGATAAAAATAGAACTAAGCCTATGACATCATAAATTGTTTCCATATAATATGTTCCTATTGTCAATTTGGAGTTGCACCTTAATTAAAGATGTGAAAAAGAAGAAAACCTTTACTACAATTGAAAAAATGGGATCTTCTCATAGGGCGAGTGCCTCTGTGTTGAGAAGAACCTCTAGAGAGGGTTAGTTACCTTAAGATTTATATATTAAATCTGATTATTTTCTTGTTATTGGATGAAGAAGGGAAGGGGAAATTAGAAAGAAAAACTTTTTTTAACAGGGTGATGCACCTGAATGTTGTGATATTCAATGGGTACTATTATTCAAAATGAAAATGGAGTTCTATATTACCCTTGCATAAACATTTTAGATGAAGGGTGTTGCCTCTTCAAATGACCTACAAGGGAAGAGAGGTGAAATGAGATGGGAAGTAATAGGTGGGGAAGGGACCTACTCAAAGGGGATGTAATCCCACTTAATATTGCTATGTAATCAAATACACACTATATATAATCCACATCCGAAACCCAAAAATATATAATTCAGAAGCAATTTCCTCTATCCAGCTTCTAGGAAATTATTATTAAATATCAATAATCCTTCTTGAAAATGACTTCCAACAGGTCATTTTATAAAAAAATTATACAAAAGGCCAAGGTATTGGCATTTAAATAACATGAGAAGATCAAGTGGATGTGAACTCAAGTAAATTTTGAGTTTAAATTAATTACAACCTTCTTGAAATATTTCCTTTCTTTATCTTTTTTAATAAACCTTATTTTTTGGCATTGAAACAAGAAATGGGAGGAGATAAGGGTTAGTCTTGGTTGACTTAACTCAAGACTAACTCCTTTTTACAATAATTTATTCATTAAATCCTTAATTCCACAAAAAATTCATGATGAGCTCAAAATCTTGGCATTGAAAAGAATGGCGGGCCCAAGTTTGATAGAAATAAATACCCTTTCCAAAAATACTACACCATATTTCCAAGGAGAACTCCACTTGAGTTTCTTGAAAGTTGAGTTGTAACAAGACAAGATTCCTCTTTGCATGGAAATTAAGAAACAAGCTTTGACAAGTCAACCTTAACTAACTCCATTTTCATGCTTCTCCTTATTAAAGTGGGACTCATCTTGATTTCATTTTCCCTTTTCAAAATTAATACAATATTTTTCAAGAATCTTTTAATTTTATTGTTTTTGAAATAATTCCATTTTTAGCATTGAAAACTTTCTTTGGATGAAATGGCATTTTAAAATTATTCAAATATATGGATATTAATAATAATATCAAATATGTCATGTGGGAGCTAATTTAGGGCTATTTGGCATATCAAATGACCTTTTTATAATTTAAATTTTTAGACTTAGGATAAAATCACCCTTTTGAACATATTTAAAGCTCCTTGAGATAATTTAATGACCTTTGAAACTATTTTTTATGTTTTTGACATTTTTGCCCATATATGACCATTTTGACTAGCTTTAAAGGCTAATTAACCATTTTGGGAAAGTTTCAGATGATAGGGTAGTAATTTGGCCTTGAAGAAAAATAATTCCAATAGTTCCCACCAAATTTGAATTCAATACAAAGGGCATGAGCTAAGGTAATTATAATTAGGGTTTTAAGTTAATCAGACATAAATTCAACTTGATTTCAATATATCAAAGGCTAGTAAAAGATCAAATCATAAAACCCAAACATTGCTCATTCCAAATGGACTCCATTAGAGTTGTGACCTAAAACATAAAGATAAAATGTTAAAAACTTTAGGCAAGATTAAATTATAATTATGAATAATTATGCCAACCAAATCAGGTATGGATGATCTTCAAATAAAGATGAAGTGTAAAACATTCCAATAGTACTATGATCAGATTAATTTTCAAATTAATGGTACAAATCTACACAATTTAAGACAAGGGTCCCCATTTTTGAGAAATGGGGGTATGTTGACCTCAATAAATGGCAAGTTCTAAGGGAAACATAGCAATATGTTAGAATTCAAATAATCTAGTTTAGACTAATAATTAAGTTATTTTTTATTTAATCAAGCACCATTATTAAGATTAGTTCAAGGTTAAAACAAATATTGCACATGCAGAATTAGGATCAAACATCAAGACATAGCCATGTTGTGTTTGTGCTTTGATTCAACTTACTAATTGCTAAAGGATTTATAGAACAACTTCTAGGTTCATGATTTTAACCATTAGCATTGACTTTTAGCATGTTTGGATATTCATTAACAATCATGTTTTAGTTCAGGGAAGGCTTGGGAATTGTTCTGTTACCATCTAGGAATCTATATCCCTAATAAAGATACCCTTGGATCCACTGAAGGCCTTATTCCACTGCCATCCAAGTGTCCATAGCCCCAGTAGAGATTCTTAGAATTACTTTTTCTTAAAAATCTCTTAAATTTTTCCATAAGGTTCTTATTTTTTATAATTTTCAAATCATTTTAACTTTCTAGCAAAGGTTGGGAACCAGGTTAAATAGGTTTTTGGATTTGTTCAAGTGTTTGATCTTAAGACAATCATCCTTGGCTATAATCTTTGTCCCAAGTAATTAATGATTTTTAAGTACAATCATGATTGTATCCCAATAATCCAAGCTTTCACTCTACATGTGAAATATTTATTAAAATCAAGATTAGATTAGAACAAAGCTTAAAATCTCAAGGAATAAATAACCTACCCATCAATATTTACTAGTTTCTCCAAACTATAACATTAATCTCATATTTCAATAATTCATGATCAACCAATACAAAGAAAGCATACCTGAATTCCTGAAATATGAGGTTTATTTTTATAGTCATATGAATCTTGAGCTGAGGACTGTCTAGAACAGACTTATTAAAAGCAAGAAATAAATTAGGGAAATCAAACACACAAAATAAAAATCAAATAAATAAGCAAACAAATATATACAAAAACTATGTACAAGTAAGGGACAAGAAGGAAAGAAACTAAATTATGCCCTACCTACACTAACTCTAACTAGTCTTATAGATTACTCCTTAAAGACCACATGCGAGATAGTAATGAAATAGTGATTAAGGTATTTCCCATTTGTGGGCAGTGTGAACTCTGCTCCTTGTAAGTCTTTGAGCTTGAAGTTTTTATATCCAAGTATCTTAGAAATATGATACGGACCTGTCCATAAAGGTGTGAACTTCCCATGTTTAATTTTAGGTTTAGATGCCTTGTCCCAAAGAATAAATAAGTCTCCTTGCCTAAACACCTTTATCTTTGAATGCTTATCAAACCACCTTTTCATTGTGGTTGGTTCTTGCTAAAATTAGCAAAATCCTTTTATCTTACATCTTCCATCTATATGATGTCCAAAAATATTGAACTTGTGCTTTTTTTTTCCTCCTCGATGTACTCTTATATAATATTATAGGTTGGCAGCTTGAGTGTTATGGAAAATATGGGTTCTTGAACATAAAAGAATGGTGATGCCTTGAGAGCTTATTTGACTCTAGTTCTATATTTCCAAAGGGCATACTTGAGTAGCTTTTGGCATGTTCTAGGTTTATTAGTTTTAGACTTCTTTATGCCTTTCATCAAGTTCTTATTCATTGATCCAAATACTCCATTACCTTGAGGATATTGGTTTGATGAGAAATTGAAAATGATGTTATTATCATATGCCCATGTTGTCATCTCAATGGATACAAAGGTAGATCCATTATCATAGACTAGAGATATAGGTGTCCCAAACCTTGTGCATATGTTTTCTTCTAAAAATTTGATCACCTCTTTGGTCCTACTCTATTTAGTTACCACTAATTTATTCCATCTAGTGTAGTAGTCAGTAGTAGTTAGAACATACTTGTGACCATCAGACGAATTGGGGTTAATGACCCAAATAAAATTCAATCCCCATTAGGCAAAGGGTTTATCAAGCATTACTAGTCAGAGTGGCATGGTTACCTTGGACTCTTTAGTGTTGAAGACTTGAAATGAGCATCCTTGAAGATAGTAGGCTAGTAGTAACCAACTCTAAGGATCTTATGGGTTGTAGTCCTTCTAGATCATTGTCCACTTCCCAACTTTTCATAAAATTTGCTCATGATCTTAGTTTTTCACCCTTAGAGACACACCTCAAGTAAATGCCTTCAAATTTCTTCATGTACAACACTCCATCCTTGATCAAAAAATAAGCTAACTTGATCCTTAGATATCTTCTTTGTTCTTTACTTAACCCTACAAGAAAATAACCATTGATTAGTAAGTGGACAATGGGATCATACCAATCATTAGTTCTAAAACTTTGTTTCACTACCTGCATAACACTTAGCTTATGATTAGTATTGTCAATCACTTGAATTAAACCTTGGCACCTTACCAATTTGGCAGTCTTCATCTTAATGTCATATTCTTGGATCGCAGACATCCACTTATGTCTCCTTTATCCTAGTTCTTTTTGACTTAGCATGAGATTAATGGGAGGGTATATTAGGATTATATGCACCTTATTTCTAAGGATATAGTGCCTAAATTTATTCACTACCTTGACTAGAGTACATGCTTGTTTTTCAATCAAAGAGTAGTTCAACTTAGCATTTTTAAGGTTAGTTCTCATAAAATATATTGGATGGTCACATCCATATATCTTGTAATTTAAAACTATAACTATTGCATGATCTAAATCAAAGGATTAAAGTTAAAATTCTCTAGTAAATTATGGACTTGTCAAGACTAGGGCTTATCTAATTACCTCTTTGATGTCTTTAAAAGCCTTCTTAGTCTCTTCATTTTAAGTGATCTTTGCATCTTTCTTCAATATGTCATTCAAAGGTTTCATTATTTATGCAAAACTAGAAATAAACTTCCTCAAAAAGTTGATTTTACCAAAGAATGATTCAAATTCCTTCCTACTATTATGGGGATTTATCTTTGATATAGCATTTATTCTATCAAGTTCTATAGATATCCCCTCCTTATTATTAACATGTCCCAACAATTTTCCCTAAGTTACACAAAAAATGCTCTTCTTTAGGTTGAGATAAATTTCATACCTTATGTACCTTTCAAACATTTTGATGTAAGTGTATGATCTAATCTTCCTTATTCTTTGAAAAGATAGTTAAGTCATCCATATAGGTGATAATATACTTACCTATCATCCCCTCAAAATCATGGTCCATTGTTCTTTGTAATGTTGTACTCACATTTATCAGTCCAAAGGGTATCCTTTTGTAGGCAAAGGTGCCCCACTTAGTAGTGAAAGTATTTTTTAGTTTGTTCTCTTTGTTTACAAGCACTTGGTTATATCCTAAAAAATAATCAAATAACGACATCATTGCATAACCATTAAAAATCTAAATAACATGATCAAGAGAAGGCAAAGGATAGTTATCTTTCTTGGATGCTCTATTTAGATTTCTAAAGTCTACACATTGTCTGATTTCTCCATTTTTTCTTGATTGATACTAATTTGGCTACGCAAGTGGAGTTCCTAATGGGAAACACTATCCTTACATTTAGTAATTTCTTGACTTCTTTATATATCAAAGGTTCTAGGATAGGATTGACATGTCTTTATATTTTCCTAAAAGGCTTGTAGTTTTCCTTTAAAGGTATGGTATGAGTTATGACCCTTGGATCAAATATATTTAGGCCATCATAGGGCCATGCTATGACATATTTATATTTGGTTAGTAATTCTTTGACTCTTTTGGAATTAATGCTTATTCAAGCTATACCAATATTAACCAACTGAGGTTGACCTTGAAATCCAAGATCAATTACATTATAATCTTCCCCACCTACTTTGGGAATCTTGATAGTCTCATCAATTTATTTGTGTCAAATAGTCTCTCTAGGGAAATAATGCCTTTGGGGATCTTACTGTCATTCAAATGAGTGATCTTGATGTCTAGTTTTCCTTCAACTTTGTCATCATCAAGGGTACTTTCACTCGATTTGTATACACCCTAAATTGGTCAAGAAACCACACATATCATGTATTTTCATAGTCCTTTCATAAGAGACTCTAATTAGAGAATATGATATTTGTTTACATTTGGCCATGTGTCATTCTACCTCAACCACGTTAGGTTTTCCATACTTATTCCATCCCCTTGGTCCCTAGCCTATAGGACATGAGCATTGGGATTGGACTATAGCACTAAAACCTAGGGTGTCTAATTTCTAGTGCTCATATCTAAATCTAATTTGAGTTTAAATGATCAATTTCTTCCATTAGATGGGTCTTACCCATTTTATTTGATTTGTTCCTAAGTTTTCCAATATTTTCCAAATGCAAATAAAGCTCCCAATTTTGAAGTAAAAAGTCTCCTATATAAAGGACTACACAAGGTATTTTATATCTAGCACTTATTACTTTGGCACATTAGACATAATAAAAATTAGTCAATAGTATAGATCAACTTCTCTACATCACACATAGACTTGCATGCTTGATCAAGGAAGGGCCTAAGCAAAATTCACTCTTGCATCTATCATGGGTGTTTCCTAAGGCAAAACTATATTTGATCTGAGACCCTATCTTAAATATTAATGTAGGCAGTGGTCAAGACAGCAAGGGATCTAGATCATGTGATCATTCTTCGCTAACCCAATTTTTCCCCCTTTTTTTGATGTATTCATTGTTTGCATGTGTGTAGATGTACTTAGGTATTGAAGACTAAAATAGACCTATAATGAGCTATGTCAACTTCTAACCCTTGAAATTTCGTACATAGGCTCACATTGACAAGGTAAACAAAACCCAAAAATCATATATCCTCAAGATAATAGTGATGGGAGGGAATATAACACTAGACACCAGGGTATCCTATTTTAATGATCCTATCCAATCAAAAAAGAAAATCTAGATTTAGATTCTTGATAGTGTCTCAGTCCTATACCTCAATTACTAGCCCCTAAATCTTTCATTTTAGTGTAAATTTAGTTAAGTTTCTCTCTCCCTCTCTCTCTACAATAATATAAATGCAATAGAATCAAATTACTAGTGCATAGTTCAAATGATACATCTCATGTTATTAACTCTTCTTTGTCAAAGGAATGTTAAAATGCAAAATCTCCTTTTCTTACTTCTCATATTGCACATGAAAATAATGCATGTCTTTCATCAATGGAAAAACATAGATGCACATGATATTCCAATTTTAAATAATAATTTATTGCATATTTGAAAAGAATTAAATTCTTCTATTACACCTCTCCCTAATGATGATGGAAGTGATAATGAATATGATAGCGAGCATGCCAATGAATATGAAAATTAGAGTGATTATGAACAATATTACATATATGATAGTGATGCTGATAATTATGCACGTAGTGAAGAAGAATATGCATCTCATATTTCTAACTCTTCTCTCACTCCTCTGAAACATAATGTATTTTCAAATGTTGTTTCTACTTCTATAAATGATTCTATTTCCAATAATGTACATGTTAAAGCTAATAGCACATCTTCTACTCAATTAGAATGTGATTCAATAAAACATAAAGATACCAATGAATCTCCCAAGCCACCCCCTACTACAATATAACCCAATTATCACTCTTCACCTAAAGAGAATGGTAGCCCACATCCCTTTAGTAAGGTCCAAGTTACCATTACTCCCAAGGTTCAAATGATCACAGCCCCTATTTATGAGGCAATTGCAAAATGTAACATTCCCATGGTCAAAATTAATAATTAAATTTAGTGATTAAATGAACCACTTCAATATACTAATGTACCATCCCAAGACACCTTCTCTTGATACATGCATTTGGAGAATTACAACACCAATTACATCTCCTTACCTTGAAAAATAAAGCAAGCCTTGGATGGATGATAATCATCTACATGGTAACCCTATTATGAAAACATTCATAAAAGCTTCACTGCCTAAGCATTTTTAGATACCATCATTACCTCACTTTGATGGAACTAGAGATCTATTCATTCACCTTCAAGCTTTTCAAAAGGTTTTTATATCTCATGTGAGTCCTTTGATTCTACTCAAGTTATTTCAGCAAACATTAATTAGGGAAGCACATAATGGGTTATTTCATCTACTCCCCCTTGGTTCATTACACACATATGATGACTTAGAGGAGGCATTTATCATATATTACATCGTAAACATGGGCCCTCATGTTATATATGAGAAACTTTCCACACTACATCAAAATTATTTAAACCCAATTAGTGAGTATATCTTAAGATTCAAGGCTCACATGTTAAGATTGATATACAAACCAACAGATCTATAGATTTAGTATATCTTCATTAAGGGGTTTTGTCAACCTCTACTTGAGCATATATTATATTAGATAGAGTCTTCTTTTAAACACTTGTGTTATACAATCTTATCTTTGGAAAATAAATTTACATTGACTGAGGTAGATTCAATTGATCAGATCACTCTAGATTTCACAATAGCATCTCCAGCTATAGCTCCTACCACTTAGCATCCACCATGTCCTAAACAAAATAAGAGACCACAACTAGAAAAGTAACTAGTCAAAAACAAATAGCTAGTTTCTAGAGCACAACCTATAGTATGCACTAAAAAGTACAATAGCAAAGCACCACTATAATTTAGTTTAGAGCGGGATATCCCATCTTCCATATTATCAACACTACTAGATAGGAGATTAATCACACCACCTTCTACTCATCGATGAGATTCACATCTCTTACATAGACAACCACATTGACCCTTTTGTAACTATCATTGTATCCATGGACAAAGATATAATGATTGTTATGGACCTAGGGATTACATTATTAGATGTGTTGATAATGGCATCATAGCATTCACATAGGGGGAATTAAGATCTGCTCCATCATGGAACCCTAGACGTCATTCCTCCATGACTAAGTCATCCCAGGACATTACTTTATAAGAATCATCAGTCACTCATTGTGAGTGTAATGCAGGTTTTAAGATAGAAGCTCATAAGAGATCTCCTATTCCACCACCTCAGAAGGTTTGGAAACTAGTACAACAAGAATATTCTACATATAGCACCATATTCTAAGGAATACATAGTGTAATTCCATATACATATTCAATAGATTCATAAGCACTATAACAAAGTCCTACTCCTGAGAAATATTTAGTAAGAATAGTTTTTTTGGGTCCTATCTCACATATCAATCCACTACAATTAATATTAAATGAACCCATACCATATAGTAATGATCATGTTAAATATTCATTATGGTTAGATTTTTTGGGTCTTATCTCATGTAACAACCCATTATGATTAAGATTGAATGAGTCCTCATCATAGGTTTTAGCTCCATCTCGATATATTACTCAATCATATATATTACAATAGAGGCCATAGGGTATTCGATTATAGATAGATGAGCCTTCTTCATAACACATAGTATTTAGTTGCATGGCCCACAAAATTAAATTTTATAGAATATTCACACAGCTACATTAAGCACATAGTAGATAGTATTAGATATAGATCACATTCCTACATAGCATGAGTAGTATGGACACTTATTCACTTGGCTGACATGGTTTAGATAGTGATATAGCATAGAATAATACAATGTTTAGTCATATTGGTTTTATTTCATAAGCTTCACTTAGAAAGGTAATGATGGATCCAAATGTCTATCTAGCCTTTGTATTCTTGAGCCAATCTTGAGGAAGCAATATGCACAACGTGTTATCTTACATCCCCATATACTAAAAACTAACATTCCTAACTCCTAATAATTATCCATTGTCAAAACTAGCTTATCAAAATCCAAATCTTATTTTACCAACATTTAACCAACCCATCCAAATAATTTACCAATCTTAAACTAGCTCAATTTATCCTAATAATTTCTAAATTACAAAACCAACAAATTTTTACTCACACATAATTATAAACCAAATATACTTCTTTAATTACATATAAATCAAAATACAAAACCAACATCATGCTTATCAAAATAATCAAATCACATATCCCAAGTACCATTGTACCAAACATACATAGCCTCAACATCAAATACCAAATCAACTACTTCTAAAATCAACCATATCCAATGAATATAAAAATATATTTCAAATCCCATAACACAGTACACATGAGTCAAAATCCAAATAATATCCATATATGTAGCAATGTTTTCAAAACATATACATCATATCAAGATACAATCAATCATGGATGGGTGTCATGCCCTCATTCTCATTCTCACTCTCTCCTTTAGTACTAGTCCCATAGTCCATCCTTGCATTTGATTTCCCCACACCTCCTCGAGCTCCCAAATTCCTCTTACACTAACTATCTCACTCAAAAAACCAACCATGCTCCTCATGTAAGTCCACATACTTCCTCTAAAAATCTATGTACTCATCCATAATCTACATACTCATCAATCCATAAATAAGAAGAGGCATCTTATAACTATCTCTCTTAACCCCCAACTCATCTCTCTCTACCACTACCTTAACATATACAACTATAGATATAGCATCCATATCAAACAAATGAGCATAAATGCTAGCAGTAACAGTCACTTGCTCTATCAAACCCTCTTACATTGAATCATTAGGAACATACCATGTGAGCTCATGAAGTGTAGACTCAATAATATTTTCTTAAAACCCATCATCCCTACCTCCTCCCTCAATAGGTACTTCATCTTGAGCACCTCCCACTCCACCTAAAAGAAAAGATATAAACACTATGTTAGCCATGTGCTTTCAAAAAAAACTAGAAAAAGTTCAAAATCATACAAAAACTCAAATATAATGAAAATCTTACCTCCTATCATCTAAATCAAATTAGCGTCCTCATACTCAAGGGTATCCCCTACACTAATAAGGTATAATGGGACCCATTGATTCCTTACCCACCATGTAGTAAATGCCTCTGTGCATCCAACATCATCTACATCAGGAATATTTATATCCACATCTCATGCATACAAAGGTAATTGTGGTAACTCAACCATAATAGACCTATCATGAGCTCCTACTCTCACTAATATCCATACACTCCTCACCCACACCCATATTTTTGGGGGTACATCTTGTGTAAACCCAAACTACCTTTTCATGCACTCATATTTAAAGCACTCATACACTCTAAGATAATATTCATGTAACCAAAAATTGACCTTAATATAACACAACTACACTCCATCCTCAGGCCACCCAAGTAATCCTTTATAGGGCCTCCATATGTTATCCTGACCCACTAGTCTATCTAACACTCATCTATAGTGATCCATCCCAAGAGATCTGATATCCAATGAACTCATCCACCACTCCCCATATGGCTATGGAGGTGCCCACCTATCTCTCGGTAATCTCAACAGTTACACAACTGCTATGTGCTCATAATCCTAATAATGCAATAAGGTAGACGCACTCAGACCACCACTAAATGCCTCTTGAGTAAAACTATATAAATCTATGTATAAGTGGGCAAGAATAGTCCTACACCATGAAAACATAGTGCCATATACCTCTACATTGTGTACAATAATATGCATCATATATGCAATTGATACACCACTCCCAACCA
This sequence comes from Torreya grandis, assembly GCA_037957365.1. Taxonomy (NCBI): domain Eukaryota; kingdom Viridiplantae; phylum Streptophyta; class Pinopsida; order Cupressales; family Taxaceae; genus Torreya; species Torreya grandis. The sequence goes on from JARHVA010006415.1 coordinate 609,019, forward strand.
CTACAATAAAATAAGACAAGAACACTACCAACCACTTCTATAGACACAAAACACTCAGTTGAACAATAACTAACAATAGTACATCACTATCACTACTTCTCTTATGTATGTTTGAGGGCACACCAACAAAATACAAGGATGTATGATCAATGGCATTTACACCCATATCATCTTTTAAACTCACACATTGTCCACTAACTAGCAAATGCAAAATATGGTACACATCCTCTAGAGTAATAGTAATCTCTCTAGTAGGAAGCCAAAAATTATAGGTGTTTACATTCCACCTCTCACACAAGGTAGTAATCAAATTCCTATCCCACTGCATAGTGCATAGGTCACACACATGACCTAGCCCTACCATATTCATCCCATCCCTCTCATTAGGTGATAAAGGCAACAATCTTAGAGTCTCCATACCCTGGCCTCCATGTAACTCCCTCATCCATACTTTACCCTATAAAATACTAGAAAACAACATGAATATAAGTCAACCATGTGAAACCAATAACCAAACAAAATTATATCAACTAAATTAAGCATCAGCCCAAAAAAGCTAGCCTCTAAGATAACAACACTGGGTACAAGATAACAATGTTGGATAAGAGTGTTACAACCTAGATAGTAGCATTGGAGCCTAGACAGTAGTGTTAGAAGAAGGATAGGAGTGTTGAACATAGTTAAAAAAATTTAAAAATATTCAAAACAACTCAAAATCATCAAAATAGGCTTTTAAACAAGCCTAAATCATGCATTTTAGCTACATACCAGGGTAACCTATCCACCAACCTCAATTTGGGCTACCAACTATTCAAACTAGATCATGGTAGGTGCTCATCTCTTTGGCATATATCCTACTCCAAATCTCCAAATCTTAAACTAGTCAATGCACAAACGAGTCAAGAATCAATCCAAATTTTCCTATATCAAACAACTTTTCATTCAAAGTAAAATATCATTTTCCATAACTTAAACCCCATAGCTCCATTTTACAAACCATTTTATTTCACATAACCATGACAACAATGCCTTTGATATACAATAAACCTTGGTCTATTATTACATCATTTTCCTACTATGTAACATGCATCTCTATACCTATTTCATACCCAGACATATAACTTAAACCTCACCAATAAAAACTTTTTCAACTTTTATATAACTTGGTACTCAACAATCAAAGCTCATTCAACTTTTGAATAACTCAGTCTAAACAATCAACTTCTCAAATCAATCTAAACTATACCAACCTTGTTCCTAGCATTAAGCCACTAGTCATCACTTTTGGTTCAACCTCTTCTATTACAAATTTCGTCCCTTTCACTGAAAGGGGGGCATCATTCCTACTATTCTTATTTCTACACTTACCCAACACACCTATCCACTCTTATAGTTGGATACACCATGGTTCGTACACCTCCAATAGTCAAAATTATTAGATTCAGCTCAAATCAGTCAAAATATATAGTGATTCAAACTACATGGGTCACTTATCATGGTTCTTACACCTTCAACAATTAGAATTATCATATTTAGCTTAGATTGGTCAAGATATATATGGATTCAGATTACATGGGTCATTCAACATTACTTAGGACATTTAGAGAGACATACCTTTAGTTTAAAGATACATAGATTACTCAAATACATAGTGGTTCACATCATATGGATTCATAGTGACTTCAATATAGATTTAGACTAGATATTAGATTTAGGGGCATGTACATCACTACATGTCTCACACAAACAACTTCATATCGCATGACATAGTTATAAACTAGATAGAAAATTATATGCATAATACAAAGTACATTGTTTTGAACTCTAATTTTTGTCTAAGGGACATGACATGATAGCTCATTTCACATGTGGTTATACAAATTACCAAACTATGTAGATACATCACTCATATACTAGATTTGGGGGCATGATATAGATGTTCATGTTCTTCATCATCTAGGATTATACAAATTAGAATGGTAAGACATAAAATTTTATTCTTACACATTTACTAGAGTTTTTAGATTACACCTAGGTATACCTAGGTTATCACTAGGTTAGACCATATAATCCTCTACAATGGTTAGTCCATAGCATTACACAAACCTAGGAGTTTGTGTGGGACAGAGGGTAGACATTAGTTTTGGACCTCTAAGCACTTCTCATTTCTAGTTTATATTATTTAGAGTGGGGACATGATAGATATTTATCTTCATAGCATATAGATTATATAAACACATTCCATATTACATCAGTCTATGTGGGACATGGGGCAGACATTGATTTTGGGCCTTTGATAATTTTTCATTTCTCATTTTTCATTCAAATTTAGTACAAGAGGTATCCATTTTAGGGATTCATTCTTTCTTCAAGCACTATTTAGATCTAGTATAGGGGGTGTCTATTTTAGGGATTCATTTTTTCTCCAGACACTATTTAGTTCTCTATCCACTTCCCTAGCTAGGAATTTGGACCCTTTTTAAACACACTTCTCTCCACATGGGTAAGTTTAGGTATGCATCTTATTTCTTTATTTTAATCTAGTACTTCATTTCAATACATCACTAGATTAAAAAGGGGGAAAATTTATGCACCCTAAATTAGTCAAGCAACCACACATATAATGTCTTTTCATAGTCCTTTCATGGGAGACTCCAACTAGAGAATATGAGCTTTGTTCACATTTGGCCATGTCTTTCATTTTATCCATTCAAGTCTGGTTATAAGCTTGAGTCACCTATTTACCCATTCCTAGTCACCCCAAGCCTTTCAAATGGTCATTCTACCTCATCCTGGTTAGGTTTTCCATACTCATTCCATCCCTCCTGGTCCCTATCTTGTAGGATAGGAGCTCTAGGATTGGACTACAACATTGAAACCCAGGGTGTCCAGTTTCCAATGCTCTTGTCTAAAGCCAATTTGAGCTTAAACAGTCATTTTATTCTATTGGATGGATCTTATCCCTTTTATTTGCTTCATTTCTAAGTTTTCTAATGTCAACCAAATTCAAATAAAGCTCTTAAATTCAAAATAATGAGTCTCTTATATAAAATACTAAAAGCATTTTATATCTAGAACTTATTAATTTCACACATTAGACATAATAAAAATCATTCAATAGTATAGCTCAGCTTCTCTACATCACACATAGATTGCATGCTTGATCAAGGAAGGGCATAGGAAAAATTTATTCTTACATCTATTATGCATGTTGATTATGCACATTCCCTAAGGGAGAACTACATTTGATCTAAGAACCTAGATTGAGGGTTAATGTAAGAAGCGATCAAGATAATAGGAGTTCTAGATCATGTGATTATTATTCCCTTAGCCTATTTTTTTCCCTTTTTTATTTTAATGTAATCATTTTTTGTATGTTTGTAGATGGATACAAGTATTGAAGACTAAAGCAGACCTATAATGAGATCTATCAACTTCCAGACCTTAAATGTTGGTACACATGCTCACATTAACCAAGCAAACAAAACCTAGAAATCTTAGATATTTAAGAAAACAATTTTGGGAGGGACTATAGTTTCAGACACCAAGGTGTTGGTACACATGCTCACATTGACCAAGCAAACAAAACCTAGAAATCTTAGATATTTAAGAAAACAATTTTGGGAGGGACTATAGTTTCAGACACCAAGGTGTCCTATTCTATCACTCCTATCCAATAAAAAACAAAAGCTAGATTTAGATTCCTAATAGTGTCTCGGTCCTGTACCTCAATTACCAACACCTGAATCCTTCATTTCAATTTCAATTTAGATAAGTTTATTTCTCTCTCTCTTGCATAATTACCTATTAAAATCTATATTTTCCCCTACTAAAATACAGTTTTTCTATTATTCCAAACCCTTATTATTTAGGATCTAAATACTAGATTCCCAAAAATAATAAAATTGACTTCATCAATAATGTGACCCTCAAATAATTTTGAGTTATTCATTAAGTCTATGATCTATTTATCATCATCGAATACCTGAAAGTGGTTGACATTATATGGTATTGAGGGATATAGGACAAATTCAATGATAAGGATTTATAACTTGGAACTTTGATTGGGCATAAGGTTGGTTGTAGCTGAAGCAAGTTCATCAATAGCCCTATTTTACTCTCTAAGGATTGAAACAATGTTGAAAGAAATAAAACATTCAATTAATTCCAACACTCTAAATTTATACTTCTTAATATATGATAGCTTGCATTGATATTTACGTTTGACATGATTAACTACTAGTTCTAAATCACCAAAAACTAATAGTTCCTTGCCCTTGTGTTTAATTATAAACTATAATCCAAGAATGAGTGCTTCATACTCAACCAAATTATTGGTGCATGGGAATTAAAGTTTGTAAGAGGCATTTTATTCTTTCCCAATGGGATTGATTAATACTACTCCTACTCCAAAACATAATTTGCATCTAGTACTATCAAAATATAATCTCCATAATCTAGGCATAACATGAAAAGTTTTCAGCTTACATACCTTTGTGGTATCAAGAACACCTATATCTGAGTTAACCATGTTGACCTTCTCATTGGTTACATTGTACTCAGTGATCATATGCTTCATTTTAGGTCCCCTTTCTATCTTGATCTGATTTGAAACTCTTTTCCAAGGTAACCACATATGTGAATAATTAGTTGACATATAACCATTCAATGATCTAATTTGGTTCCTACTTAGCAGCATCCCATATGAATCAAGAATATCCACCACTTGGATGTCAATGAATTATTGGATCCTTGGTTTAGAATCAATCTACATGTGTACATTCAATAATTCACCAATCACTTTAACTCTTGGTTTATCTAATTGAGTTACAACTCTATCAAATTTAATGGGAGTCAAGCCTAACTGATCAAAAATACCCTTAGGCATAATGTTTACAGATGCACCTAAATCTATGAAGAAATAATGCAAGTTATTGTTATTTCATGTAAATTTTCACTTAAGTTCTAAAGAAAGAGAGAAAATAAACTATATATGGGTATGGTTGAAAAACATGTTTATTTATGCACATGATAAATCATAAGATTGTGAATAAATTCTCTTTGGCTTGGGAGGAAGACCTGTACATAAGAAAGTACTAAAGAAAACTTGTTTGTTAGACAAATAGTTGGGTCAATTTCCTAGTGATAGCTAGATCTTAGAAGCAAGAGCTTCCTTAGGGGATGTCAATCTACACATTTTAAACAATAATTTTGATAAATCTATAAGGAAGGTGATTACATCAATAATCAAAAGCTACTAAAATCAAATACAAGAAATCTTGCTAGAAGAATAGACTAAAAATGATCTAATTAGTGATAGACTAATTAATACTAGTGTCAATGGGTTAGGGTATGCTCCAAAAATTAGAAGTGGGTCTATGAGTGGTCAAAAACATAGAAAAGTGGATTTGATTGGATGTGGTTGGGAAAAATTATCTTATTTATTTTTCCACCATAGGTGATCATTGGTGGTTGGGTGTCAGTGGTTATGCTTGATCATTAGTGGTTAGGGTAACCATCAGTGATTGACTATGTATTTCTAGGTTTGATTAATATAAGATGATGGGATTCCACAAATGGATTTTAGGAATTATGTAAGGGATAAATTTATTATAAAATAGAATAAAAACATGTGAATATTGGCAAACAAGCACTTGTCTTACGAAAAGTTGGTTGGGTGGGTGGTTGATGTAGTTAACTTGTTGGTAGAATCTAGCTTAATTCTAGTAGAATAATGGTACCTAAAAGCTTAGCTGAGAGGTGACGATGAGTTGGCTCTAAATAAGATGGTTGATAATTCTTAATAACATTGATGATGTTAATTGACCTAATTGACTTGCAAAAGAAAACTCAATGAATGCTTGAGCTCCTGATAATTATTATAGATCCATTTGACTTCTCAGGCCTCTCTCTCTTATAGGCATAAGAAAGAGGTGGAAGTGAAGGTGTATCTAGATCATCTAAATATAATTTATGCATTAAAAATATCACAACACAAATTATATAAGTTATATTTATAAAAGGAATTACAGATCTTACATGCTTATGGTGAGAAGGTGGACCCTGATTATCAATGATCATGGGTCCTCAAGACTAATCATCAATGGTCACCTTGACTATCGATGATCAGGGTCCTGAAGGCCAAGGTTATTTAGTTAGGTAAAACTAAGTGTAGATTGGTTAGTTTAGGCCTGATAGGTATAGGTTAGTCCTAAGAGGGTGAGGGGTACTTTTAGGGCTACTTTGTCATTCAAAATTATAGGTGTGTAGATTTATAGTGTCTATATTTTTCCATTTTTTGATGTGCATCTTACATGAATGAGTTTTAAAACAAAAATTAAGTATGGGTCATGAGTTTGATTACCCTAAGAGTGGGAGGAGGTGTTCCCGATCAAACTAGGAGTTAGTGAGGTGAATCTATAGTAGGTATGGGTTTCATAAGTGGTATATGGTGAGTCACTAGGTGGTGACATGAGGTGGCATATGTGAGATGTAAATGTGCACATAAAATGTGACAAAAAAGAGTGATATCCAAGATCATGCATAGATGAGGTTACCAATGGTTATAAAAATAAGGGTCAATGCTAAGAAGGACAAGTCATGAGTGAACTATGTGATCACATATAGGCATAGTGATTGGGAACACTCATAAATGTAAGTCTCCTAAGTGATCTCTATGTATCTGATGGGTATCCAAAGTATAGAGTGTTCCTGGCGAAAACATAAATGGGTCAATTGTCATAGGTATCTAAGGTAGGAAGTGCTCCTAGTGAGACATATGTGAGTCAATATGCATGAGGTTCCATAAAATTCAAAAGTGTCAACATGGCAATGTTGCCGATATGATCAAAGGACCAAGAAAAAAGTGTCACAAAATTTCATGATAAATGGGATAAAAGAGACCAATGGTGAGGTGATGAGGTGGTTGGGTTGATGGGAGAAAGTAATCTCTAAAAATTAGGCAAGAGCCTAAGGTAAATTTCTTGAATTATGGAGGTTACAAGTAAAAGGTGAAATTAGGTTTCTAGGGTATCCTAACTATCAACAATTAGGGTCCCTAGAAGGTGATCATCGATAGTCACCCTAACCATCAATAGTAAGGGGAAACCCTAAAAGTCTATGGGGAAAAATTAAAAAACAAAAGTTAATTTGTCACTTTTATTATTGTGTTGTGTTTGATCAAGCTTTGGGTGATTTTGGAATTTTTCAAGGAAGGCTTGTGATGAGTTGGGTTTTACTCATTAGCTAAAGGCATGAGGTATATTTCATGGGTCTAAGATGCAGGAAGCATGAGGATCCATATAGGCACTTGCATGAGGAATCAAACCATAAAATAGGTCACAAAATAAGGTAGGGGTACACTAAATTCGTAGATAGGTTTGATTTTTCTATTACTTATGTTTTCATGGGGGGTGAGGTCTATAAATTTGTTGTTTAGGCCTCCATGCCCTAGGTAGGGTTTTTGGGGTTTTGGGCAAATGGGGTGGGTAGAGCATCAAATTTATGGGATGGGTATGTGATTGGGTAGTAGGATATTTGGCTAGAGTGCTTAGGATAGTTTTACATTGAATTGGTTCTTTGTTTAAGGTCTTAGTATATTTGGGCATTCTAACCATAGAATACCCATAGGTGACCATCGATGATTGAACTTGACCATAGATTGTCAACACCCAAGGAATTAGGGGTCCCCAACCATTAGCAGTCAGTATGACCATCAATGGTTAGCTAAGATACGTTAGCCTTTAGAAAAACTATCTAAGTGTTGAGGGTTTGATTGAGGATAGTATAGGGTAAATTGTTTAATGGTTAGTGTTGGGATAGGGGATTAGGTTTGAAATTTGGTCAAATGGGTTTGTTGTTATGATTAGGTCTAAAAGGTTAGGGTTAGGGGTGTTTAAAAAGATAGGGTAGACTAGACCAGTTAAGGTCTAAGACAAGTGATTTGATTTGGTGCAAGTTTAAGAGTAGATATGATGTACAACCATGTGTCATAGATATTCCCTATGCTACTAAAGGGGATGACTACTAATGATTGAGCACATATGGAGGTAATAGTGCTAGGAGGGATGATGTACTGACAAGACTTTTCTAGAGATACATCCATGATAGTAGCACTCATCAAGAGATGGGATCCCACTAATAACACATTCTTATGTTGACTTGGGAGATGACTATTCTCCCAAAGGATGTCTATAAGATCACTTGAATCCCACTATGTGGCAAGGTGATCTACCAAATTTAGTAGGAGGAGTGGGATGAGTATGTTGAGTATCTATATGGAGATGATAGCTACTAGGTCTACTAGAACTCCAAAGGGTTCATTTATACAATACTATACAAGAGGACTCCTGAGGAGAGGAGACTTATGATGATGTTGATGATCATGGTTGATTTCTTTGGGGTTCTAAATTCTAGTAGCAAGAGATTCCCCTATATATTAATGGCTATTTTTATTGAGCTATTACTTAGGGGATAGTATTTGGGTGGGTCCTAATGTTATTGGTCTATATATATATATATATATATATATATATATATATATATATATATATATATATATATATAGAGTTGGAGGAGTTCAGACATCATAAGAGGTATGGAATAAACATGAGCATGGTTCTACACTATTGGGCTTATATGCACATCTAGGTTTTGAGGCCTATGGGATTGTTATGGATGGGGTACACAAAACTAGTGTTCCCTATGTAATCAAGGGTTAGAGGTGGAACACATGATGTTGAGTGGTTCAAGGCTACCCAAGGTGAATTGATAGCTATAGACATCATATGGAGATCATACCTATAGTTCCCTATTTGTCCAGGCTATAAGAGGGATACCCTCACTATACAGAGTTATAGGTGGATAGCAGGCCATTGAGAAGGTGAGGAGGAGTTGATTCCCTTCGATTGAATGCAATACTAGTTTAGATTGCTATAGGGTGTACTAGATCCACATCCATAGTATAGGATGTAGGACTTAGAGGTTTAATTATCGATGCCCCAAATTGTTTAGATAGTTTTGGCCAGTGGATTTGAGGAGCTTCCTATTAGGGATCTTATAGATGATGTAAGGTATATATATGGATACATGGCTTGGTACTATCCTATCTATGTAGCTACAGATGTGGGTGGAGATGATGGAGGGGTGGCACTAATGGATGTAGATCCAACTAGCCAAGGTGGATAAGTAGGGGTCGCATTGGCCATGGCCCAAGCTCAGGTACAAGATCTATGGGGATAGGTGGCCACATTACAAGGATAGATTCAAGAATTATAATGTTAGCTCACAACCATTATAGGTGAGATATATCTACTTAGATAGAGGGTTGGGGTAGGTATAGTAGTAGGAGGGCCATCAAACATAATGCTCCAAGCACATTGTCTAGATACCATGGTAGAGCTTAGATATTATGAGGTGATGGTATTATACCAGCTACTCCAAGCTATGAGGTATGAAAAGTATAGAGTGAGATTTATTGGTAGGCCATCCACAACTATTATATGTTTGTTGGCTTATATAGTGGGACAAACAGGGCTCCTAGGGGGACTATCACTAGGTATAAGTGTAGATGGGGCTAGTGGTAGTGGTTCAAGCCCATTATTATGGTTAAATATATTATCATGATCTATTATTTTGATACTAGCCTACACATCAATGTAGTGAGATGTATATTTGTTGAGAAAGCTGAGACATTATTACATGTATGGTTTTTTGATGATTTGATGTATATGATGTATGTTTTTCTATGTTTATGTATGATAGATTCTTATGGTTTATCATTATGGCTTATGGTGTTCTACTTAGTAGCTTAGTTATGATGATCTTATTATGCTCATGGTTATGATAGGATATGTTATGGTTTTATTTATAGTTATATGGGTGAAATAGGAATTGATATATGTTTTGATGCTTTTCTCAACAATTTGGTTTATGCTTATGATGATGAAATGGCATGCTTATGGTTTATGATGTGATTTATGTTCATAGTTTGTTTTGATATGTTTACATTGACTCATTGATGGATAGATGTGGTTTATTATTGACATAGTTCATGATGTGGATGCTTTTGATGTGATGTTTATTGTTCATGTGTATAGTGATATGCTTACATAAATTAATAAAAGATAATAAAATGAACATGATACCTTTTCATTGGTAAAGACCAACATGAAACCCAAAGATAGAATTTCTTAGTGAAAATAAGCCTTTCAAAAACTTTAAATTTATCATGATTAGGTTGATAGATAGGGATCCTGATTACATTATGTCGAGAAAGTTCATAGTCTTGTGCATGTGAGATATGGAGGGAGAATGTGGGTGAAACTGGGACCTTTAGGGAGACTAGTATGCCTTTTTTGTGGTGTCCAAAGAAGTAGTATAAATAAGCCTATGTTCATATATAAAGTGTAGATTGATCGATGTGGGAATTCAACTAAGGAAAGTTGATTGTGGATTTCCAAGATTATTGAATTTATGAGAGTCAATTGTGGCTATCAAAATTTATTTTACTCCCACCTTTTATTTTACTTTTTTTTTGCTTGAGGGTCGAGGAAGCTATCGATGCAAGAAGCTTCCAATAAATTGCTAGCTTTGCCAAATGCTTTACTCAGCCATCTTTCAAGGGAGTGGTCTAAGTTTATGTGCCTAGTATAAATGCTTTTAATAGTTGTCCTTCAAGGGAGCAGTTCACCTTACATTTTGTATTTTTGAATAAGTTTTCAGTAGTTGTCCTTCAAGGGAGCAATTTGTGAATGTTAAGAATGACCCATGCTATGTACCTAGGGATATGATATATTGATGTATATGGGTTGACGGAGATGTCGACATGTGGCACACATCCCCTTAGTTAGTTATATGGGTACAATATATTATGATAATAGAGTAACTTGTGGAAGTAGTACATTGGCTAATGGTTGGCCTACATTGGGATTAGGAGGTTATCCATCCATGGGTTAGATAGATGTATAAATATAGGAGATGATTATCATGAAAAGGATATGAAGTAAGCATTGAGTCTTCTATTGTAAGAGGATATTGGAGGTTGTCCCCTCAAAGAGACATTGTGGAGTTATTACTTCCTAAAGGATAATTATATGGTGTTTCCCTTCCTTAAGGGTATTTCTATATATATTGAATATCAAGATCATTACAAGTGGTATCAGATCTTCGATTTGGCCAATTTGTGGAGTGAAACCCTAGTTTTTTTAATCATCAATGACTTTTGATTGGTTGTTAATTTTTCTACAAATTTTTTATTGGATATGGATAATATTTTATGTAAGTCATAGTAAAAAAAACTGAGATGTTTTGATTCGTTTTGAGGGAGTTATTAATATTTTAGGTTTTATAATAATTTCACTATATCTTTTGAAATATAGGGAATTTTTATTCAAAAATTTTACTGGAGATTGAAGAAGATATAAGAGAATCATAGTAAAAATTTCAGAATTTTTTGAGTTGTTTGAAGTGATTTGTTGTGATTTTATGGATTAGTTTTGACATTTTAGGGTTTCATGAACCTTAATTTTTTTTGTGGATCATGGAGTTGAAAAAATTTTCAGGGGAAAATGATATTGATGCTAGAGAATGGTGGCTCCTTTTGGAGAATCATTTTACAAAAATTTTTGGGTAAAGATGATTACTTCCTTTTTTTTCTAGGCCTATACTACATTGGTTTGATCAATTGAGCTATACAGAAAGGTTTTCTTCATGGAAAGAAATGCAACATATATTTTTATATCGATGGGCTATAAAAAAAGAAGTAGAATAATAATTAGTAGAATAAGAAATAGAAGAATAAGTAGATGAAAAAGAAGAAGAAGAAGAAGAAGAAGAAGAAGAAGAAGAAGATGATGATGATGATGATGATGATGATGATGATGATGATGATGATGATGATGATGATGATGATGATGATGATGATGATGATGATGATGATGATGATGATGATAAGGGTTCAAATAATTTTGCTCCAAAGAAATCCAAGTCAATTTTTCACTATCATGGATGCATTCAAAAGAAGAAGGTGGTTGTGTCCATAAACCCTACTAGCAAGTATAACTTCATTAACATGAATGTGGCCAAGCATCTACATGTTCAAGCAAATAATATCAAGGAGGATCAAGTAGATGGTAATAATATTTCACTGTTTAAAGATTTGAAGCTCATTATGGAAAAATATGTTTTGATTTCATATTTTTATGCTTTGGATATGGATGATATGGATATAGTTCTTGGATATCCATGGTTAGATACTTTGGGGATAATGAATATTAATGTTCAAAAAAAATTCATGAAGTTTTGGTATAAGAAAAAGAAGATCACTTGACAAGATATCATAGTGAAAAAGGCATCAATAACAATCCAGGTAGATCATAAGGATGAGATTGAAATAGGTAATGAAGATCATGATAAAGATTCAGATGATATTGATAGAGACACACTACAAATGAACAATTCATCTACTTAAGAGACAAAGAAGGAAAATGTGGAAGAGGTAGAAGTAAAGGTGGATTAGGTCAAAGTTTTGGAAAAGGTTGAGGTATATAGACACCCACATCATCATGAGAGGAAACAATCATGGAACCAGGTGAGGAAGTGTCATAATACCAATCATTTTGTCTATATAGGAAATAAAATTTCAAATCATTATGGATATGCATGGAATCCAAATAAAAAATACTATGGCACATGGAATGAATGGGGAAATCATTATGACTATGCATGGAATAATACCTACTATGGTCATGGTTGGAATCAGAGAAGCGCAATGGAATATGGTACATGGAATAAAAATATGAGTAATTATGTTGGGACACCAAAGCAGTATGATCAAGATCATGTACAAAATCAAAGGAGTATAATGGATTTTGGACACAATCTTGGAGAGATATCACCTACGAAGATCACATATGGATGGTTAGATGATCGATATTGGAGACAAGTGTGCAATGATTTGAAGCACACTCATTATTTGGTTTCTTCCTATGTTTTGGGGATGAAACATGTCAAAGAGGGAAGTAATGATATGTACCTAGGGATATGATATATTGATGTATATGGGTTGATGGAGATGCCGACATGTGGCACACATCCCATTAGTTAGTTATATGGGTACAATATATTAGGATAATAGAGTAACTTATGAAAGTAGTACATTGGGTAATGGTCGGCCTACATTGGGATTAAGAGGTTATCCATCCATGGGTTAGATAGATGTATATATATAGGAAATTATTATCATGAAAAGGATATGAATTAAACATTTAGTCTTTTATTGTAAGAGGATATTGGAGGTTGTCCCCTCGAAGAGACATTGTGGAGTTATTCCTTCCTAAAGGAGTATTATATGGTGTTTCCCTACCTTAAGGGTATTTCTACATATATTGAATATCAAAATCATTACAACCCATGATTCATTTTTGACTTTTGATATTGCCTTTTGATTTTGTTTGATTTGGCTTGACATAAACCTGTTTATACATGCTCAATGGATTAAGTTTATGAAGGCAAAACTAAGCTGACATAAAGGATCAGTAGGTGAAAAGGATGTATACATGACAATAACCATAGGAAATGATCTCAAAGAGATGGGAAGTACTATTAGAATCATACCATGGATAGAGATTTGGTATCCACAATTCAATATTAGGATATAATTATGATGGATAATCACATGATCCAATTTTAGTTAGTTGCTCCTAAAAAGAGGGAAATGAATGTTGTTGTAAGGGACAAACTTAAGTTAAATAAATGATGATTGTGATCCCTATCTAATAATAAAAGGGATACAAATGCAAAGAATTAATAGGCTTAGGTTTCGGTTTTCCATTGAAAGAGGACAAATGATAAGCTCATAATTCATACTTATGGGTAATGATGTAGGATCCAAGACAATTGGAAGCAAATTTTCCCCTTTTTCTTTTCTCCATATTAGTTACATGTTATTTTTTCTTGAGGAGAAGATCTCCAATATTGAATTCATGTAATTTTAGGTGTTTTTTATATGTACATTTGATTCATTCTTGACAGACACAGAGATGAGAAAGGGTGGCCAAATGATGCTCATCAAGTAACTTAAGTTGAGCTAAGCGTTCTTGATGATAATCATCTTCTGAGATAAGATCATGCAAATATATGCAAAGAAAAGGTATTTGGACTTCAAGAGGAAATATGACCTTAGCTCCAAATGTGAGAGGAAAAGGTGTAGCACTTGTAGGGTTTAGATGTTAGTACGATATGACTATAAGGAAAAAGGGATGTGCAAGTGTCAATCTCAACTTGAGGCATTAACCATTTTGGTAAGCATGTTGTTAAGGGTTTTATTAGAGGCTTCAACTTATCTATTTTCTTGTGGGGGATAAGGTGATGAAAATCTATGTTTAATACTAAATACATCACAAAGGACCTAAACTTGTTTATTTTGAAGTATTTTTTATTATTGTTGATGATCTTATGGGGAACATCAAAATGACAGATGATGTGATGGGTAATAAATTCAAAAAAAAATCAACTTTTGTCAAAATAAAGGGAATAAATTATACAAATTTGGTGAAATATTTAGTCACAGTAATGATAAAATGATGTCATTATGAAGAGTGGGGGTTAATTTCACTGATAAGGTCTAGACCCCATTGTGAGAAGGACTAAATTTCTGTAGAAAAATGAAGACTATTTCTAGGTGTGTGATGTAAATTGGCATGTTATTGATAATTGACACACTTTTTCACATAATTGTAATAGTCTTGGCTAAGGGTGGGATAGTAATGGCCTGGGTGGAGGATGTGATTATCCATAGTGAGTCCACTAAATTTCCCCCCACAAATACCCTCATGTGTCTCCTTGATATCATGAGAGGCCTTGGACCACAAAGGCAATGGAATAAGAGGCCATAAAAACCATGTTCATAAATAATTCATCCCATAATGGTGTAATAGGAGGTACTCTAAATAAATTCTTGATGAGCATTCCTAAAGATTTTAGAGGGAACTATGCCAAGGTAAAGGTAGTCAAAGCTTTTTTGATACCAAAGTCCAGGCAAAATCTCTTCCACACTAAATATGGTTGGAGTGTCTGATTTGGTGTAGAAAGGTTTAGTGAGGTGATGGACAATGACTGATAGTTTGGAGTTTGAGGGTGCTAATAGGATATGAGAGGTAAGAGAAGCCATGTTATTGGCAAACTTGTTGGTGGATCATGGGGTGGTTCAAATATGGTAGTGTTCAAATGAGGCTAGAATTTTTGTGACTAGTTATCTATACAGTTGCATCATTTCATTCTTACACTGGTAAATGTCATTGACTTTGTTTACCGCAAGTTGGGAGTCACCAAAGATATTGATTATTTTGACTCCTAAAGATAAGGTAGTTTGGAGACCTATTACTAGGGCTTCATACTCAACCATATTGTTTGTGCATTCAAGTTCAAGTTTAAATGACAAAGGAAAAGGGTTCATTGATAAGGGGGATATGGATGATGATGGCCCCTCCACCATGCTAATATTTGGAACCATCAAAAAACATGGATATGTGATTGGTAAAATATGCTTGAGATAGACTTATGATTGACTCATCTAAAAATTCAAAAGGGGAGGTTGGGTGTCTATTAGGGGTACATCAACTAATTAGTCAGCAATGACTTGCCCTTTGATTAATTTCTACTGGAGGAACTCAAGGTAAAACTCAGATAAAAGCATGATCCACTTAGCCATACATTGATTTTGTTATTCTTTGGAGTTTATATACCTAAGGGGGTCAATATTAGTTATGACAAAAGTTTTACGGTTAAGAAGGTAGTGGTGAATTTTGGTGGCCACAAAGACTAGAGCCAAACATAGTTTCTTAATACATGTGTACCAAGTCTCATATTTGACAAGTGTGTGTTCAATGTAATAAATTTATTACTCTTTGTGTTACTCATCCTGATGGGCAAGTATCACCCCTAGGGAATGGTCTGTGGTAGAGATATAGAGGTAGAAAGGTTGGTCATCCTTAGGAGGTGTAAGGATAGGTTAAAATAGTAGGTACTCATTAAGTACATCAAAGGCCTTTTGACAATAGATATTCCACTTGAAATATACATCCTTTTTCAAGAGGTGGTGGAAGGGTTGACACCAATCGAAGAGTTTGGAGATGAAGTGATGAATGGATTGAAGCTTCCCTTGCAAGCTGCAAAGTTATTTTAGATTGGTTGGAGGTAGCATCTTATGGATGGCTTTGATTTTGGCTGGATCAACCTTGATTCCTCAAAGGGAAATGATAAATCCAGTAATTTTTCCTAATAAAACACCAAAAATACATTTTTTGGCATTGGAGTTGGTGTGATAATGGATAAGTCACTCAAATATAATCTTGAGAATGACTAAATGGTCTTTATGAAGCTTGAACTTCTTGAGAAGGTCATCCATATAATCATAAATGATTGTATGGAATAAGATCATGGAAAATAAAGGCCATGGCACATTGGTACGTTGTGCCAGCATTCTTAAGACTAAAGGGCATGACTCTGTAATAGAAAGTCCCCCATGGGGTGATAAAGGTAGTTTTATTCTGATATTCTGGGTAATCAAAATCTGATTATAACTCAAGAATATATCCATAAGAGATAGCATCTTCTGGCATACTATAAGATCAACAAGTTGGTTAATGCTAGGTAGAGGAAATTCATCCTTTAGGCAAGCAAGGTTGAGGTCATGAAAGTCCACATAGATACATTGTCCCCTTATGGCTTTAGTGATAGGCTTGATATTTGAAACCCATTAGGGATAATAAATGGGTTGAATAAAGTTGACATAAAGGAGGCATTGAAGCTCTTCTTTTATAAGGAGGGCTATATGAAGACACATTTAAAAAAAATCTATCTGAAAGGTTTGGCATCATGATTGGTTATGATGTTGTGAGTGGCAATGGTCAGGTCAATACCAAGCATATTGGTATATGACCAAGTGAATGCAATGCTGTAGTCTTGGAGGAAGGTATATAAGTCCTATAGTTCCTCAAGTGTGAGGGTTTATCCATGTTTGGTGACATGGGGGTTGTTCAAATTACCTATGCCAATATCCATGGTAGATTCATTAAACATGGTTAAGGTTTTTAGAGGTAAGGATTTGTGGATGGAGGAATCTGGTATACCAAGGTAGGTGAGAATGAAATCATCATCCTAACACTAAATAGTGTTAATAGTAGGATATTATTCTACCATGAGTTCAATATGGGTCAAAGGAAGGGTTATGGGTGTCGCTTATTTTTGATAAGTTAGGGGTCGAGGGTTATCATGTTGATGAAAAAAAGTTAGGTGGGATGATGTCCTCATCTTCACACTCAAGTAGAGGGGTTGTTCGTGAGGAATGAGTTTATTATTTAATAATGGTAATGGTAGGCTGTTTGGTTTCTTTGTATTAGTTATAATAAAGATAAGGCCATGCTTCTTATGAGGCTTTTGGGTCTCAATCGAGGTCCCATCAGGCATGCCAAAAAAATTATGTAAATTTTTACTTAAGTTCTAAATAAAGAGAGAAAAGAAACTAGATATGGGTATGGGTAAATACAATTTTTGTTTGTGTTCACACTAAATCAAAATATTGTGAAGAGTTCCTTTTTGGCTTGGGAGGAAGACCTGTAGATAAAAAATCACTAAATAAAACTTATTTGTTAGACAGATAGTTGGGTGGATTATTTAGCGATAGTTAGATCTCATAAGTGAGAGATTATTTAGGGGTTGTCAATCCACATGTTTTAAACAATCAAGTTGATAAAGTTGTAAATAAGGTGCTTGCATCAATAATCAAAAGGTATTGAAATAAAATATAAGAAATCTTGCTAGAAGAATAGACTAGAAATGATCTAATTAGTGATAGAATAATTAATACTAGTACTATAAGGTTAGGGTATGCTTAAAAAAATTAGAAGGGGGTATTTGAGTGGTAGGAAACATATAAAAGTTGATTTTATTATGTGTGGGTGGGTGAAATTAGCTTTTTGGTTTTTTTTCCATAGGTGACTATTGATGGTTGGGGTAATCATTAGTGGTTATGCCTAACTGTCAGCAATTGGGGTAACCATCAATAATTGACTGTGTATTTATAGGTTTGATCAACAAAACATGATGAGATTCCACAAATGGATTACAAGAATTGGGTAAGGGATAGATTGATTGTGAAATGGAATAAAATACATGAATATTGACAAACAAGCAATTCTCTTACTAGAAGTTAGTTAGGTGGGTGGTTGATATAGTTAGCCTATTGGTGGAATATGGCTTGATTCTAGTAGAATAATGGTAGCTAAAATCTTGGTTGAGAGGCGATGATGATTTGGATCTCAATAATATTGTTGATAATGCTTGATAATGTTAATTATGATGATTGACTTGATTAACCTACAAAATAAAACTCTTAAATACCTAAGCTCTTAATAATTATTGTAGATCCTTTTGACTTCCCAAGCCTCTATCTCTTATAGGCATAAGCAAGAGGTGGAAGTGAAGGTTTAAATAGGTCATCTAAATATAATTTTTGCATGTAAAGGCTTGCAACACAAATTAGACAAGTTATATTTATGAAAGGAGTGGTAGAGCTTGCACGCTCTTGGTGAGAAATTAGATCCTGATCGTCAATGGTTATGGGTCCCTAAGATTGACCATTGATGGTCACCCTTACCATAAATGGTTAGGGTACATGGGGATAGGGTCCTAAAGGCTAGGTTTATTTAGTTAGGTGAAACTAAGTTCAGATTGGTTGGTTTAGGCTTGATAGGTGTAGGTTGGTCCTAAGAAGGTGAGGGGTACTTCTAGGGCTACTTCAACATTCAAAATTGTAGGTGTGCATATTTTTAGTGTCTAAATTTACCAAAGTTCCTAACTAGGATCAAGAAAGGTGGAATTTATACCTTATTTTTATGAATTATAATGTTAACATGTATAGCCTTTTGACACTTACCATGCTTAAAAGATAAAGATTCCAACAACATATCCCTTTATTCTATAATCTGAGTCAACTCATGGAAGGTAATGTTATATTTGATATTTTTCATACCCTCTACTATAATATACCCATTCCTATTGGAAGAATTATATGTATCAACATTAGGTTTAGAATTACTTCCCTTAGTAGGATCTAGATTGTTGTTTGATTTAGTGTTAAGAGGAGTGTTAAAATTATTAGGTGGAGTTGAAGTAGTCAAAGGTTATTTTTGCTCCCTGTTCCTTAGAGGATAACTCCTCTTCATATATTGTTGAAAAGCATGGATCTCTTTAGGAATATCTTCAAGCTCATTCTCTTCTTGGGATGGGAACTCAAATGTTCCCACCATGAGAGTTGAATAAATAGATTTGGATGACCTTGAAGAACTTGAGGTACCTGCACCTTTGTCTTTATTATGGACAACTTCAAAAGTGTCTAACTCTTCTTGAAAATCTTCAAATGCATTACAAAATTCTAGAAAATCTTATACACCATGTTTTGAAGTAAAATACACTCTATAATAATCAGGTCAAGCTACATCACCAAGATTTATATTAGGCACATTCTTATTTGAGGTGACTCATTATTGTGGATATTATTGTTGTTATTTAAAAATATGTTCTAAGGCCTATTTAACCTTTAGAAAGAGAAGTTCATATTATAGATTTCTTCAGTATTTCCAACTTGTTTTTGTAGATGAATGAAATTAGTGCTTATATTTTGAACCATCTTCAAGATAGAATCATTCTCATTCTTGGGTACCTCAGAATTATGAACTTGAGTATTGATACTGGCTAGAGGCATCAAATCTCTTTGGTCTTATGGACTAGAGCTACTGGCAGCATTGTTAAAGAATCTTAGGTTTTAGCCAAGAAGTGCATGGTTTAATGACAATTGGTTCAAAACTAGAAGTTAATTTAAGGTTGGAATATTTTGATTGGAATTAGGGATGATATTTAGAATATACAAGTTTGGATTAATGTTAGGAATATTGTATGCTATTTTTCCTTGGGGTTGTATCTAATCATTAATGATCATAGCTTTAGCATAAGTTAAGGCTAATGTATGAATGACTTGATTAAATATTTTAAGAAACACAAAGTTCATTAGATTTAAGGAATCCTTGTAAATCTCTAAGGCTAAGGCCTCATCAGGTATGTAAGGAGCATGGTTCTACTGAACATTTTCTATAATCTAGAATTGAAGGCTCTTATGGGCTCATTTGAGTCTCTTTTGACTATTGCAAACTATTGGTACAAGATACATGGACTAATTATTTTGCCAAACTAATCAATAAAGTAACTATTAAAATCATCCGAGCTAGTTATGTAGTTTTTAAGAAGGTTAAAGAACCATTAATATGTATCATCTTTGAAAGTAAATGGAAATAGTCTACATGTTACATCCTCATGAACTACGTTCAAAAGTCTTAAATCAGATTTGAAGATCTTAATGTGTTATTTAGTAGTTACAACACCATTAGGACTAAAAGTGGGTAAATACTTTTTAGGATTATAAGGAAGGTCATGTACTACACCTGGAACATTGAAGAAGAACCACCTAGCCAAGTGATACTTTGATATGGGTTGAACACATGATCACCCTAAATTGGTGAAGTGTTTTGAGACTTTGAATGTTTGTGCTTACCTTTATCTCACGTAGCTCTCCTATGAACTTCTAATGAAAGAAGGGGAACCCTTGTCTCTAAATATGACCTTGTCCTTATCTTTGGCAATTCTAGCTTGAGATTTTTGAACCCTATTTCAAATATAATATGTCTTATCTTTATGAAGAATGATGATCAGACTTGCACACTAAGTGAATTTTGTACAAATATGTATAAAAGATGGTAAAGGACATCAATCTTTAACTAAATTATCTCAAAGATATGTCCAAATATGTAAATATGAATGATATTCACAAGTTCAAGTTCAAATAAACTCAAATTTGCAAAGGATATATCAATATTTGAACAAATTAGCTATTACTAAAATCAAATGCCTTGGATTCATAGATCTTAAGCTATCTTTACCATAATTAAACATCAAACTTCAAAGAACATCTATCTTTATCTAAATAAGAACAAGGAGTGGTTACAAACCATGAAGATCAATTATATTTACATAGATATGATAAAACAAACACAAATATGCAAAGAATGCATCAATATTTAACTAAATTCACCAAAATTAGTAAAGATGTTGAAATTTTTCAAAGATTTAAATCGGTCCTCCTAGAGCCAACAAAGCCCCTCCTATTAATGTCTAAATATGTATCATAGGTGCTCAGAATATTCAAGAACACTTCTCATTTTATAATTCTAAGAGTTTAGTTCATGAGTTGTAGGTTATTATAATCTTGTTATCTATTGATAGAATAGAGGCAAATCAAGTGGTATGTTTCACAATATTTATAAATTTTGGTGGTTGAAAGCCACCATGGATAAATAGTTAATCTATGAAAAATATGAAGTATGTTATGCTAAGAATGATGAATTATGATCAATAACTAATATAAAGATTAATTTAAGATAGATATTAATAGTGAAAATTAATTTAAGGTGACCTAGTTAAAAAAGAGCAAAAGGAAAGGTAAGGTAGAGAAGAGATGTAGTTAATCTTCATTCCAAACATCATGAGAAAGTTCAAATATCATCTAGAATGCACTTAACCAATGTATGACATGAAGTAGCATAAGATCAAATCCTATCACACATCAATAAGACATCTAAGGAATGTGGGAAATAATGAAAATAAGAACCAAGTTCACTTTTAAGATTTATCCTTGTAAGCAAATAGAATTATCCCAAATACAAGAAGAGTAAGAAAATGAAATGAACCTAAAGACTTTCAATTAACCTAGCATTGGCACAAGTTAATAACTCTGCATTGAAATGTACAAACCAAGAATTTATAAGAACCATTCAAATATGGAAGTCAGAACAAACAAGTGAGAGAGAAGCCAAGATAACAAAAGACATAAGTAAATTTAGATAAACTTGTTGAGTTGTGGAGCTAAAAGCTTCACCAAATGAGTAAATTGTAGGTTACTGGAGTTACACAGTCACCGGCGTCTGTCAAAAGTGGCTGATGTCAGTCAGGGGTCGATTGGGAGCTGTTGGCATTGGTTATGGATCGGCCAATGTTGGTCATGTGCAGATAGGCAGGGACCGACATCGGTTACCTGTGCATCCAGAAAGTCTATTTTTGTGGATGAATAGATTGTTTGCATGATTAGATTAACTGTTGGTATTGAGTCCATGTTTCTATTTTTGGTAGGAATGATTTGAACCCTTGATTAAGAGGTATATATAATGGTGGATAATGCATGCTCATGATTCCTAATATTATATAACAAGATTAGATCTTCATAGCTTATTAAGAACAGTACAAGACATTTATTGTATATGTGTATCAATCCAGGTTGTTGGAATTGATTGTAATTGAGAGAGAAAACTCTTGAGGGAAAGAGATCTGTACATCTAAGAGGTGTGAGAAGAAAGTGTGATTTTCTTCATTGTATTTCCTTCTAGAAGAGTTTAATACAAGTTTTCAGGGTGGTTTCTTGTATCTCTTATTCTTTGCATTTTCTGATTCTAGTTACTTATTATTCTGGTTTAATTCTGTGTTTAGTTGCTTACATAAAAGTAATCAAGTTTTTTGGTTGATCCCCAACAAGTGGTATCAGAGCTCAGGTTGACTAACAGGTGTTTCAGATCTGGTTAGTGTTTGTTGATTATAGGTCACTCATAGGGGTTTCTGTTTGAGTGGGAGAAGCAATGGTAGAAGAAAGTGAACTGAGAATGGAGAAGTTTAATGGCAAGAATTATCAATTATGGAGGATATAGATAGAAGATTATCTGTGTCAAAAAGATCTATACTTACCATTGGGTGGGGTTGATAGAAAGCCCACAGATATGGAAGATGAAAAATGGAATGTTCTTGATAGAAAGGCTCTTGGATCTATAGGATTGAGTCTGGCATCTTCTATGATTTCCAATTTATCACAGACAAAGACAATGGTATATTTAATAGATACTTTAGAAAATTTATATGAAAAGCCCTCAGCTTCAAATAAAGTATATCTTATGAAGCAATTATTTAATTTGCAAATGCAAGAAGGTGGATCTATATCTAATCATCTAAATGATTTCCATGGAATCATAAATCAATTAAATTCAGTCAAAATAGTTTTTGATGATGAAATTAAAGTTCTATTAATCTTATACTCTTTACCTGAAAGCTGGCATAGCTTGGTAATGGCAGTTATTAATACTGCATTTGCTTCAAATATTTTAAAAGTAGATGATGTTGTTAGTGTAATCTTGAATGAAGAAATTTGTAAGAAAAGCACAGAGGAAACATCAGGGAATGCTTTAAGTTTTGAAAGCAGGGGAAGGTAAAGAGAGAAGAGTAAGCAAGGGAGATCAAGGTCTAAGTCAAAGATGAGCAATAGATCCAAATCCAGAAATGGAAAAATAAAAATAACCTACTGGAATTGTGGAAAGAGAGGACATGCAAAGAAAGATTGTTGGTTGAAGGTTAATGAAGAGAATCAGCATGAAGGTAATGAAGAAGCAAAATATGCAGGTATTGTTGCACAAGATGCTCTTTCACTTTCTTTGCATAATAAAATAGAATCTTGGGTTTTAGATTCTGGGGCCTCTGTCCATGCTACCCCAAATAGAGAATTTTTCAATGATTATGTCTAGGGAGATTTTGGAAAAGTTTATTTAGGGGATGATGAGCCTTGTAAAATTATTGGCAAAGGAAAAGTGCAGCTGAATTGCAGAATGGCAACACATGGGTGTTGAAGGATGTCATGCATGTCCCAGCCCTGAAGCAGAATCTGATTTCTATTAGAAATTTGGGTGTTGAGGGTTGCACAGTAACTCTCACAACTGAATCTTGGAAGGTTATCAAGGGAGCACTTGTATTAGTCAGACGTAAGAGAGTAGGAACTCTCTATTTATGTAATTGTATTACTGATTATTCTCCTTCTGTATTATCTACTTCAAAAGTGGATGCAAAATTGTGGCACTGTAGGCTCGGCCACATGAGTGAGAAGGGAATGAAAATTCTTAAGTCAAAAGGTAAGCTTTCAAATTTGAAAAGCATAGATCTAGATTTCTGTGAGAATTATGTTTTTGGAAAATAGAAGAGAGTAAAATTTATCAAAACTGGGTCAACAAAGAGGAAGCACAAGTTGGAGCTTGTTCACACAAACATGTGGGGACCATCTCAGGTAGCTTCTATTGGAGGATCACAGTATTATGTTACTTTCATTGATGATGCTACAAGAAAGGTATGGGTCTATTGCATAAAGAAGAAATCTAATGTTTTTGACACATTTAGGATTTGGAAAGTTTTGGTTGGGAATGAAACAGGTTTGAGATTGAAGTGCCTTATATCTGACAATGTTGGTGAGTACTGGAGCAATAAGTTTAGAAGTTACTATTCTATGTATGGAATACATATGGAAAGGATGATTCCAAGGACACCTCAGCAAAATGTAGTTGCTAAAAGGATGAATAGAACAATATTGGAGTGTGCACGGAGTATGAGGTTGCATGCTAGTTTACCCTTACAGTTTTGGGTAGAAGCTGTAGATACTATAGTTTACCTGATTAACAAAGGACCCTCTACAGCTCTGGATGGTGGAATTCTAGAAGAGGCGTGGATAGGTAAAAAGGTAGATCTTTCATTTCTCAGAGTTTTTGGTTTTAAATCTTTTATGCACATTGATAAGGAAAATAGAAAGAAGCTGGATGCTAAGTCTATGAGGTGCACATTTATTGGTTATGGCTCTGGAGATTTTGGATTTTGGTTTTGGAATCTAGGAACTAACAAAATAATTAGGAGCTGTGATGTTTTTTTCAATGAAAAAGTGATGTATAGTGATCAGCTCAAAAAGCTAAATAATTCTGAGCAGGGCCATGGAGATTTGGACAAGGTGATGATCCAAAATGAGCTCGCAGGAAATAATAATCACATACAAGAAAACATAGAGACTGACGTCGGTTAGGAAGGAACCGATGTCAGTAAGATAGGCTGGATAGTAATCGATGTCGGTCATGCAGGAACCAATGTTGGTCAGAAAGGAACTGACTTTGATCGGGTGGAATTGACGTCAGTCAGGTACAGACCTAGAGATGACTGAGATCGGTCACTGACAGAGAATTTGGGCAGACAACAAGTAGTGAATGAGTCTCAAACGCCCTTGAGGAGGTCAGAAAGGGTAAGTAAAACTCCAATTTGATATTCTCCTTCATTATTCTACTTATTATTCAATGATAGTGGAGAACCAGAGAGTTTTGATGAAGTAATGCAGGTAGAAACCTGGAAATAGTGGGAGCTTGGCATGAATGAGGAGATTGATTCCTTGGAAAAGAACCAAACATTTGATTTGGTTGAGTTGCCAGCAGGTAAGAGAGCACTAAAGAACAAATCGGTATATAGATTAAAGGAAGGTGAGAATGGACAGATGAGATATAAGGCCAGGTTGGTAGCGAAAGGATTTGCACAGAAACTAGGTATTGATTTTGGTGAAATTTTTTCTCCTATAGTAAAAATGACTTCTATTCAGACTATATTGTCTTCAGTTGCTATTGAGGATTTGCATCTTGAGCAGCTTGATGTTAAGACAATGTTTCTTCATGGAGATTTGGATGAAGAAATATATATGGATCAGTGGAAGGGTTTTGAGGTCAAAGGTAAGGAGAAGCTTGTGTGCAGGTTGAATAAAAGCTTATATGGTCTTAAGCAAGCTCCTAGACAATGGTATTTGAAATTTGACAGGTTTATGACTGAGCATGGTTTTAGTAGATGTCAATCTGACCATTGTGTTTATTTTAAGAGATTGGATAATGGTAGATATATTATCCTGTTGTTGTATGTAGATGATATGCTTGTTGCAGGTTCAAACATGTAGGATATTAATGATCTTAAGGTAAAATTAGCTCACACATTTGCCATGAAGGATTTGGGAGTAGCTAAGAAAATCCTTGGCATGAGTATTAATAGTGATAGGAAAAATCACAAGTTGATTGTGTCTCAAGAGTATTATGTGAACAAGGTGTTGGAGTGGTTTAATATGCAGGATGCAAAACCGGTAGGCACACCTATGGCTGGACACTTTAAGCTGAGTAAAGAACAGTGTCCTAAATCACATGATGAGGTAGAGTACATGAGTAGAGTTCCATATGCTTTCATAGTTGGGAGCTTAATGTATGCAATGGTATGTACTAGACCTGATATTGCCCAAGCAATGGGAGTTGTCAGTAAGTATATGGCCAATTTAGGGAAGGAGCATTGGAAAGCACTCCAGTGGACTCTCAGATATCTGAGAGGGACCAATAGTAGGCATTTGTGTTATGGTGGGTCAAACACTTCTCTACATGGTTATGTAGATTCGGATATGGCAGGTGACTTGGATGGCAGGAGAAGCACCACAAGATATGTGTTCACTGTTGGTGGAATAGTGGTTAGCTAGATTTCAAAGTTGTAGAAGGTTGTTGCCTTGTCTACTACAGAGGTAGAATACATTGCAGTCACAGAGGCTAGCAAAGAGATGATATGGATGACACGGTTCATGGAAGAGTTGGGAAAGGAGCAAGAGAGTTCCAGATTATACAGTGATAGTCAAAGTGCAATTCATTTGGCTAAGAACTCAGCCTTTCATTCAAGAACCAAACATATACAGCTTAGGTATCACTTCATTAGACAGGTATTGGAGGATGGTGAGTTGAAGCTGGAAAAGATCCATACAGATAAGAACCCTGCTGATATGTTAACAAAGGTGGTAACAAAGGAGAAGTTGAATCTTCATTCAACTTTTGTTGGTCTTCAAGATTGAGTTTGAAGATGGAGAATCTAGAAGATGTTGATGTACAGGTACTGGTGCAGCTGTTTATCTCCAAGTGGGAGATTGTTGAGTTATGGAGCTAAAAGCTTCACCAAATGAGTAAATTATAGGTTGCTTGAGTTACACAGTCGCCGACATCGATCAAAAGTGACCAACGTCGGTTAGCAATCAATTGGGAGTTGCCAGTGTTAGTTATGGATCGGCCGACATTGGTCATGTGTAGATAGGTAGGGACTGACGTCGGTTACCTGTGCATACAGAAAGTCTATTTTCATGGATGAGTAGATTGTTTGCATGATTAGATTAACTGTTGGTATTGATTCTGCATTTCTATTTTTGGTAGGACTGATTTGAACCCTTGATTAAGAGGTATATCTAACGGTGGAGAATGCATGCTCATGATTCCTAGTATTATATAATAGGATTAGGTCTTCATAGCTTATTAAAAATAGTACAAGACATTTATTGTATATGTGTATCAATCCAAGTTGTTGGAATTGATTTTAATTGAGGGAGAAAAATCTTGAGGGAAAGAGATCTGTACATTTGAGAGGTGTGAGAAGAAAGTGTGATTTTCTTCATTGTATTTCCTTCTGGAAGAGTTTAATACAAATTTTTCGGGTGGTTTCTTGTATCTCTTATTCTTTGTTGTTTTTTATTCTAGTTACTTATTATTCTGGTTTAATTTTGTGTTTAGTTGCTTACATAAAAGTAATCAAGTTTTTTGGTTGATCCCCAACAAAACTTTGTACAATTCCTTGCTTATATAAATTACTCCAAGTTTACAAAATAATTTTGGCTCTAAGAACATTCTCTACATTCTATACTCTAGCTTGTTGTTGTGTCTTCTAAATCTTATGATGACATTAGAGAATGAAGAGGCCTTTCTATATATGGGGTTAAAAGGTCCAGGCTGGTGATCATAAGGTACATTGATTCCTTTAGCTTTCAGATGTTCCTTAACTCTTCCCTATGGATCCCACTATCTTAGTTCATCAATTTGAAGATTGAAGGAAGTAATGTGCCTATAATAAGCCACAATGTTCTCCCATTATGAAAAACTAGTCCTCCCAATGGTTAAGGAGAGGCTATGAAGCATTCCCTTCCTCTTGGTCTTGTAAACACCATCAATTCCATTGCATAGTTGTTAAGCCACCTCCTGCTCAACTAACATTATGGGTATATGGATAGTTAGTCTAAGGGGAGTGCACTATGTTCCTTCAATCTTGATGATTATATAATTTGGGTATAACTAGATGTCTCCCATGGCCTCAATTGATTTTTTGGTCAAAGGGCTAACACTTGACATTGGATTCCCAGTTATGGCCTTGGTTAGGGCTAGATAAACACAATCACAAATGAAGTGGATGTGGTCCTTATATTTATATATATGAAAAATTAAATAGTATTGGGAGACTATTTGTGTCCCATCAAGTGACCATTCCCTTAGGTTGGTTATTTTTATGGTAGCAAGCAAGGCATCTAAGAGGTATGACATCATGCAGAACTAGTTCCTAGTTTTCTTCCTAACTGCAAAGATCTGCCTACTTAAACAAGTGATGACCACTTCACCAAGAGGAGAGGTGAGTTTTTTCTAAACTATAAAATAGAGTAAGGGCACCCAAAATTTGTCTAATTATATGGTGGTTAAATTTACACATAACATATTCATCATAGTCATGATTATTTTTATAACATTTCTAAATTAAACAATGGGAATGTTGCCATTGAAATCTGAAAACACCTAATTTATAGAATATAACCATAGGGAAAGGATGGTTGTTAATTCATTTTTATTATCCCATTTGTTGATTTTGGTTTGGTTTGTTTAGGGTTTAGGTAGTTTGTTATAGTTTTCAATTTCAATAGCAGAGATATAAGCTATAGTTCTATGAGTATGCTCATTGATTAAATGCCCTTTTCAAATAATTTATTTTTGGGAGAAACTATGTTAGATTTAGATGATCGATGTCTTTTAGATTCCAACTATGATCTTTCATTAGGAAAAACAAATGTAAGAGTAGCAGAACCTTGATACTTTAAAAGAAAAAGGAAAATAGTTGTTACAAAAAATTACCTAAAAAGAACAAAGAAGATGTTATTTTAGTTCTAAAAACAAAAGTAAAAAACAAAAACAAGTTTAGAAGGTTTAAGATTTTATCCTATTTTAGTAAAATATAATTATATAATTGGTTAAAAATTTTAATTAACTTATCTTTTAATTTTTTTATAAGTTAAGTTAAAACACTTAAAAAATAAGTCAATTAAAAAATTTAACCAATTATATAATTATAATTTATTAAAATAGGATAAAATCTAAAACCTTCTAAACTTGTTTTTGTTTTTTATTTTTGTTTTTAGAAACTAAAATAATGGTTTCTTTGTTCTTTTTAGGCAATTTTTTGTAACACCTATTTTCCTTTTTATTTTTGAGTATCGAGGTTTTGTTGCTCCTACATATGTTTTCCCCTAATGAAAGATCATAGTTGGGATTCAAAATGTGTCGATCATCTAAATCTAACATAGTTTCTCCCAAAAATAGATTATCTATAAGTGTATGGATTGTGGAAGTATAAAATTTTTCATGCCCTTATCAATTTTTCCATCTCTTAAAATAGGGGAGAGAATGTCTATACAGTATAGTACCTCAAGGTTTGCTGCAACATAATAGAGACCCATCATTTGAATGGCGATTATGTCATAGTACAGCCTTCTTATTGACATGTTCTCCTCTTCTCTTGTGATGGGTTGTTGGTTCTTGATGGTCTAAAATAATCTTGACTAATTATTATCCCTAGTATTTAAAGTTGTGGCATCTAATTATGTATCCTTAAACTCTTCCTTCTGCATCTAAGGCTAAATAGAGTTCTACATCCTCTTTAGAGACACTTTTTTGGGCTACCATGGCTGTAAGTTTCTCTAAATTTCTTACCAATGGTTTTTAATGCAATTTTTGGGTCAAATTATCTTACACATATGATAATTCAATATTCCTTGGCTCAATAATGATGAACACAAGGTCAAACTAAGGCTTTTAGACATTCTAGGGTTTTTTTTAAGGTTTTTAAAGTGCTTTAATGGTGGCAGTTGTTTGAAATTATACAAGCTTCATGATTTAAATTGTGTTTAGATATTTGTATTTATACCTTTCCCTTATCATGAAGATATAAAATCTCTCAAACTAACTGGTCTAGCTTATGTGGCTCTGCTATGGCATTCTATTCATTAATATTTTAAAAAAAGATTGTTGCCCTTTGAAAATCCTTCTTCTATTTTGTGTCATCAGATAATCTTTACATATATCAATATAGGCCATCTATCTTAATCTAAGAACTCATATGTCATTAGCTTCTCACTACATTCACTATAGTTGTGACACTTATGACTTCCATATTCACTCTGAGCTTTAAATAAATGTCAACATCGATCTCATACCATTGATATTGTTTGTGTGAATCAATCACACTCCATTGATATTTATCTTCTTGATTATTCCTCTTGCTCTTTGGACCATTGATCAGAATTTGTACACTCATCTAGGTACCATCAATATTCAAAAGATGTTCCAGTGTTAATTTGTAGCATGTAGTTATGCCACATGTTATCTCCATATTCATCTTGATTTTTCAATGTTTATCTCACACTATCAGATCATCCTCATATGGGTAAACATGCTTCATTATATCTTGATCTTCAAATTCAAACACCATTGGCTACTAAGTGTTCTTACTTATTTTGGGGCTCTATTGAATTTTTGACTCGATACATATCATTGATTCAATCTGGCCTGAGCAAATGCGTACCATTGATCTCTAGAAGATGTTAAAGCTTTAGCTTAGGGTCAGGGAATTTGTCTTTAATCTTTCACCATTAGATTAATATTATCTGAGTAAACATGGATCATCGATCCTATGAATAAAAATATATTTAAGTCAGTACTCAAGAAACATAAAATTTAAACTAAAGTCTTAGACTAATGTTTTTATTTGTATTAGTAAATGTGAATAAAGCTTTAGGATAAATCCTTAAACTAAGTTAGAAACATAATAAATGGGTCCCTGCACATAATAACAAGACATGGCATAAAGTCTTACGACAAAGCATTTTAGGCTAAGTCTATAGACAAATGCACCTTTTCTTTAGTTAAACCAAGTGGAAATAAAAGGGACCAAGGGGGCTTGGGAAAATAAAGAGACCAAATATAAAAAAGATTAGACTAAGGTTTGCTCATGTTAATAAACATGAATAAACCTTACGATAAAAATATAACTAAGCCCATGACATGATAAATTGTTCCCACGTAAAATGTTCCCACCAAATTTGAATTTAATTCAAAGGACATGAGCTAGGGTAATTAGAGTTAGGGTTTCAAACTGATCAAACATAATTTCAACTTGATTTTAATATACCAAAGGCTAGTAAAAGATCAAATCATTATTAAGTCATAAAACCCATACGTTGCTCATTCCAAATGTACTCCATTAGAGCTATGAATTGAAACATAAAGATTGAATTTAGCAACTTTAGGCAAGATTAAATCAAAATTATGAATAAATATGTTAACCAAATCAGGTGTGGATGATTTTCAATTAAAGATAAAGTGTAAAACATTCCAATGGTACTTTCATCAAATGAATTTTCAAATTTAGGGTACAAATTTATAAAATTTAAGACAAGAGTCCCCATTTTCTAGAAATAGGGGTATTTTGATCTCAAACAAAGTTTCTCACACATTTATTTAGAGTTATTAATACATGTAATAAATGAAATCTGATTGAGCATATGTGTGAATCTGATTGATCTATGTGATCTTTAAATTATATGAAAACTTTGGCCAAATAATATTTATAGTTAAATGTTATCATTTCATCTATTTGATTGATATACATATATGCATGATGTCATGTTAGAATGGAGTTCTTTATGATATGATGCATGTAATGAATATCTTACAACACATGGGTTCTAGTTGACTTCTCAATAACTACACCATTATCATCTACTCATCCATGAAAGGAGGGCCATTCATTAATTAAGCAATTATGTGGGGGATCTATGGTCCATAATTAGTGTGGAAAATCACTCTAATGCTGCTCTCCCTCTCTGATAGCACTAAATTGGTAGATTTTTTTTACTCGTGATTATGTGTGTGTGTGTGTGTGTGTGTGTGTGTGTGTGTGTGTGTGTGTGTGTATGTATATATGTATATATATGTATATATATGTATGTATATATGTATATATATGTATATATATATATATATATATATATATATATATATGTATATGTATATATATATATGTATATATATATATATATATGTATGTACATACATATATACATAAATACATACATACATATATATATATATATATATATATATATATATATATATATATATATATATATATATATATATATATATATATATATATATTGATGAGGTTGTGAATACTTATTTTTTCTATAGAATAATGTATATATCTATATTCACACTAATGTAAAATCATGTATTATTACACTTTGATAACCAGTAGTTGGTTTCTCTTATTGTATAATTTTATTATATAAACTTTCAGTAGTTGGATGAGATAATATTTAGCAGATATATAATTTGTGATGGACTGAATTTGTAATATTGCTTAATGTTGTTAGTTTGTTTATTATCTAAATGAATCATAACCATTTATTTAGACAAGATGCATTTATTTAAATATCCAATATATTATCTTATTTGAGAATAATCTAGTTTAGATTACTAAAATAAAATTTTAAAAAAATACCTTGTTTGGGTTAAACACTGTGGGGTTCAAACAACTTTGAATCTAAACATGAGGGAGGAAATGGAATTTGAACAGAGGGAGTTTCTATTTCCCTTATCAAATAAACCCAAGAGGGATCCTAATGATCCCATTGAGTATGAAGAAAATTTATTTGGTTTTGTGGATACTAATGGTGATGCCATGAAGTAAATGTATCAAAGCAAAGAGGAAGAATATAAAATACTCCAACAGAGACAAAATATATATCCCCCTTGAGAAATAATGGATGATGTGAGAGTGTGGCTACTAAACTATACAATATTTTTAAAATCATCTTGGTTTCCAAAATAGGAAGTCAATCCAAGAGGGAAAATGCAACCAAGTTCTTGCTTCAAATGAGATAACTAGAGAAGATGTTGAATTTATTGGTCCAATGTTCCATAACTAGTGCATTCAGCCAATTAAACTTGATGACCAACATAGATGTATCATGGTGCCTTAACTATGTAATTATAAGAAGGGATGCTTCCCTCAGTTGGCATAATTAGATGAAGACTTTATTAGGACTTTTTGTTAATCATGAAAGTGAAGCCTTATATGTTTTGAGGGACATGAGGATCACTAATGTGATATATTCTATAGGTGAACTAGTGAACAGGATGAATTTTTAGAACCTTCTCTTGGTAGTTGTAAACAAATTTAAAGAAAAAGTTGAAGTTACATATATGAAATCAATGATGAAGTTTTACAATGGTTTAATTTTTCTAAAGATAGGGTGGAAAAGTATAATTTAAGATATTGAAATCCAAACAAATATGATTGATAGATGAAGCCATCAAACTCTTCAAACCTTCCCTCCTCAAGTTTGACATCATAAATAAATAATTCAATGCAACACATGCATTATTTGAAGAACTCAAGGCAAAAAAGGGAGCTTGTTAACCTAGACCCAATACTCAACCAACTATCATTTTCACCATGATAACACAAGCTTCCCAATTTTTAATATTTACAATCTTGTAGACTTTGGCATGCCCAATTTTGATCCCTCAGGGTCCCCCAATGGTTACTTTAGTTAAACAATAGTTACTCCACCCACTTCTTTAGCTAGCACTGTCACATTAGCACCCACCTAAATATAATTATGTACTTGTATTTTTGGGGGGTTTAGTGATATATTTGGTTCTATATATGTGTTGCATGCATATGTTATATTTTTAGCTGTAAAGAGTCTAATTTGAATGTTATTAATGTACATGCATCTTTTGCATGATTTTGGACACATTCTTCTATTTTTGGACATATAAATTTAGTTGGTGCTTGAGAGATGAGTCCTTCCCCATCTGAATCCTATTTATAATTGTAACCTCCCCATCCCAAATGGAGTATGATTTTGGCTCTTAATATTAATAATAAATTATGAGAAGTTTTACTTGACTTAGTTTTTAATGTGTAAATCTTGATTCTTCTCTAATTTTGTGGATTGTTGGGACATGTTATATTATGGTATATTAATTATTTTATTTTTCATGAGATATATTTCAAATAAAATTATTCATTTTAATTTATAGATGACTTGAATGCCTTTTTCATGCTAATTATAATCCTCCCTTGTAGATGTACAATAGTAATATGATAAACATGGTAACCTTTAATTTTACATGTTCAAGTTTACTGGGTTTTAGTTCCATTTGAATCCTTAATATGTTTGATTATTGTTTTGATATGATATCTTATTATAAATATTGGTCTTATGATTTATTATCTTAACTTAATTCAAGTGTTGGTCTTGAAAGGTTTTTGTCTTGTGTGGTCCACATGACCCTTTTCTGCCCTTCATTTCCCTCTTTTTTTGAGTTTATTTTTTAAGCCTTGCCCAAATTAGTTAAAATAATCATTCTTCCACACATCTCAAGTAGATTTAGGTTCATCCATATCCAACCCATCAATGGTTAACAATCTACTTTGCTCACCACTATTCTATGAATAGGTTGTTATAAAATTGAATACCCTAGAACTCATGCCTTAGAGTGAAATCCTTTCACCGATCCTAAAACATTAAAGGCTAACTTGTTAAGGTTTATATGGTGTTCATAAAACCCAAATCAATAGGTTCTATATCTATTTTTATAAGGACGTCCTAAACCTCTACCTCTATTATATTTGAAAAGAATCACTTGAATTACACTAGAAGCACCTAGAAGATTAACCAAGACTACTTTAGGCAATAAAGTATTATTTCCTCCTTTGGAAATACATATAAAATTTAGGTCTAATAAGGGAATTAGGAATAACCTCAAGACCAATAATTATCTCTATGTGGATAACCTCATCTTCCATTAGTCTTGATGGCCCATCAACAACTTCCCCCTCAGGCTTCAACCTTACTAAGAGGTTATACTATCAATATTGCTAGAGTTGTCCATGATTTAAACAAAAACCTTGAGAAAAATATACCTTCCTTTTCTCCCTTTAGAGGGAAGAATATATAATAACATATCAAGACCTTCACTACCACGTTGGTAATCTTGAATGTAACCCATGAAGACATGGCTGGTAGACTATTTCCCTTCACCTTGTAAGATGTAGCCTATGACTAGTTTTTAAATATCTTAGAGGGTTCCATTACATCTTGGACCCATTTTCAAGACATATTTTTATCATAATTGGTCTAGGTCACCAGTGCATGTATTGTTTATCAACATTTTTCTAGTATAAAGTGAGAACCCAATGAGCCAATCCAAGTATTTAATGTTAGATTTCAAAATATGCATAGTAGGCTTGAACCACTTGCCAACCTAAAGAGGTGTTAGATCTCAAAATATATAAGAATTATCTAGACCCCTTGACTATTATTTGCCTATATAGATATACCATTTTTAGTACACAAATTTTGGCTTATACTTAAGCTATTAACGTAGATAGGAAATTGAATCCTCAATTACAGTCCTTGTCCCCACTCAACCTTGGTCCTATTTTCCTATATTTTAATCCAATTCCAAATACAAACTAGAACCTGATGTATAACCAACTACCCTTCACCTAGATTCTACCTAATTGACATCTCAATTTCTTAAATAATTTTACCTCTAACCAGTAAAACCTGAGTTAATCATTGATACTAGTTAATACTACTACTACATAAGATACTAGATCTAATTCTAAAAAAATAAAGTTAGAATCTATTCAGAAAATGGTGTACAAATTGAGTAATGAGTTTATAAACATGTAAAAATACATGGGTAACACCAGATGACAAAATACTAATCAAATATTTGAATTCCATAGGTAAAACAGAGAATTTAATAGGTCTATAAATAATCAAGAACAACAAATTCCACCCAATATGGAACTAGAGATGAACATCATCAAAGCAACCCTTCCTAATTATTTTTGTGTGTATAACACTTTGCAACATGGTGATTTAGAATGCATCAAGTTTTATAAATACTTCAAAATATTTTAGATGGAGATGGACAGGTAAGAGGGATCTAGAAATTGGAAAGAGTCATCTTCTTCTACCATTTTTTTGGAGGTACAATCCACTAAGTGGGGTAAATCATTGGTGGAAAACAATATAATTTAATTTCCAAACCCTTTCAAATACTTAAGCATTTAATACAATCATTCATGAAGCATACAGATCATTCATAGCAGTGAATAATGAGCATAATTCAAGATCACATACACAACACAAGATTTACATGCGAAACCATCTTGGGGAATAAAACCCACTCTCAAGCCTATAAACACATAGACTATTGTCTTATAAGATGGTCACAAACAAGAGATTGATCAAGTCCTTCTGATTAGAAACCTTGGTCAAGTCCTTCTGACCTAAGGCCTTTAGTCAAATAGTAGTTCCACATGGAGCACTTACCCCTAAGATGATCAAGTCCTTCTGACCACCTGTTCAGTTAAGTACTTTTGACCAAAGGTCTTTAGTGAAACCCTATTTCACAAGGAGTAACTTCCCCTAAGGAAAATCAAGTCCTTTAGACCCTCATTGAAAAGAACACTTCCACCTTAGAACTAATGTCTTTAACACCTAATGATGTATCTTTGGATATCACTCTTCTCATATTTCAACAACAACTCTATCACCCAATACACCCTATTGACAAAATCACATTACATACTTGAACTAACATATAAAGATCAATTAAGACATAATACATATCCTAGCTACCCCACTATTGAACTATGCACACTCAATGCACCCAAATCTACCTTTTGTTTAAATCTTCACTCCTCAGCAACAAATCTATCACCACATCAAAACCATTACCAAATGGTCATACACATAGTCCACATTCTGAACTATCTCTCAAATTAGCCACCAAGCTCACATAGACACTATATGTCCTTCATTCTCCCTCAACTTACAAGATCATTTTATAGACATAATAAATATGACCTATAAGTCATAAACGTATTCCTCAATCTATTTTACTCATAAACCCAACCATTGGGCACACCCATCCTCTTCTCTTATTTGTTTGAATGTATACTCCTCTCTAACAAGCCTTACAAGACTAGAAACCAACACATTTAGTTTCACTATATATAGATCAATCATGAATTAATAAGATCATAATATTTCATTGTTGGCCATACAACATGACTTCACCCTTAAGGCATCTAACATGGGTACCACTTAAGCACAATCCTCTTTTAAATACGCCTACGTCACTTTTAGGTCCTATATAGACCCATTAAGCTCTTTAACACTTTTCTAATCATAATAAGAACACAAGACCGCTTAAAAAAGCATAGGTTCACTCCTTATGTCCCCTAGGACATCCTCAAATTATCACAATCACCTTTTCTCTCCTCTACATATTTTAAAACAAACTCAAACATAGACCTCATACATAGGAACACCATTACCGAACATACAGTCAACTTTTTAAGAATTGTTCATACTCAGGATAGATTGATCACAACTTCAAAAAACTCATAGTGCATCCTCATAGAGTATACAAAACTCCTAATTATCAAATTCATCATGAGACATCAAAACAAGATCAAACATCCTTCTTGAGTGACTTATAGAATAATCATGAATACATACTCAACTTCTAGGCTTAGTATCTTTTACTATACTCACTTTTAAATCTTCAAATCTATATTGATAGATGCACCTTGGAGTATCATACCATTATGCTTTTAAATACATGATTAAATTCATATTCTATAAAAATATATGGACAAAATATATATCTTTGATTTTTCATTGTGTTAAATTCAAATATTTGAATAGCAACAGTCACAGTTAAACTTTGAACACAATGCTCTAATCTCAGGTCCTCTCAGCTTTGGATCAATCTCACATTTTCGATCATGTCCAAACTTTAATACATAGTCTCCTAATTCCAAATGTTAAAAATTAGTCACTTTGACCACATACAATCTTAAAATGTTGACACCACATACTCCATCGATCTCTAGAGATCAACTAGGTCTTTAACTATCAATGCTCACCATTCGATCAATCCATATGAACACCCACTCACCATTAAATCATTATCCTTCACCTTTTCTCAATTGTTAAAATCATTAACCTATCCTCATATCACTACTTCCTAATGTTTTGGAGAAATGTGCATCATTGATCTTACTCAAACTTTAACTTGTGCAGAAATGACTATATATGGGGACCCTTTCAATATGCTTGAGTAGCCATTTTTAAACCTTAATAACTTCTTCTACACTTCAACACATGATATAAAATTTGTAATAGATGAACTCCTCACATATATGAATCCAACCATGTACCAAACTACTCTTGAAACTTTTACATGTGTGAGATATAATGGCATTAAAATGCCTTCTCAAGATCTTCTATCACAAAGCCAACTATGTCAAAAACCTGCTTGGGAGGCCAACTTTGAACAAACATATCTTTTTATGTGCTTCATTATTGATCTAAATTTTATTAAAAATAAACTAGGATGAAAACTAAACAAACCCATATAATTATTTTCTCTTGAAACTTCCACATGTTCAAATGATTACCTCATCAACATACTTACTTGGCTCTTTCTGGCCACATGCAAATTTGGCTAAATATGAGAAAATAATGAATTTTGACTGAGAAACCAACTTTGCACCCTCATATATTTGACTATGGTTCTATGCATGACTTAGGATATGGTGCATAAATACTAGGAACTAAGGTGATCATAACAATATGATCAACTCTCCTTGACTCATTCCCACATGGAAATGTTGGTGTCATCACACTGCCTACTTAGTTTTCTGTCACTGGACCTAAAGTGTCTCGATGAAAACTATGGAAAACTAGATGAATTATACTTATGCACAAAAGATCTCCAATCATATAAAACATATTTGGTACCTATTTTCATATGCTTAATACTCTATACTCATCCCTGAATATCTTTAGCCATGTCATCATTGAAGATCAACCAAACATACCTCAAGCAAACTAGGACAAGTACATTGCAAACTTTGTCATTATCATTTAGGATATCAAATCACTTCATCCAATCACTAGGATATATCTATGACATCACTAAAAACTCTTAAATAATCTCCCATTTGTCG
Organism: Torreya grandis; assembly: GCA_037957365.1. NCBI lineage: Eukaryota > Viridiplantae > Streptophyta > Pinopsida > Cupressales > Taxaceae > Torreya > Torreya grandis. The sequence goes on from JARHVA010006415.1 coordinate 648,172, forward strand.
CTGATGTTAACAACCATCATATATAACAATAAATAGCTCACCTTCTCTCTCTTCAAGCACTCCCATAACATGAACTTTCTCCCCCTTTGACACAATAACAAAGGGAGCACCAACTGATCTTAAGGACCTAAAAATACCATAAATAGTAAAATACTATATTATAAATATGAAACAAACTCTCCCTTACCTTGAGCCTACCTCTTCTCACCTTGACAACATCCTCTTGCTCCATGCCAACACTATCTTCAACCAAGCACTACAATTAATGAATAAATAACACAAAAAACCATATAACTATGATGGAACACATTAAGAATCATCTGATATAGACTCCCCATAATAAATTTGAGTAATTTCACCTTCTAAGCATCTTCAAGTATCTACACATCATGAAGCATCACCACATATGCTTACTAGCCTTCTCTCTCAAGCTACCATAAGGACCACCAACAAAAATTCATGCCACTCACAAAATAAGAATCATTCACTAAACCAACTTGATAACTCACCTTGAAACACACATGCCTTTCTCTTTTGGAGAAAATGAGCAAAGAGCTCTATTCTTCAAATTAGGCCTATCTAGCCTCCTTATATCCCTACTTGGAACTATTACAGCCCACAATTTTAAGTAGACACATCTTCAAGACTTGAAACTTCATATTAGAGTAATCTTATATGCCCCCTCAAGGACACCAATTTTAAACAACTATTTTATCTTCTGCAATATACTTCCTTCACAAACTAACTATCCAATTAGGCCTTTAATTTGACAAAAACTTGAATAAATTGAGAAACACAAACCTTTAAATTACGTGAAGCTTGATTTGACAACCCATTTGGCCCATTTAACATATTAATAAGCCTCAAATCTCAACTCACAAGAAAAACTACTTTTCTATCAAAGCCTAAAACCTTAGAATTTTAAAATAAACAAAGTTAACAAACCTCCTTCTAGTCAATGCACACCTCTGAAACTTTTTTCACACCTATACACACCCATCACAAATTTTTGGACCAAGATTTGAGCTTCCACACTATTGTGAGCCTCAACTTCTTATAACCCATTTTATGCATGCTTGCCTTTAAGCCAAAAACTGATAAACTAGAGAGCACTAAAAAAATATTTAATTTGACTCAAACATACCTTGAGACCACAAAATCACTTAAAACATATCATAAAGAAGTGTATTGACCTTTTTGAGCATCAAACTTTTCTTGACATTGCATCAAACTCATTATACCATTTGGAACCATCCATTCTAATCTTGTACTACAACTCCTCCATAACCTCTAGAGCAAACTCATGAATTTGTTGTCCCACATTAAATAAGGACCTTCTCTAATTGGAATTATCATATTGAGCACAAAAACTTACTTCTCCATGCCTTCTTTCTCATATTTAACAACTCAGTCCTTTCATCCTAAGAACTGACCAATTACAAAGCTCCCCCTAACTTCATGCTTCATTAAGAACATGACATCTTCAAAAAGTCTTCAAATATTGTCTAATCATATTCAATACTCATATGGGGACAACTCATCTTTAGAACATTATGAAATTATATGGCATACACATCTATTTAACAAGTCTTTAACAAGCTTAGCAAGATCTAGGACAAAAACCTAGATGACCTACCTTCAATTTATAGGCTTATTCGGCATCTACCACAAAATAATATGTAGATAGATATTTGAAACTTACCTTTATACTAGATCATCCAAACCATTATCAATCATCCAAATACTTCTCAAGATAGGACCACTAAGATTCTTCACAAGCTTAGTTTTTCCAATAGATAGATATATAAAAAGAATGCACAAACATACCTTGTTTTCATACCTTCTCACCAAATAATATCTGACAACCACCAAGCTTCCTCTAACTGACAAGTATCTCCTTTAATCCTAGATAGAGATAACCCTTTAACATAGAGACACTAAAAGTCCCAAAACTCAGGAGACTCCCATATCTCCATATCTTTCTTTGACTTGCAGTCCTACTTGACTTTAACTAAATCCTTGACTTCATTCTTTTCTTTAGATTTGTTGATAAATGTTAGCAATAAAAACTCTTTACTTTCCTTTATTTTTTATCCTTTTTCCACCTTGGCAAATAATCCATCAAGAAACTTGGACTCAATAGGGTTAGACATCTTATTCTTTACTACCTCAAGTCTCCATACCATAGTTTTACCCTTCTTATCTTCTATAGCCATCTTACCTACTTGATCCTTGAGCTTATCCTGATTTACATCATAGCCTTTTATATCAAATCTCTTATCAAACATATGTCTATAAGAATTGGTAATGATTACCTTTGGTCTATGCCTATGTTTGTCCTTTCTCAACCCTTCTAGGAGCTCTATATCCTTTGACATACCTTGAAGACCTCTTAACATTATTTATATAGAATCTAGTAATATGTCTACTCTTATGACAATTGAAATAAATAACATCATTTGTACATTTTGATAGATTTAAACTGTGGTCAATCTTTGGCCAAAATCTCTTATAATAGATCCATGAATTTATAAACTTGATTGACTTCATTTTATTGTCCTTAGCTCTATAACCATATTTATTACATGTATAATAATGACCATGAAATAAACAAGCATACCTTGAAGCATTTGGTTATGTAACAGACCTTATTTAATTTATCTTGACTTGATCTGGCTTCTTTTGATCTTCTTCAAGCTTTCTTATCTTGACAACAAATTTATCATGCTCATCCAACAATGAACCTAGCTAGGTTTCTAATTGAATGCTCTCAACCTCTTTAGCTCTTATACTTAAAATTTCAGCCATTAACTAACATTTAAGAATTTGGATGGTATCCTTGTCACTCTTAGCTTCTTTATCCATATCATCCTTTATTCTACATGCTTTCTCTATCAAACTTCCCTCAAGAGAACTGACTTGTGCTTCAAGACATTTGATCATATTCCTCATTTTATGATTCCTCTTATTCTAATCCTTTAGTTCACTAAGTGCACTCATGAGCTCATCTTCTAGATCAACTTCTTCCTTGCTATCATCTTCTGTACTATTATTTCAAGATTATTTATCAAACATGATGTCCTTTTCTTTTGAACACAAACTTGTCTTGGAATCTACTAGCTAAACTTTGAGATCATTAATAATATTCTCATCCTCTTTGGCATCTTTACTCAAAGTACATATATGTTCTTCAAGTGCCTTTATCATAGCTTTCCACTATTGATTTTCCTTCTTCAACTACTTGGCCATCATTGTACCAACTCAAGAACTCATTCAAGTTGTTAAGCTTCCTCCAAAGGACCCACTCTGATACCAATGATTAGAGGTACAATCCACTAAAAGGGGGGGTGAATAAATGGTGGTAAACAATACAATTCAATTTCCAAACCCTTTCAAATACTTAAGCATTCATGAAGCATACAGATCATTCATAGTAGTGAAAAATGCACATAACATAAAATCACATACACAATTACATTATCTATATGGGAAACCTTCTTGAGGAATAAAACCCACTCTGAAATCTTAAAACACATGGACTACTATCTTATAAGATGATAAAAAATAAGAGACTAATCAAGTCCTTCTAGTTAGGAACCTTGGTCAAGTCCTTCTGACCTAATGCTTTTAGTAAAATAGTAGTTCCACAAGGAGCACATGCCCCTAAGATGATCAAGTCCTTACCACCTATTTAGTCAAGTCCTGACCTATGAGCTTGATCAAGTCCTTTTGACCAAATTTATTTAGTGAAACTGTATTTCACAAAGAGTAACTTCCCCTAAGAAAGATCAAGTCCTTTAGACCCTCCTTGAAAATAACACTTCCACCATATAACTAATGTCTTTAACACTTGATGATTGATCTCTGCATATCACTCTTTTCATCTTTTAGCAACAACTCTATCACCCAACACACCCTATTGGACAAAGAACATTACATACTTAAACCAACAAATAAAGATCAATTAGGACATAATGCATATCCTTAATACCCCACTCTTGAACTATGCACACTCAATGCATCTAAAACCACCTTTTGGATCACTCTTCACTCCTTAGCAATAAATATGTCACCACATCAACAACATGACCAATACACATAGTCCACACTCTGAACTGCCTCTCATACTAGCCACCAAGCTCACACATACATAATTTATCCTTGGCTCAACCTCAACCTTTAGTATCACTATTTAGACATCATAAATATGACCTATAAGTCATAGACATAGTCCTCAATCTTCTCTACTCATAAACCTAACCATTAGGCACACTCGACCTCTTCTCTTCTTCACTTTAATGCACACTCTTCTCCAACAAGACTTACAATTCTAGAAACCAACACATTTAGTTTCACCATATATAGATAAATCATGAATTAACAAGAACATAATATCTCATTTTCAGCCATAAAACATACTTTTACCCTTAAATAATCTCACATGGGTCACTCTTAAGAACAATCCTCTTTCAAATAGGCCTAATTCACTTTTAGGTCCTATGGAGACCCATTCAACTCTTTGACACTTTTTTGAGCCTAATAAGAACATAAGACCAATTATAAATATATAGGTCCAATCCTTATGTCCCCTAAGACATCTTCAAATGATCATAGTCACCTTTTCTCTCCTCTACATATGCTCAAACAAACTCAAACACATACCTTACACATAGGAACACCATTATTGAACATATAGTCAACTTATTAAGCATTGTTCATACTCAAAGATAGATTTATCACACCTTCAAAAAAACTCATAGAGCATCTTCATAGAGTCTTCAACACTTCCAAATAGAAAATTCATCATGAGATATTGAAACAACATCAAAACAAGCTCAAATATCCTTCTTGGGTCACTTGCAAAACAAGCATGAATACATATTCAAATTCTAGGCTTAGTATATTTGATTGTACTCGCTTTTAAATCTTCAAATCTATATTTATAGATGTACCTTAGATTCATCTACCACTTTAATTTTTTCTACATGAGTAAATTCATCATTTATCGAAAGATATGGATAAAATATAGAGCTCTAGTTTTTCCCTATGTTAAATTCAAATATTTGAATAGCAATAGTCAAAATTAACCTTCAAACACAATGCTTAAATCTCATGTCCTCTTAGCTTTAGATCAATCTCACACCATCGATCATGTCCAAAATTTAATGCAAGTGTGCCAATGCCAAATATTAAACCTCAGTCACTTTGACCTCATCTCGTGTAATCTTAAAATGATGACTCCATGCACTCTATTAATCTATGTGGATTAACCAGGGCTTTAACTATCAATGCTCATCATTTGATCAATTTTTATGAACACCCACTTTATGTTGGATCCTTATCATTTAAATTTTCTTATTTTTTAAACATCATGCACCTATCTTCATCTCATTGCTTCTTCAATTCTTGAAGCAGTGTGCACTGTCCATCTTGCTCAAACTTTAACTTGTGAAAAAATGACTATGCGGACCCTTTTAATATGCTTGAGTAGCAATTTTTAAACCTTAATAACTTCTTTTGTGCTTTGATTCATGATCTCAAATTTAGACTAGATAAAACCCTCACATAGGATAATCTATCCATATGTCAACCTGCTCTTGAAACCTTTGTCACAGAGCCAACTATGTCAAAAACTTGCTTGGGAAACCAACTTTGAACAAGCATATCCTTTTATGCACTTGATCACATGATTTGAATTTTAACATAAATCAACTAGGATCAAAACTAAACAAACCCATATGATAAATTTATCTTGACACCTCAACATGTACAAATGCTGACTTCATCAACATGCTTACTCAAATTTTTTGACCACATGCAAATTTGGCAAAGTATGAGAAAACAATGAATGATGACTAAGAATCCAAAATTGGACCCTCATATATTTATTTCACCTAGGGAATAATGTGATCATAACCATATGACTAACTCCCCTTAACTCATTCTTATGTGGTAATGGTGATGTCATCAAACTGCCTACTCAAATTTTCTACCACTAGACCCAAAGTGTCTAGATGAAAACTATTGACAACCAGATGAATTATACTTATGAACATATGCTCTCCAGTCATATAAAACATCTTAGGGACCTCTTTGTACATGATTAGCACTCCATACTCATCCTTGAACATCTCTAGCCATGTCATCAATGAAGATCAACCAAGCATACCTCAAGCAAACTAGGACAAACACACTGCACACTTTATCATTGTCATTAAGGCTATCAAATCACTTCATCCACTCATTATGATATCTCCATGACATCACTGAAAACTCTCCAATAGGTTTTTGGCATCTAATCATAACCAATGTCTTTAAGACCTATGATTCTCCATTTTTAGAGGAAGATGATAATGAACTAAAGGATAACACTGATGAGATACATTCTTTATAGTAGTATCATTAATTAATTTATAATTATAATTTGAGGAGTAAGTAGTTTTTTACTACTTTTATGCCTCCAAATAATAACACTACCACTCCTCCATTTTTGAAGGATAACAATAATCCAACTCCTCCTGAAAGAAATGAAAAGTTGTAGGCTATATAAGCACGTGGCAAGGGAGGGTACAACATTATTGAGGATATGAAAAAAATCAAATATAATATCAACTTGCATAATCTGGCTTAGATCATTGAACAAATAAATCTTTTTATTAAAGCTCTGACTAGAAGGGCATCTAAGAAGTCTAAGGCTTCCCATCCCAATGTCATGGTATATAAAGACATATTTCAAGTGCCACCATTCTTAATAACTATTTAAATGTTCAAAAAGAATATACACAACTGCTTGGTTGACTCAGGAGCCTCAACTAACATGATGTTGATAGTTGTCTACCAAAAGTTAGATCTAACTCCAAATAAGTCAAAGAGAGTGGTCCTACAACTAGATAAGTCCTCAGTCTTATGTGTCATTGAATTAATAAACATGTGCATTTAATTGACATCTAAACCATGTGTGTAATAGGCCATGGATATCTTGATTTTTGACATTCCAGAATCATACAATATACTACTCAGTTGTGACTATTCAAAAACATTGAATGGGTACATGGCCAATGATTTTCCACCCATGTGGCTACACTAGAAGGAAGTAGCCAACTAGATATGAGTGGATTGAGGTTAAATATGAAACATTAAATTACTGAATATAACACCACCAATGCAAAATTATACTTCATGTCTTCACATGTACATGTTTATACATTTACTACTAGATAAGAACATGCATTACATGAACAAGAACTTGAAGGTCCTTCTATGTTATGGACTATTCACTTTGATGAGGCTAGATTAAAATAAGGTTAAGGCATGGGTGGAGCCTTGATTGATCTAGATGGAATGTAGTACTTAGCTTCTTATAGATAGTAATTCACATGCATAAATAATAGAGTTGAGTATGAAACTCTTATCTATGGTCTTTAATTTACATTGAAGCATAACGTCAAACAATTATAGATTGTTGGTGACTTAGAACTAGTTCTTAACCATATCAAGAACAAGTATCATTGTAAACTTACTTATCTAAATAATTATAAACATTTATTATGGTACTTGATTGAGTCTTTTAAGGAATTCAAAATCAAATATATCCCAAGGGAATGGAATGAGACAATAGACTCACTAGAAGCTTTAGCTTCCAAATTGGCACCTCTCCAAGAGTTAAAGATACATAAATTATTAGTGGAACTAGTTCCTTTAACTTTTGTCCTAGATAATGTAGAAAAATTCCAAGTATTTGAAGATGATCAATATATTGTGTATTTAATGAATAATTTTGGGGCCTTTTAATCCCATATAATAAATGAAAATCATGTTAGGCTGATACAGATTGAAGACTTGGAAGAAGATGGCATTTTGAAACTAAAGGATAATCACATCCCTTTGGGCATGGTCTCCTTGGAATGAGATTTTGATATATATCCCCATGCCCAAAAGTAAAAATATCTCAAATCAATAGAGTCAAATTTCATTAAAGAGAGTCTGGGAACTGACCAACATCTCTAATTTTCAAATGTGGGTTTGATTTTCACATAGAATGAAAATTAAAAGTTGAAGAGATTACTTTCAAAGTATAAATATGTATTTTCATGAACATATTATGAATTTAAGTTCTTTGACCTTAGGTCAATCACTCATGCCATTCCCCTAAATCTAGAGCACAAGCCTTTCAGGCAAAGACATAGGTCAGTGAATCCAATATTGGAACCTCTCATATGGACTAAAGCATAGAAGCTACTACATGTCAAAATCATTTTCCTAATTAGACATTTAACTTGGGTAGCTGATCTTGTACCAATAAAAAACAAGAACAAAGAAATCACACTCTACATTGATTTCAAAAACCTATATAGAGTTTTAAAAAAGGACAATTACCATATAGACTCTTTGGATGAGGTGATTCAGATGGTAAGTAGATCTAAGATAATGTTTTTATTGGATGTATTATTAGGGTACAATCAAGTACTTATTGAATTAAAATATAGGATGATGACTACCTTCACCACCAAGTGGGGAAATTTTTCATATAGAAGGATGTAGTTTGGCCTAATTAATGTAGGAGCCACCTTCTAAAGATCCATGGGTTTTAGCTTTCAAGGATTGGTGGGAAGTGTATCATCATCTACATGGATGGCCTCACTATATTTCCAAAATAAAGAGTTGATCATATACAACATTTGTAAAATTTATTTGACAGATGTAGAAGATATGGGGTCTCTCTCAATCCAAAGAAGAGAATATTTGGAGTTAATGAAGGAAATCTCCTCAACCACATCATCACCAAGGACAAGATATTCATTGATATCAAATATATTCAGGCCATTTCTAGGTTGACCCCACCTAACATCAAGAAATAGGTGAAGTCTTTATTTGGTAGGATTAACTTTGTAATGATATTTATTTTTGGTTTTGCATAGATTGTCAAGCCATTGAATGTTATGCTAAAATAGGATGCCAAGATCAAATGAAAAACCAAGGCCATGAAATCTTTTTAGGACATCAATGCTTTAATTTACTAAGCTCCAATTTTGATTAGTCAAAACTTAAATAAATATTTATGCATTTATTTGTTCATTTTTGAACATATTATTTCTATAATAATTACACAAAAGGTGTAATATAATAAACATCTCATTGCCTTCATGATCACCAATTTGAAGGATGCAAAGATCAAATAATCCATGATTGACAAATAGATATATACCTTGATTAAGGTTATCAAAAAATTTAAGAATTATATTTTAAGGATTAAAGCATATGCCATCATCCTAGACCTATTTGTCAAGCTTGTACTTGGCTAGAATGAGTTTGGTAAAAGCAAAGGCAAATGAATGGAAAACTACAAGATTTTGATCTTGAGATTAGACTAATAAATATGGTGAGAGGATAGGGAATCATCTAGTTGATGGTCAAAATTGATCCACACATCAACATTGAACACATAAATGAAAATTAGGTATTTGGGGGTGAATGGTATTCATAGATCATTTATTACCTACTCATAGGTATATTTCCTCTTAAATCAAATAGAGAGTAGAAGCGAGCCCTCAAGGTCAAATTATCTCACTACAAGGTCAAGAAATGAATCATATATATAAATAACTATGAATTCATCTATCTCAAATGCATTTCTAAATAAGAGGCTAAGGATTTCCCTAATAACTTACATTAGAAATTTGCTAGTAGACATCCTTCCATAAATAACACATCCCTTAAGATTCTAATAATGGGATACTACTAGCCTAAAATCTTTAAGGATGCCCATAATCATGTCAGGACTTATCATGACTACCAGGTATTTGGAAAAATAGAAATAAATGCTTTCATGCCTTTGCATCCAGTCATAAAAGGAAATCCCTTTTCCCAATTGGGCATTTATTTTATTGGGGTGTAAACCAAACTCTTCATTAGGGCACAAATTTATCCTAACAACTACTAACTAATGTACCAAGTGGATAGAAGTTATTACAACAAAGAATTATAGATCACTTAATGTCATCAAGTTTTTAGAAGAGAATGTATTAACCAAGTTTAGCACTTCCATTTCCTTAGTTTATAATAATGCTCCATCTTTTCAATCTTCTAAATTTATGTGTTGGAAATATTTTCATTAATGTCAAAGGTCTAGCATTGGTGATAAAGGCCCCATAGCATTTAATGGTGTTTTAAATATTCATATCTTGGATAATGTGTATTAATACCTATTTAATATTAATGATTATATTTTTTGTTGCATATAAGTCAAAAGAGGGCCCATGGAGAAGTCAAAGAGTCATGGAGTAAAGACAAAAAAGGAATGGGATGCATTTTCTCATGAAGAGTCATCTTGAGGAATTCTAAGAGTCACCATATGAAGACAAAAGAGGGTATGGCACATTTTTCCATAAAGGGACACTTTTAAGAATATGAAAAGTCACCAATATAAAGACAAAAGAGGAAAGGATGCATTTGCTTATGAAGAGTCACCATGTAAATTTTCAAATGTAAGGATATGAAGAGTCATGCAAGTTTGGCACCATTTTCCATGAGGATTGAAGGGTCAAAAAGAATGAATGCCAAAGGTCATTTGGAAAACTATAAATAAAGGCTTGAGAAGCTATTTTTAATATGAAAGAGAGTGCATGGTTTTTTAATTATTTTATATTAAAAAAGAGGAGAGAAAATTAGGAGATATTGTAGAGTTCTATCATTTATTGAGTAAGCAACATTGAGAGATAGTTGTTTTTTATACACAAGAGGGGTTGGTGCTCCTGTGGGTTGGTGCTCACAAATCTTTACAAGGGGTTGGTGTTCCTATGGGTTGGTGCTCTCAAATAGTTGTTGTGTTGGTGCTCGATAAAGGGGTTGGTGCTCCTGCAAGTTGGTGCTTGTGAACTTTGTAATTTGAGTTGGTGATCATTCATATACTTGAGATTCTTCTTCATGGTTTTTTCCCACTTTGGGTTTTCACATAAAAATATAGTGTTTCTCTCTCTTTCTTGTGTGGTGCATGTTATTATTTTAGTTTTATTTCATATCTTGAATGTGTGATTAATTGGTTAAAGAAAAAAAAATTAGATTAAGTAAAAGATATATAATATATTGATTCACCCCCCCCCCCCCCGCCTCTCAGTATATTTTGTGCTTAAAAATTGGTATCAGAGTAGGTTCCTTTTGAAAACATTTTATAGCTTGAAGGTAGATCAGGGAAAGCATGATGGTTGGATCACATGGAGGTTTTTCTATAAATAAGGCACCTTTGTTTGATGGGACAAATTATGCTTTTTGGAGCATAAGGATGAGGACTTATTTAATATCCCTTGGATTCAACATTTGGAAAGCAGTGGTGGAGGAATATGAAGAGCCACAGACACTTGTAACTACTCTGATAGAAAAGAAGGCAAGTGAAAATAATGTTAAAGCTTTAAATGTTATTTTATGCAGTTTATGTGAATCAAAATTTGTTAAAGTTATGCAATCTAAATCTACTCATAAAACTTGGGTAAAGCTTGAGAATATTTACAAAGGTGATAGAAAGGTTCAACAAGCTAAGCTTCAAAATTTCAAAAGATATTTTGAAGATAGAAGAGGAAGAAAATATATCAAGTTGCCTTTTGTGGGTTAATCAAATAGTTAATCAGATTCAAGGTCTTGGAGAAAAGTTAAAATAATCAATCATGTTACAAAAAAATTTGAGATATCTACCATTGAAATATGATGCAAAAGTTTTTTCAATTGAAGAGATGAATAATTTAGCCAAGCTAAAGATGGATGAGCTACATGGTATTATTATGGCATATGAGATACGGACTAAATAAGAGAAACCCTTAAAGAGAGAAGTTGCTTTCAAGACATCAAAGAAATATAAGGCTAATATTCAATAATCAAGTGATAATTATAGTGATGAAGATGACAATAAAACCTTATTAATTTGTAAGCCAAAAAAGGTCATAGGTAAATATCAAAGAAAATTATCTTTTAAATGTTTTAATTGTGAAAAGACTGGACATTTTGTAGCTAAGTGCCTAGATAAGGGTAATGGTGACAATGAAGAAGGAAAGTCTACATACAAGAAAAATTTAAAAGGAAAATTCAGGAAGGGATTCGAGAAGAAGAGTTTGTATTCTAAAGATCCTAGCTCAGCCAAAGATAGTGAACCCAGTGATTCAGAAGAAGAAGAGATTCTATTCATAGCCATACATGAATATTCCTCCATAACCAAAAGTATAAATGATGAAGAAGAAGAACAAGATGAAGTTGAATTAAATCTAGAAGGAGAACTCATTTGTGCCTTAGAAGAGTTAAAATCTCTTGAGAATAAAATCAAAGATTGAATGTCGAGATCAAGAAAAATTAAAAAGAGTCAAAGGAAATAATTGAAGATCTACAAGCACACTTGTAAGAAGCCAAGAAGAATGAAAAATATATAATGACATAATTACAACAAGTAAGTGAAGAATGTGAAAGGTATGTTATTGAAATTGCTTCTTTAAATTCAGATCTTGAGAAAGAAAATAAATAAATGAATGATAGAGCAGCCAATGATTCAAAATTTTAGAATAGCACTAATATGTTAAATAAGATATTAGAAAGTTAAAGATCAATGTTAAATAAAATAGGTATCAAAATTGAGAAAAAGAAAGGGGAGGCCATTAATTTCATAGACAAAGATAACATAGAAAAAGGAAAGAGCTATGCTGAAACTCTTACAAAAGAAGAAATAAAAAGGGAAAAAGTTCAAAATATAGAGGACATCTCAAACAAAGAAGGCTGGAAGGAACAGAGCTACAAAAGGCAATTAGGTTAGAGATACACAAATAGGTCCTATTTTTATGGTTACTATTTTTATTATAATGGATATGGTCAAAAGAAAATAGAATGTTGAAAAAAGGCTAATAATTTTAGAAATAATAAGAAAACTCATGCAGAGTTAAGAAGAAGCCACAATTATTTTTCTCCTCTATCAGGATTTAATGAAGAGGCCATACTATGTTACAGTGCAATAAATTTAGACACATAGCCCAATATTGTAGAAGTGTGTAGGAGTCAATAAAAACATATTAGAGTTACAAGGCTCCATTCATAAAGAAGAAAGTTTAGAAAGGTCCATGGCAGAAGAAATAACCTAAAAAATCTATGTTGGTACAGATAATTTTGCATGTAAGAAATGAATAAAATCCATGGTTCATTGATAGTGGATGTTCGAGGCACATGATAGGACACAAGATCAAGTTCATAACCTTGAAAAATATCAATGGTGGCATAGTGAAATTTGGAGATAATACTACTAATAGAATTGCCAAAAAAGGTACACTAAGTTTCGATAATGGTATAACTAAAACTGAAAATGTTTTATATATAGAAGGTCTTAAGCATAATATTTTGAATTTAAGTAAAATATGTGATTAGGGGAACACACTAAAGTTTTATGTAGAAGGTTTTGAAATTAGGATAAAATATTAAGATGGGCTGGTTGCAGATGCTCAGAGAACAAGCAATAATTTATATACGTTATTAGACATCAAAGGTCAAAGACGTTGTTTGAGTCAGATTGAAGAAATTTGGCTATGGTACAGAATAATGGGACACATAAATTTTGAAAATCTTGTCAACATCAGCAAGAATCAAGTAGTCAAAAATCTTCCAAAGATTTAAAAGCCATCCAACATGTTTTGTGAACCTTATTAGCATGGGAAGCCGGCCAGAAGGCAGTTTGAAACAAAAGAGTACTCAACCACTCAGATGTTAGATCTTGTTCACACAAAAAAAATTTAAACCTATGAGAACTCAAATTACTCAAGGTGATAAATATTTCATGTTGATTATTGATGATTTTTCACTTATGACTTGTGTAATGTTTTTAAATAAAAAATTAGAAGCTTCCAGACATTACAAAGCATTCAAAGTATTAGTTGAGAATGAAATCAGTTTGAATATTAAGTGTCTAAGATCAGATCAAAGAGGATAATTCATGTTAGATCAGTTTATTGATTTTTGTGAAGACCATGGAATAAAGAGACATTATTCATCAGCCAAAAATCTATAATAAAATGGAGTAGTTGAATGAAGAAATAGAATAATTTAGGAGATGGTGAGGATAATGTTAAATGAATCCAAGATATCAGATAAATATTAGAGAGAGGTAGTTTTTACAATAGTGTATATTTAGAATAGAGCATTATTGAGAGTCAATAGTGATAAGATTCCTTATGAGCTATGGAAAGACAAACCAACAATAATTGATTATTTTAGAGTTTTTGGAAGTAGATGCTTCATAAAGAGAATCGATGAAAAACAAGGTAAGTTTGAATGTAGAGAAAATGAAGGTATATTTCTTATTTATTCTTGAAAAATTAAAGCTTATAAATGTTATAATAAAAGAACCAAGAAAATAGATGAAATTTGAAATGTCAGGATAGAAGAAGATGGAGCATAAAGAATCAGTGATCTAATAGACATTCCCAAAGTCATTAAAGAGGAAGATTTTGAAGAATTAGATGAAGATGAGAAGAAGGAGAAAAAGGACACCAAAAATCCATCCAAATATGTCCAAATAAATCATAATTAAAGTGACATCATCAGGGACATGAATTAAAGAATTTATACTAAAAGAATGATGGTAAGTCAATCTGAGCAAGTTAATTTCTCTTTGTTATCCAAAATTCAGCCTAGAATTGTTTTAGAAGCCATACATGATAAGCATTGGGTTAAGGTAATGAATGAATAATTAAATCAAATAGAAAAGAATGATACTTGGCAATTAGTGCCTAGACCAAAAGATATCAATGTGATATGAACAAAATGGGTTTACAAAAATAAGTTGAATGAAAAATGGAGAAGTGACTAGGAATAAAGTAAGATTAGTATGTAAATAATATGCTTAGATTGAGGGAATAGATTTTGAAGAAACTTTTACACCAGTGGTAAGGCTAGATGCTATTAGAAAGTTTCTTACATATGCAGTGTTTAAAAATTTCAAATTGTTTTAGATGGATGTCAAATTTGTCTTCCTAAATAGGAATGTAGAATAAGAGGTCTAAATTGATCATCTTGAGGGATTTGTTCTCTCAAATATTAGTAGCCATGTATGCAAATTGAAGAAAGCATTGTATGGATTGAAATAAGCTACTAGAGCTTGGTATGCAAGATTTGATAAGTACCTACATAATCAAGGTTTCAAGAGAGGATTTGCTGATAGTAATCTCTACATCAAAAATAGAAGGTGAGCATTAATTGATTGTTGTGGTATATGTTGATGACATAATTTTTGGAGAAAACATTGAAAAGATGACAAAAGAATTTTTTGATAATATGCAAAAAGAATTTGAGATGCCTATGCTTGGAGAATTGTGATTTTTTTAGGATTGCAAATATTTTAGTCAGATAAAGGAATTTTCATATCTCAAAGTAAATATGCCAAGGAAATGTTGAAAAAAATTGGTTTTGAGTATTGTGCACTATTTGGCACATCAATGAGTATAGGAAATAAGGTGAGCAAGGATGAGGATTCACCTATTATAGATCAATCTTTGTATATATCTATGATTGGTAGTCTTTTATATTTGATAGCATCAAGGCTGGATATCATACATGCAGTAGGTATGGTTACAAGATATCAGTTAGCTCCAAAATATTGTCATGTTCAGTTGGTGAAGAGAATATTTAAATATATCAAGGGGACATTGGATTATGGATTGTGATATCCCATAGGCAAAGATTTCACTTTGTTTTCTTATATAGATTTAGATTGGGTAGGTTGATTGGATGATAGAAAGAGTACCATTGGAGGATCTTTCTTCCTTGATGATAGCTTAGTATCATGGATAATCAAGAAGCATAATTTGATATTACTTTCTACAGCTGCAGTAGAATATATTGTAGCAGTATTGTGTTGTACTCAAGTGCTTTGGATGAAGTAAACTTTGGAAGATATTAAGGTAAAATATGATGAACCTATTTTTATTTTTGGTGATAACACAAGTTCTATTAATATTTTAAAAAATCTAGTGATGCATTCAAGAACAAAATATATTCCCATCAAATATCACTTCTTAAGAGAGCTGGTTTTAGATCAATAAGATAAAATGGAATATATCAGTACTATAGAGCAGATTGTAGATATTTTCACAAAGGCACTACCAAAAGACACATTTAAGTATCTGTAGGAGATATTGGGAGTAATTTATTTTACTTCCTACCATTAAGGTTCAGCATCAGTTGAGGGGGAGCTAAGTGTTAACTCTAGGATAGGCCCTTTGCCATTGATGTCAAAGGGGGAAAAGAATAGAAACAAGTACATGTATATGTGTTTCTCTATATTTTTTGCTAATTGCATTTAAAAGAGAGAAACTGAAGGTAAAAGGTTGAGGGTTTGATGTTACCCAGATTTAGTGCACACCATGTCCAAGCTTTGTGGGAGCTCCTCTTTGGCTATGGAGGAAACACCTACAGTAAGAAAGAAACTCAAAAAAGGAAAATGTTAGAAGAGGATATGGTGGACTGCCAAGCTACATGCTCAGTCCCAGAAGCGTAAAGCTCCTTGAGGGATGACAGTCCACTATTTAAAGAAAAGAGTGTTGTATAAAAAGAAATGATAAAAGACTTAAAGAAATGGAAAGGTAGAATGTTGTGTACCTATTCCCTGCAGTCTGTGTGTCTTTGAATGTTGCAGAAAGTTGGGCAAAGCTTTTATTTGGTCTATGGGCTTTTTGGATAGGTTTTTGGTTTGTTGGTCAAGAATATAGTCACTGGCATCAGTTTGTCTGCCGAGATCGATCGATAAATGGTGCCGACGTCGGTTGTGTTGCTGATGTCAGTCAAGGTAATTGGCCTTAAATGGGTTTTAGGGTATTTCTATGATGGATAAAAGAGTTTTTAGGAATTCGAAGGTTGGTGTAGGGTTGCAAGAAGGTGAATGAGGTCTGAGGAAGGGTAAAGGTAGAGGATAGGTGTGAAAAGAGGGTAAGAATAAGGGGAAGACCATTTAACCCCTCCTCAGAAGAAGTTGGGATTTTCAACAGTATTTAGAAATATCAAATGGAAACTAATTAACAAAGTATTCTAAAATACAAAAATGAGAACCAGAATACTTAGCTCTATTAAGTGAAGAACTAGAGGTGTCAGAATGCTTATTCCTATTGTGGCTGATGTTGAGGTCCTTGTATAATGTTTCAATCCAGTCTCTGGAATGACTTGTGTAGAGCTTCGGTAGCCAGGAGAATGATAGTCAAGTTTTGATGCTTCAAATCTTAGAGTGTGGGTGTCAATGTGTGAGAAGGAGGCAAAAGCTCAATGTTTAGAGTTTAGCTTATGTAACTGACATCAGTGATCCCACCAGAGTTGATCATGGGTTGACTGATGTCGGCCGATGGTTGAAGGATGTTGGTGGAGAGAGAATAGGTAAAAGGTCTATTTTTAACCCTTTGTTCATTTCTCCACCCGCCAAGTGCCTTTTTTGTTGGAAAATGGTCAAAACATGGGTTTATGAGGCATGGGAGTTGGTTAGGGAGTTAGGATGGAGTGAGAATAGGTCATGGGTAGTTAAGATTTGGAAGACTTAGTCTTAGGCTGACTCATAGGCTAAGAAATGGTCTTAGGGTGAGGTGTTTAGGTGAGGTGTCTAGGTGAGGTGTCATGGTGAGGTAATTAATTTAAAATAAGTAGTTTTTTAAATTAATAAGGTGTGGGTTAGGAGTGTTAAAATTTAGAAATGGACCAAGGGGGGTTGACATGATATTGGTTTCTACATTTGCCCCTTTTTGTCTTGTGGTTTGTCTTGATGAACTGCAAGACAAAAATAGATGTAGGTTGCCCTAGGTATGGGATGAGGTATTCTCCCTCAAAGTGGGAATTAAGAGAAGAGAATCCAAAATTAGGTGACAATTTGATAGGCAGTAGATGGGTAGGGTGAGGTTGGAGTGTGAACGCTGCAATAGTTGAGATTGTGCGTATACCACTTCACTTGATAAGTAGGTTAAATTGTCACAGGTAAGGTCGAGGAGGACTAAAATTGAAGTAACTAGTCCCCAACTTATTAGTGGTAGCTGATTGGGTTAAAATGATCAAAGCTATAGCTCTAATGGTTGAGGAGGACTAAAATTGAAGTAACTAATCCCTAGCTTATTAGTTGTAGCTGATTGGGTTAAAATGATCAAAGTTGTAGCTCCAATGGTCATCATGTTCCAAGTATCCAAGCTAGGAAGTGCTCCTAGAAAACATGAAAATGTCACAAATATAGGGGATCAACTTGGTTGTGATATGACAATAGGTGTGAGGGGCACGTATAATTTGCTAACTATTCGTGAGGTAGCATACGCAATCAAAATAACCAAGGTAAAGTTGTCTCAAAAGTGGTCATGGTCTAAGGAGATAGTCATGATCTCTGAGGTTGCTTATTGAGTCAGGTTTGAGATATAAGTGATCTCAAGTGTTGTTTGTTGTGGTTAGGGAGATGTATGTGACCTCCAATGTGCCCCATGAGAAGTCTAAGGTGACTTCTACAGTGTTAGGGCTGGTTGTTTGGTCATGATTTTGGGCATTTTAGAGAAGACCTATGTTTTTAAGTCAGATAGTTGGTCCATTAGGGAGATGAATGAATAAATGAATGGCCGAGCTAACCTCAGAAGACACCATGTCAACTGAGTGTTGCCTACATAGCCCCTATTTTAAGGGCCTCAAGCCAATGTAGTTCTCCCCAAGAAGGGAAGAAGAGTCAAAGAGGTTGGTAGTTGGTTTGGTTATGTTAGTGTTTTTAGTATTTCCCATATGTTTGATGGTACATGCTTGAAATGATGAGTGTATGATGATGTTATAGCCTTTTCCATATTGTGTAATGGTGTATGCTATAACATAGGTTATGTGGTTTTTCATCCTTAGCAATTTTCCATATTGGTGATGGTGTATGCTAAAAATGAAATGAGTTTATTTATGCTTCAACAGGTTTCCATATTGTTGATGGTATATGCTTGACATAAATTGTGTTTGGTTGATAGTTTTCATGTGTATTATTTTGCATAGAAACTAATGTGAATGGCCTATGATAATTTATATGACACAATTTGGTATTTGCATTAAATAAATCATGATGTTATGTTAGTGGTTAGAAAATGTTTTAAGACACTGCGTCCTAAAAGATAAACTGGCATGTGACGAAGGTGGGTAAGAAGTGAAAGGTGCATTGCTCTTTCATTGACAAGGACCATAATGATAGCATAGATAGGGTTTTTTTAAACAAAATCCCCATCCATGCATTACATCGTTGACCATTGGTTTTTGTTAGAGAAGTATCCTAATCACTTGACATTAAGTGAGCTCAAAATCCCTTGGGTAATAGGTGTGATTATGTAATATGTGAGGAAAGCGTAACCCTTTTTAATAGGGATAACTTTGACCCTTTTATAGGTGACCCTGAAAATGACTATAGGCAAGTCCATGACTTAATAGTTTGTCAGTCAGTTTTTTTTTTTGGTAGACTGATCAATGCGGGAAGTCTACTTTGGGATTTTTTTTTGTGCTGTGGTCATGTGAAGCTGATCAATGTGGGAAGCTTCTAAGAGTGTGTTTTTTTTTAGCAAAATTTGTTCATAGACATCCTTTGAGGGAGTGGTCCATATTTTGCTTTATATGTTTTGATTTCTTTGCATAGCTGTCCTTCAAGGGAGCAATCTATTGATTATAGCAATAATGCAGCTATCCTTCGAGGGAGCAGTCTACATTTATGGTTTATGACCTTTTAATATTTTGTTAGGCATCCCAATTCTATGTTTGTTTTTGTTGACTAAACTTTTAGTCATGGACTAGACTATAGAGGTTTAGGGGTTTCCCTTTTATTAGGATAAAGCATTAATGCTTAAAAAAAGGGTTAACTAATTGTTATAAGGGAAAAGGTTTGAAAAGAATAGGAATGAGGATGGCAGGGGTTGTTCAAGGGATGAGCTCAAGTTAAACATCAAGTGAATGATTAATTGGTTAACAGTAGAATGGTCGCAGATGCAAGGCATTAAGGGGCTCAAGTTCTGGTTGAGCTTCGAGAGAAGATAGATGATAAGTGCCTGATCCATACTTGTGTGTTATTATATAAGGTCTGAGCCAATTAGGAGCAAACTTGCCTCATTTGCTTCTTTCCATATTGGTCACGTGTTGGTTTTCTTTAAGGACAAGATCTCCAATTTTAAAATCTCACTCTTTCAAATTTTTGTTATAGGCATGCTTGATGTGATCTTGGTAGATATGAAGATGATTAAGAGTGGCATGGCTGGGGACGTGAAGTAGGTTAGCATGTTGTTGGCATTTGATACAATGTTGAACATAGTCATTGTAGTCTTAGTTAAGAGTGGGCCAATAATAGCCCAAGTGGAGGATGCGCTTTATAACTGAGTTATCACTGAAATGTCTTCTACAAATCCCATCATGGACTTATTTGATGGCATGAGATGTCTCAGTGGTGGTTAGGCATCATAAAAGGAGGCTGTCAAAACCTCATTTGTAAAGAAGAACCCATAATATGGTGTATCAAGTAGTACTCTTGATAAAAACCTATCGTCCATTGCTAGAGAGATCAGGAGGAATGATAGAATAAGTCAAGTAGTCAACAAGTTGTTTATACCAAACATCATGTGGGTTAGATCGGTTAGGAGGAATTACCCCTGAAGATGTTGGTTGAGATGTGCCCAAGATATAAATCTTGGGCTTTGGTGGTGGAGAGGGCTTGGCAAATGGATATGTCCAAGGGGTATAAACCTACTCTTTTCCTTTATCTTTTAGGGTTTGGGACCTAGTGGCCACATCAATAGTGTTGATTTTGAATAAAGGGGGAGAAGGTGGTAGAGGGACCATAATCTCACGTTGAGATCCTGAGCCAAGTAAGGAGGTATGGGAGGCATGGGATGGTGTCGGTAGTTTTTCAAAAAGGTGGTCAGGAGAATCCTTAATGTGAAGGGTGTCCTTTTCTAGGTGTTGGTGAATGACAACCTTAAGAGCACTGCAACCCTTAGTATCATGCCCATGTGTGTGATGATACAAGTATATTTAAGTGTCATCGAACCAAGATGGTTTTGATCTGAGATGTTGGTATGGCTTAATGGGTAAGAGAATGATGCTAGAAGACTGTAGCAATCGGCATAACAGTGAAGCATAGGAACCCACTAAAGGGTCTACACTTGTGGTTAAAGTAGGGGTTGACAACTTCTGTTTAGGATTTGTAGAGGGAGTTTTTCATACCACCCTTTTGGTTGGTGGTGTGGCCACACACATAGATGGCACTTTCTTGATGAGAGGTGTCAAATTTCTTAGAGGAAATATGTGTTTGACAGGTAGAGGGAGTAATGGAGGTAGTTTGCTTTTGTAAAGTTTTGGAATAGGGAGCACACATGTTAAAGTGGAAGGATGTGGACCCAAGATAAAGGGAAATAGTGAAGGTGGGGGAGTAGACCAATGTGGTTTAGCATTATCCTTTAGTTTGGTGTGAGGACCACTATTGTACAGGGTAAGGGTCAAATCTACCTTCACTTGTGGGTGAGTGAGGTTTGATATAGGGTGAACACTGAGAGATTTAATCTATTTCAACATGGTGGATGCCTATGATGGTTTGGGTTTAGACGTGGAAGGCTGAGCTTCTAAATATTTAGAAGTGTAAACCCGATCCTCATCAGAGATGTTAGGGTGAATCATAGTGAAAGGATTGGCAGTACAAGGTGAAGCTGGATGTGTAGGATAAGGAGCCTTAAGTCACTCCCATAACACCTCATACTCTAGGTTCCTAAAATGGAGGAATCCTAAGTTTTTTGCCAATCGAGAGAAGGGTTTAGATGATGTTGCGTGAGGCCTTACAGTCAGTCTTTTGGAGGATTTGGGTGATTGTGAGAGGGGAAACATGTTGGATGCAGCAATCATGGGCCAAAGGTAAGAGAGAACCATCACTGGATCTTCCTTGGCTGAAGTGGGTGAGGTGGCAAGTTCTTCTCTTGGTGGAGAAGGGATTGGAGAATTTGGCTCTTCAAGCGGATAGAGCATAGGGACGATCATGCCTTCCATGTGTGGTCTAGGAGTGTGGAAAGTATGATCCTCTATTGGTAATAAGAAGGATAAGGGTAGGGCCACCGGTGTTGATGCCATCAAAGCACCCTCAAATATGGGAGAGGCCAAAGTAGACTCTCCTACATGTGAAAGAGGGGTAGATGGAGGACTATCCTCCATCGATGGAGGAAAAATATGAGAGGAAGGATCCTCTAAAGGGTGGAGTAGAGGGATGATGGCCCCTTCTACATGAGGACGTGGGGTATAAATGGTAACTTCTTCCAATGGTAGAAGAAGAGGGAAGGTGGGGACAAGAAGAATAGGTAATATGGGATCCTAACGAGGTAGAAGAATGGGTAGAAGAGGTGTTTGATGTCGTGGGGGTGATACAGGTGAAATGCATTCATCCATGTGAGGAAGAGGGCAAGGAAAAGGGAGCTCTTTGTTGCATGGGGATGGTATGGGTAAAATAGGCTCTTCTACTCGTGGTGGAGAAATGGGTTGACTAACCTCTTTAGATTGTGGGAGAGGTTAGTTAGGAATGAAAGGAAAGACCATGTCGATCATGCATATGTTACATTCTTGAGGGTCATCGGCCATGGTCTGAACATTTTTTTGACCTGGGGGATGGTTAGGAGATGGTTGCCTAAAGACATCCATGTTTTGGTTGGCTAGCACATTAGGGTTATCCAAAACAAGGTCTCCTTTGTCTAACATGTCTTGAACAATGTTTTTGAGGGTTTTGCAATTATCTGTGTCATGACCCTTAACACGATGATAGTTACAAAAGTCATTTTCCCTATACCATGTAGGGATGGCTCATGAGGGGTAAAATTGGATAGGTGGTCAGATTTGAGGGAGGTTGAGGACTCCCTGATTCACTAATTTATCCAATATAGAAGCATATGATTCTCCTATCAGAGTGTATCGTCGATGTTCATACCGTTGTTAGAATTGTCTTGTGATGTTTTGTGAAGTGGAGGGCTTAGATTGGTTGGTTGTGGTAGAAGATGGTGACTTAAGGACCATAGAATTTGCTGATCCCTTGGACTTGGAGTGGGAAGAAGAAGGTTTGGAAGAAGAAGGGTCATTGAGTTTTGCATTGGTATTTTTTCTACGCAATTTGACCCTGTCTTCCTCGATTGCATGGAGTTCAAGCTTCATCGAACATGTGGATAGTTTTAACCTGCAAAGTGGATGAGATGTGCTTGGCACATGCTCTTGAGAAGAACTCAATGAGCTCAGGTTGAGGTAGTGAGAAGGAGAGTTGGTTGATCAAACCTGTCCAATGGGCGATGAAGTCTGCTATTGACTCATCCTCAAATTGTCTAATGGAATAAAGGTCTATGATGGAGACCTTCTTGGTAATATTAATTGAGAAATGATCGAGGAATAGCTGAGTGAGTTGAGTGAAGGTGAATAGAGAATGATTGGTAATGGAGCTATACCAATCAAGGGCAGCGCCAGAAAGTGACATAGGGAATGTGCAAAGTAATAATGCAACATCGTGCGCTATGAGGTAGCAAGCATGTCTAAACACTTGAAGATGTTGTGGTGGTCCTCTTTGCTCTAAAATTGAGTAAATTTTGGGAGTTCCCACTAGTTAGGGTATGGATGAATAGGAACTGAAGGGTGGATAGGTTCATTGCAGATTTGTTCATATGAAAGAACATTCCTCAAACCTGAAATAGATGTCTCAAGGTTAGATATCTTATCCATCAGCATCTTAATTAGATTGGCAGATGGATTGGCATGAGGGGCACCCCCTAAGTTATAGAGTACCTAGAAGGTGTTGGGAGGGGCGTATAACATACTTGGTTGCATTTATGTAGGTGCAACATATTGATAATTCATCATAGAGGCTGATGTCGAGGCCAAGAGGGCTTGTGCCATGAATTTGGAGGGCACAACTTGACTAGAGGGTGGTTGAATGGCAAAAACACTAGTTAAAGGATAAGTGGTCACTCTCATGTTTATAGGTGCAAGAGTGGATGGGATAGAGACAATCAAGTTCTTGAAAGGTGTCGAACTTGGTTGAATTATTTGTGGCTAAGGGGGTATGGAAACGTCGATGGAGGTAGGGTAAGAAAGGATAGAAGGGGAGGCCAAATTTTAAACATTGGCCATGGTTGGGTTACTGGTTGAGGTAGTGGCCTGAGTGACCATAGGTTGGGTAGCGGATGTTGTTGATATCATTACCACTTCAGCCAAAGAAGTTGGCATCCCATAAATAAGATTACCTGAAGGATCTCGTGATTAGATTCTAGCAAGATAATGTTAGAGAGCCTTGATATTGTGGTCAAAGAATCTCTCAAAATCTTGATTCCCTTCAGGAACAATAGGAGGTTGATCAGGGGTAGGTTGGATAGGAGTATGCTCGGTGTCATAAGTATACTCCATTAGATGACTTGGCACGAAGGGCAAAGGTGGGAGTGGTTGTTGACTTGCGTGGTCAACAAGGAATTCAGCTTGACTGTGTGTTAAGACCATGTAAGGTGAAAGGGATTTAGGTTCCAAAAATTATGTGTTTTAGTTTCAAAAAACTAGAATTTGTGTTAAACAACAAGAAATCTGGGTTTTAAGCTTGTTGTTTGGAAAGAATTTTTTTTTTGACAGTGACATATGTCAATTGTTTAACTGATATCAGTTATATAATGTTGCCAATGTCAGTCAGTTAACTGATGTTGATGAAGATTTTGTTGTCGACATCGATAGAAAAACCGATGTCAGTTCTTGTCTAATTCCAAAAACACAAAAAATTAATATTTTTTGGAAGAAGAAGATCTTCTGAGTTATTTTGAACTTCAGAATGGTATGACCTTACCAGCTCAAACACTCAGATAAAACTAGCAGAATAGATTATTAGACAAGCAACCTCTAAAATGTTAGATTCATAAGAATGAGTTTTAAAGTCGTGGTGGCTTATGCCTTAAGAGAATGTGTTGGGAGTTGGGCTTGTAGAATAGGTCCTAGAGAGGAATTCTATGGCTAGTTTTAGGTTGTGTTATGGTGCTAAAAAATATATGTGTTAGGGTCAGTACGTGACCTGGTGCTGGGGCTTGCTCCCTTCACTTCACGAACCCAAAGCCGAGCTAGGCCACTTAGCCAAAATATACCTTCCCTATAGTTTATACTCTACCAGAGAATAGAGTGGGTCCTCCTCTTGGTGGTGAAATCCAAGTAGGATTTTCAGGTGGGGTAAGGTATCCGCTAGGTGATGAAATCTTAGATGGGCCTTGTCTCAAGTAAGTTTATGTGTTTGATTTGAAGTGATTGTGGTTTGGTTGTGTTACAAGAGGATATGGTGTACTACCAAGCTACGCGCTCGGTCCCAGAAGCATAAAGCTCCTTGAGGGATGACAGTCCACTGTTTAAAGAAAAGAGTGTTATATAAAAAGAAATGATAAAAGACTTAAAGAAATGGAAAGGTAGAATTTTGTGTACCTATTCCCTACAGTCTGTGTGTCTCTAAATATTGAAAAAATCTAGGCGAAGGTTTTGTTTCATCTATGGGCTGTTTGGATAGGTTTCTAGTTTGTTGGTCAAGAATACAGTCACCAACGTCAGTTTGTCTACTGAGCTCAGTGGGGAAAATAGTGCCGAAATCAGTTAGGTTGCCGATGTTAGTTGGGGAAATTGGCCTTGAATGGGTTTCAGGGTATTTATGTGATGGACAAAAGAGTTTTTAGGAAGTCAGAGGTTGGTGCAGGTATGGGTGCAAAAATAGGTATAAAGAATAGGTATAGGTTACTACAGTAAGGGGGAGTTACTATATATTTTTTAGATGGTAGTATGTGTAGGTTTTAAGATGTGGTAGTTTAGTTTGAGGTTGCCATCAATGACAAAGGGGGAGATTGTTGGAAATATTGTCATTGATGTCAAAGGTCTAGCATTGGTGTTAAAGGCCCCACAATATTTAATGGTGTTTTTAATATTCATATCTTGGATAATGTGTGTTAATATTTTTTTAATATTAACGACTATATTTTTTGTTGCATATAATTCAAAATAGGGCCCATGAAGAAGTCAAAGAGTCATGGGATAAAGACAAAAGAGGAATGGGATGCATTTTCTCATGAAGAGTCATCTTGAAGAATTCCAAGAGTCACCATGTGAAGACAAAAGAGGGTATGGTGCATTTTTCCATGAAGGGACACTTTGAAGAATATGAAAAGTCACCAAGATAAAGACAAAAGAGGAAAGTATGCATTTGCTTATGAAGGGTAACCATGTGACTTTTCAAATGCAAGGATATGAAGGGTCATGCAAGTTTGGCACCATTTTCCATGAGGATTGAAGGGTCAGAAAGGGTGAATGCCAAAGGTCATTTAGAAAGCTATGAATAAAGTATTGAGAAGCCATTTATAATATGAAAGAGAGTGCATGGTTTTTTAATTATTTTATATAAGAAAAGAGGAGAGAAAAGTAGGATATATTGTAGAGTTCTATCATTTGTTGAGTACGCAACATTGAGAGATAGTTGTGTTTTATACACAAGAGGGGTTAGTGCTCTTATGGATTGGTGCTCAAAAATATTTTCAAGGGGTTGATGCTCATGTGGGTTGGTGGTCAGCAAAGGGGTTGGTTCTCCTACAAGTTGGAGCTTTCAAAATTTGTAATTTGAGTTGTTGCTCATTCATATACTTGAGATTGTTTTATGTGGTTTTTTCCCACTTTGGGTTTCCACATAAAAATCTAGTGTCTCTCTCCCTCTTATGTGGTGCATGTTATTATTTTAGTTTTATTCAATATATTAAATGTGTGATTAAGTATTTAAAGAAAATAAATCAGATTAAGTAAAATATATATAATATAC
Source organism: Torreya grandis (assembly GCA_037957365.1). Taxonomy (NCBI): domain Eukaryota; kingdom Viridiplantae; phylum Streptophyta; class Pinopsida; order Cupressales; family Taxaceae; genus Torreya; species Torreya grandis. The sequence goes on from JARHVA010006415.1 coordinate 674,981, forward strand.
TGATTCACTCCCCTCTCAGTATATTTCATGCTTAACATTATAGGGTGGGACTATAAAAATAAAATCATAATCAAGTTCTCCTTAAACTAATACCCAAAAATAAATGGAATCATTGAATCCACCAATAATAATATGATGGATGCCAATAATAAATCAGCATAATATAAACCAAGAGAGAGGAATCTCTTATTGAAATATGCACTATGGGTAGCAGAACTAGGCACAAACAAGCCCTCAAAGCTTCACATTTTTTGTTGGTGTAAAGACAACAACCAGTCTTCCATATTACTTAGAAGATACCAATGTACCAATTCATTTAATATTCTATGGTTGAAGATGAAAGGATTCAATCTAGACTACTTGAGATAGTCCAGTTAGAACATGCATGAATTAAAGCACTACATAAACATCATCCAACATTAGGATATTTTCAAGTGATGGTTTGATAAGATATCCAAGATCAAGTCCTTTAAAATTTTATACCTAGTGATATTATGGGATAAGACACATGAAAATAAGGTAAAAAATGATAATTTCACTCCTTTATATACTATAACTTATCATATATCAAAAATCCTAGGTAATAATGCCTTTCCATTGAAAGACCTTCAACGTTATGACCTCACTTTTCCAATCAATGGATAGTTTTTAAAGCACTACTTCATGGTTGCTCCAACTAAATATGCATAAAAGTGAACTATAAGTGAAGATTTAGACTAGGACTAGATTATATTTCCTAATTTATATAATAGATTTTCTACTTTATAGATTATATCTCCTAATTTTTACATTTTGATTTTAGTAGATCAGTTGTTATGCTTTCTAGGTTAGTTTTTTAAAATTATAGAGTAAATTAACCAATTTCATGTGTTGAAGTTACAAACGATATGCCAAAAACAAAAGGATAAGATATAAAGAAACATAATTAGTATTCACAAGGATCTATTCTAATAGTACCAGATGGTCCAGGATAAAGCTATATATCATGACTTGATTGAGTTCTAATTAGATTGAATGATATTAATGGAATTTTAGGATGTACTTTGATATAATCATGAAAATTTTATAAATATTTTTCATCTCCAAAGGTTGACTACATGTTAAAACTTGGATTATAAATAAAAAACATAAAAATGGATACACGTTGATAAGGACATATTGACCAAAATAAGTTTTTTTTATCCATGCACCCTGTCAATGGTGGTTCCTAACCTTTATCTATATTTAAAAAACAAATCATACAAACTAATAGAGGATGGGTGATTCAATTAATCTCTACTAGGTCTATGGAATCCTAGTTGTAAGTAGAGCAAGTCTTTGAGTGGAATCAGAGGTATCTTTGTCAGGACTATGGATGCATGGATGGAAGTAAACCAATGCCCAGACTTCCCTTGTTTGGTTATAAAATAAAAAGGTCAAAATGAAATATATATTGTTTATCTAGGGTTTGGTCAAAACTCTCATGATAAGAAGGAATTAATTTCACAAGAATCACACACTCAAGCCCAACGAATGAAAAGTTTAATATGTTGCATGAGTAAGTAGGAGTTTATTTCAAGGTCTAATTTTTTTATTCTAGTCTAGGTAGGGTTAATGTATTGTTATGATAAATTGTTAAAATTTTGGGTTCTCAAAATGCTCAAGATTATTTTCCCCTATGAGTCACCATTTTTTGTGCCTTAACACACACACCCCCCATTTTAAAATTTTAAATGGGGACCCATCATTATTTAAAATCTCTATTTGGGGGCCTTATAAACCTTTGAAGTCCATAATATTATGTTCTTCATGCAAAGTCTAAGGTTATTTTCATGAGTTTAAATTTATAGAAACTTGAATTATGAAAATAAAAACTTGAATGAACATTTTAATTTATTTTGAACCTTGGGTTTTCATAAGCTCTTTTCAAAATTGATAGACTAATGGTACTAAAATATTTTTTGTCCTAAATTTTGTACATGTTCTATATGATCACAAGACTATCAATTGGGAGTGGTTAATCACCCATGATCAATCCTCATCTTTATTACATACAATTATGATAGGTGGTGCTATCACATTACCTAGGGCTTTCTGCTTTCTCAAAATATTTCTAACTCCTAGAACAAGTCTTGAGCTCTTGGGCATTGAAACATGGAATTATGTTGTTACATAGATACTTCAAAGTTCAAAGTAAATTCTAATTATTTTGAGTCCCCAATCTCTAAAAACACACCATGTGGTGCATTATCATGAACCTAATAACCTAAAGAATTTACACAATTATCAATCAGCTAATAGGTCCAAGATCATGGAGTCTAATGTTTTCAAGATTTTGTGGTTCTATACATTCAACACTTGGCATATTTTCATTGATCAGAACCTAAAAGGATTGACATAATTTGATGATTCCTAGTATAAATGGTGTTGATATTCTATAATTTTGATCAAGTGACACTTGGACCTTTTTATTGAAACCACAAGTTCATAACTATAAAAGAAAATTTGATGGTTCAATGATCCTATGGCCCTAATTCTATAAGCCTCTGGGTCTTTGAGATCACATCATGTATCAAAATTTCATTACCTAGATCCCTCTAGGACATACATAGTTATAATATACAAGTAGTCATGGCTATGACCTTTCAAGTTCTTGTAGGCCCAAGATTATTCTATGTGGCTCAATCAAGCTAGATTGTGACCCTGAAGCATACAAAACTAAACTAAAAATCTAAAGAGATAGCTAAACGTAGATTAGACAAGGATCATAATATGAGGTGAGTATATGAAATGTACACAAATAATGTTTAAAATAAATAAAAAGAGACAATGAATGAATAAGTGACAACCGTCTAGAAGGGGATGACTAGATATGTAAAGTTAATGACATGTTTTCATTTGGTACACAAGGATACCTACCAAAGTTGAATGACAAATTGAAATTGAAATGGGAATTAAACCAAAATGTTTTTGTTTACATTTATGACACATGAATACATTCAAGAATCAAACTTTAGAGTGATATATGAAAAATCTATGTGAAGGAAAGTTATTTTGCCATTACTATCTTGATCAAGCATTATAATTTTAAGCCCTCGAGCATCCAAGAAGCCCTAATTTTCTTATTAAACTTGCATAGAAAAAACCAAAAAAATCGTAAAATAATTTTCATAGTATGGATTGATAAAATATGGCCTGGGTTGTCCTTAAGCTCCTTTTATATATTATTATGCTAGATACGAGGAATTTTCGTACACTATGTTGAAACAGAGTTTCATAGACTTAAAATTCATTCACTACTTGGTGTTGTGGGATGAAATGGAATTTATGGTGTCATATTATACATAATATCAAATTTATCTAGATGAGAGGCAATATATAGATGACTTACTACCCATTAAAGCATAAGGCTACCACCAAGGAATGGTAAAATTAGAGGTAATGCCTTACATAGACCTTATAAGAAGTTTATTTATGAATGTAAAATATTTTGAGGATTTTATACAAATTAATAAAATAAAAAGCATAGCTACTTATATTTATAGTAGGACATTTGAGAGGTATCTTATAATTCTAATCCCTAATACCACATATAACCAAGTTTCAACCAACGTCTGACTCAATAAAAAATACCATGGAGGGAAATTTGAAATAATAGTTACTTCAAGGCTAGATGATGAACCCAAAAGGAGGGATTTCATACAATTGTATTGTAAAATTTAGACCAAGAATTATGATAGCAATAGCTTTCCTAAATTAATTATATGGTTTTATTAGCACTACGTATGTACAGGTCGAGTGGGTCTCATTTTTAGACATTCTCTTAACATCTAAAAAAATAGTCACCCTAGGAGAGATCATAACTGTCATGTTGGAGACACAAATGTTTTATCTTGATCAAAGGCTAGTTGATTGCAATTTCTACATGATATCTTATTTACCGGATGCACTATTAGGCACATTTCATAAGACCTATAGAAAATAATGGCAACCCTCAATGGAATACATGAGAAATAGAGTTGGTGAAGATTAATATTTTATGTTTAGATACAGGTTTAAAAATTAAATTAAAAGGATATGTGATGAGGTATATCCTCAAGAATTTTAAACAATTCATGGCACTCTAATGCCTATGTTGTCTAAAAACCTAACAAGGAGCCTTAAAAAAATGGGGGACTAATGTTATTACCTTGATGTTACTATCATTAGGATAGAAGGCACACAAACATCTCTATTATTACTACTGCACCATGTCTCACATAAAATTATAGAGAAGGAAATGTCATATCAAATTTATAATAACATTGATGAAAAGTTAGGCCAAAAACACTTGGCTTATTAATTTAAAACTCCTTTACGCATTGGGCAGCTACAATATATTATTTACGGGATATCTTGTAGACAATTATGGCAACCCTCAATGGAATACATGAGAAATAGAGTTGGTGAAGATTAATCTTTTATGTTTAGATACAGGTTTAAAAATTAAATTAAAAGGATATGTGATGAGGTATATCCTCAAGAATTTTAAACAATTCATGGCACTCTAATGCCTATGTTGTCTAAAAACCTAACAAGGAGCCTTAAAAAATGGGGGACTAAAGTTATTACCTCGATGTTACTATCATTAGGATAGAAGGCACACAAACATCTCTATTATTACTACTGCACCATGTCTCACATAAAATTATAGAGAAGGAAATGTCATATCAAATTTATAATAGCATTGATGAAAAGTTAGGCCAAAAACACTTGGCTTTTTAATTTAAAACTCCTTTAAGCATTGGGAAACTACAATATATTATTTACTGGATATCTTGTAGACAATTATGGCAACCCTCAATGGAATGCATGAGAAATAGAGTTGGTAAAGATTAATCTTTTATGTTTAGATACAGGTTTAAAAATTAAATTAAAAGGATATGTGATGAGGTATATCCTCAAGAATTTTAAACAATTCATGGCACTCTAATGCTTATGTTGTCTAAAAACCTAACAAGGAGCCTAAAAAAATGGGGGACTAGTGTTATTACCTCGATGTTACTATCATCAGGATAGAAGGCACACAAACATCTCTATTATTACTACTGCACCATGTCTCACATAAAATTATAGAGAAGGAAATGTCATATCAAATTTATAATAGCATTGATGAAAAGTTAGGCCAAAAACACATGGCTTTTTAATTTAAAACTCCTTTAAGCATTGGGCAACTAAAATATATTATTTACTGGATATCTTGTAGACAATTATGGCAACCCTCAATGGAATACATGAGAAATAGAGCTGGTGAAGATTAATCTTTTATGTTTAGATACAGGTTTAAAAATTAAATTAAAAGGATATGTGATGAGGTATATCCTCAAGAATTTTAAACAATTCATGGCACTCTAATGCCTATGTTGTCTAAAAACCTAACAAGGAGCCTTAAAAAATGGGGGACTAATGTTATTACCTCGATGTTACTATCATCAGGATAGAAGGCACACAAACATCTCTATTATTACTACTGCACCATGTCTCACATAAAATTATAGAGAAGGAAATGTCATATCAAATTTATAATAGCATTGATGAAAAGTTAGGCGAAAAACACGTGGCTTATTAATTTTAAACTCGTTTAAGCATTGGGTAGCTACAATATATTATTAGGTCACATTTATTCCAAGTTGGCAAGGTTATGACTTATTACAATTTCAAGGTGGCACTATTCAAGGAATGGGATCCTAGGAAGAGGATAAGGGCATACCTCCATTATATTAAGGAGAAGAAAAAGGTAAACAATAATCTGATGTCTTTGATATGCATCAAATGACATGGAGGTATGGAAAAAGATGAAAAATAATATGATATGTGTGAAATCCATTCAATATGATCCAAAGGTTATATAATAAAAGGCACAAAGGGAATGGATCCATAGATGACCTCCATCCCATTCACAATATTCACACATCCAAGATTAGCCTTCCTCTCCTATAAGGGAATATTCAAACTTACAATAAGGGGAGACAAGTATCTAGAGGGAGTCTAACCCTTGAATAAGGAGGGAAATTTTAAAAGATCTCCCAGGTCCTTAATTGCCTTCTACATATTCAACTGACACTACTCAAGCTTTAGGAATAATTATAACAAAGGATAATTCTACACCTCCTTCAAATGGACAAAGGAAGAGAACTTTTGTTATGACACCTATACCACCCCTTATAACAATTACTCAAATTTTCTCCTTGAGTTTAACATGCTTATTTCTTATCTATTCCAACTATTCCTGATTCTCCCAAGTCTACTTTGGTAATTCTACCAACATCCACAACAATTAGTGAGGACACTTCTCCTCAAACTCTCTCTACCATGCCAAATCTGATCACCTTTTCCCTCACCACTATTGTGACACTAACTATTCCTTCACCACCACACGTATTGGTCCTCTCCACCACTACTATTCCTTTAGTTGTTTCACCATCTCCTCCTATTTCAGTTAATTTTCACTCATTTATTAATTTTGAAAGTAAATAATGAAACTAGTAATAGGGTGTGTAGAATAATACCTGATAAAATTGTGTGCATGAATCTAAATGATGATGGGAACTCCTATTTGGTTGGGAAGGAATAAATTATAGATAAGAAATACATTAGAAAGGGAGTTGTTATATGGATGGTTGAGTGGACTGCCTAGCGTGAGCTAGATCTAAGAAGTGTATTACTTTCTAGGAGGCTATCAATCTACTATTATAAAAATTAAGGTTATATAAATGAATAGAAAGGATACTTGAATTCAATGATATGGAATTAAATACATGAAAGGAAGAGAAAGTGAATGCTTGTTCAAATAAAATAACTAAAATAGCAAAAGTGGGTCAATACTTATGCTAAAATGGTAAGGGTCTGGTCCAAAAAATTAGAAAGGTACTGTAATCAGGTAGAAACTAAAAAATATTAGGTTTGGATGGGGCTAAGGGGATAAAAATATCTTTCTATATTTTCATGCCATAGTAATCATCAGTGGTCTGGTAAACTATCAGTGGTTTAGTTTGACTGTCAATGGTTAGGTAACCATTGATAATTGAGGTGACCATCAGTGGTTGTGCTAACCATCAATGGTTACCTATGTAAATTTAGAAATTATCAGAATAGAAGGTCAAAATTAGGTATTTATAAAAATAGAGGTTTTTTATAGGGTTGAGGGTTAGAAATAAGATACTAATGGGTATGATAGGATAGGGATGTTAGAAATAAGATAAATCAATGAAAATAAGTGAAAGATACCTAAATCTTTATGGTAGAATGTTGAACTGAGTTGGCTAGAGTGACAATACTTTGGCTTTTAAAAGTGATTTTGATAGAGATTCAGGGCTTTGATGATGTTGCTTACCTACTAAAAATATGTCGACTACCTGAATGCAAGAGATCTTGGATGCAAGATTCTAGATTATTGATTATGGATTCATTTCACTTCCTCCTCTTCTCCTTTTGTAGTATGAAGTTGATAATTAAGATGGAGGAAGTTAATAATTTGATAGGGGGATAAAGTAACCAATTCATTATATTTTAAATTAAGCTTTAAAAACAAGTTACCATTTAGGGAGATGATTATCTCACACAAAGCTGTCATTGCTTTAATACTTTCAAAAAGGTTTAGAGACCTGATCATCAATGGTTAAGCCAACCATTAGTGATCGAGGGGATAAAATAAATAAGTTAAAAAGGGTTAAATTAAATGGTTTATTTAAACATGTTAAGTTAGGATTTTGATGCATTTAAGTTATTAAACAAGTCTAATTGACTAGGTGGTCTACTAGACATGAGATCAGATGAGAATCAAAAGGTAGTTTGACATCACAAGCTATCATGTGTAGTTTTTGAGTGTCTACATTTTCCCCTCTTTTGTGTGGCTTTGATCCAAAAAAATGAAGAACAAAAATAGATGGTTGGTCAAGGTTTGATTGACTCGAGTACGAGAGGAGGTATTCCCCCTCAAACTAGGATTTGATAAAGTGAAAGAAAAATAGACTCAAGGTTTGGTAAATGATAAACTAATAGTAACTAGGTGTGTGACATAAAAAGGTTGGGAATTTGAGATGCAAACACATGCATAAAATGTGACTAAGGGTGATATTAAAGATCATTTAAAGACTAATGTGGCCAATATTGATAAAAATATGTTCAATTTTAGAGGGACATGTGATAGGGGTAACCAGCCTATAGCATTGGTCATAGTTGATCAGGCCAGGCCTATCAAACCCTCTAGACAAGGTTGGTGTTAGTTATAAGTATCCAAGGTAGGAAGTGTGCCCATGAAAAAACATAATTAGTTAGATGATGCATGAGGTGGTGTAAAATTTCAAAAGATTAACATGGCAAGGTTGGTTAATGCAGTCAAAAGGACCAAAGTAGGTTCATTACAAAACATGCAAATAGGTTGGGTCAAACATGGCCAACATTAAGGTGGACATGGTCAAATGGTTTGGTTGGTTGGTTGATAGGGATGGTTAAGGGTGCCTGAGCTAACTCTATATGTACTAGGCAAGTGGATGCTACCGATGCAGTTCCATGGACATAATATCCAATAAAAACTTCAATCAAAATGTAGTTTTCTAAGGGTTGGTTAGTGGTACTCAAATGGGTTACCCTAATTTGATGTACCACATAGTGTGGTTTGATTAAATGTACATGGATAAAGTTAATATCTAAAATCACAAGCTCTAGTTGAAGTAAGGAGTAGGTGTCTTCCCAAAGGATTAGCACCAAGGTTGGATGTACTTAAAAAAAGGGGGGGATATTAATCGTATATAGTTAGGTGTTTGCCTTAGGTTTTATCGACGATTATCACCTTGACTATCAATGGTTAAGAGAAACCCTAAAAACTTGAGAGATCAAAAGTAAAACTAAATGTTCCTTTTACCATTTGAATTTTGGTAGTTTTTCTCTAGGTATTTGGTGCAATTTATTGTTTAGGTAGTTGATCTTGTTGAGGTGGAGTGGATTTAGTGGTGGAGACTGTGTTTGAGGGTGATTGATTGTTTATTTAATGGAGAGAGGCTAAGGACATAGTTGGGTGGAAGGATAAGGGCTTTGACCATGCCAACAATCATAGAACAAGGTAGTGTTGTCTTGATTTGGAAATCAAAAGGTAAATTTTATCTATGTTGAAAAGTCAAAGAGTAGTTTGTGAATGAGTAGGTTGGGAATCAGGTTTGGTTTTTGTATGAAAATAATGCCCTATTTTTAAGGGTGTGAGAATTTGAGGGAGTGATTACGTAAATAATAAATGATTTTGAAATTTGGATTGTGTCTTAATTTGGGAATGGGGTAGATATTACTTATAGATAGGTTAGGTTTTTGAATTGAGGTGAGGGATTGAGGTGGTGGGGGTCACAAGTTCAAGGTTTGCACCATCGATAGTCACACATAGTGACCATTAGAAATTCACCTAGCCATCACCAATAAAACCTTGAAGTAGAAATGTCCCTAGGGAATGTTGATGGTCTAAAAAACCATTGGTGGTCAAAGGAAAGCATAGCTAGAATGCAATAAAATTTGTGAAAAAGTTGTTTGGAAAAATAATGTGAAGGGTTTGACTGGTAAAATTATCAAAGAGTTTAAAAGGGTAAAGTGTGTTTGGACTATGTTGGAAAGCATGCTTGGAAGTTTGAGGAAGTTTTGAAATGTCTTAAAGGAGAGAATTGTGTGAAGTGTGATTAGAGTGGGTAGGTGTGTAAAATGTTTAGAGTGTAGTTTGTAGATGTGGAAGATGTTAGGTTGGGGTTGGTGTTGGATAGATATGTTGGATAAGTTTGGATAGATGGGAATAAGGCATATGTTATGGGGTTAGTTGGCAATAGGGTTAGGTTGTCATAGGTTTGAGAAAGGTATGTATATGGTGGTGCTTAGTTAGATGTGGGACATAGCTTTGTTATTTATTTATTTGTAGGCCCGCAACCAGATTTAGTTGAGGGACTGAGTCCCTAAGATATTTTCCAAGGTTTTGGATGGGATGACCATAAAGGAGTGAAATCACATGGATATGGTAGGCCTAGGTGATATGATACATTATCATCACCCAATATGGGATGTGGATATGATCATCATACTCATTGAGAGATGGGACCTAGTGATGAATACCTTCATTTTTTTAATTGGAGAGATGATCATCCTATTAGAGGATGTGACTAGGATCACATGGCTACCCATTCGAGGGGATCCAATCATCATGTAGAGAGTGAGGATAGAGATTATTATATGAACCTTATATACATAATAGATCAAATTCATGTCAGGTGGCATGTAGGGGGGCTTGGGTTCAAGCCATTGTACCAGAGGGCCCTACGGGATAGATGCTTGTTGGTGATGATGATGATGATGGAAGTGACTTATTTTATATTGATAAATTCAAGCCATGGATTATTTCCATACCTGTTACTAGGGGTAATGGTGGAGATGTTGCTTAGGAGGACTATGTTTGGATAGACCACAATGTTATTAGTCCATATCTACAGAGAGCTTTGGTCCTTTTGAGCACATAAATGGTATGGGATAATCATCAATTTCATGCTTAAATACTAGGCATATGATCATATTTAGGCTATGAGACAATTGGGGCTACCATGGGAGGGTTTTATCTAGGTAGCCTTTCCAGTTAGCTTCATATGATAAAGGTTTATCAATGTTTTGATAGGTGCCAATGGAAGAGCCAAAAAAATTTATTAGTTTAGGGATGATTTGGAGGGTTTGGTGGTGGGTGATGTTGTATGGAAGTTATATGTGTATTTTCCTATTTGTCCCAGGCATAGGTACCACACATTATCCTTATAGAGCTAGCATTAGATTTATGAGAGAGATAGGGAGACTCGATTGATCCCCTTCGATTGATTGACATGGTAGTTTGGATTAGTATTGAGGACCCCACTAAATTTCACTAGATATAGGAAGGAGGAAGTTGATTTATTACTCCTAGATCTGTAGCCATAGGATGTCATACTAGACTATGAGGAGCTACCAGTTGGATCTACTATTAATGATGTAGATATGGTAGATGCATACACATCTTGGTTCCAAGCTAGATATATAATGACTAAATTTAGATGGGGTGATAGGGGGTAGTATCCTATGGATGTGGACCCTATAAGGGTACCAACATAGGATGGTTAGGTGGCAATAGGACTAGCAGTAGTATAGGCCTAAATCATAGGGTTATAAGGATAGGTGGTCACATTAAAGGCATAAATTATCACCTTAAAGGGGTAGGTTGCTACTTTGACTGGTGAGCATGATACGATGAGGACCTCCTTGGATTTAGTAACTTAAGAGAGAGATTCATTGAGATAGAGGGTAGGATCAGCCATAATAATAGTAAGAGGACATCTTGACATATTTTTGAGTACATTATACCTAGCCACCATTGAGGAGCTAAGATATTATGAGGTGATAGTGCTAGTGCAATTGCCATTGAAGATGAGATGTGGGGAGTATATGTCCATATTAGTAGGTGGTCCATCTATAGTGACTCCAAGATAGTGGACCTTGATAGTGGGACAAGTAGGGATATTAGGGGGGCCACCATCTAATGTCAATATAGGTGCAAGTGTGGATGAAGCCAATGGCAGTGGTGTCTCAGGGGCTTGACATATGACCTTATATATTATATGTTTTTGATTTTGATATCATCTTATGTGTCGATGATGTGAGATGTAAATGAGTGAGAGAGGCACAGATAAATTATTTCATGTATTTTCTTATTGATTTATATGATGATCATGTGTTGATTATGTTGATTATATTGTGGACATTATATTGATGACATGCTGACATATGACAATTATGTTTAGTGATTATGTATTGATGTGGCATGATTATGAGGATTTTTGATTAAATTGAGGATTTTGATTTTATTATGTTGTTTAATTGATGGAATTTGGATTATATTGATGATTATGCTGACACATGACATACTTATTATGTTCTTAGTTGATTATGTATTGATGTATGATGATGATGATATAGATATAAATATAGGTTATGATCATGATGTGGTTATGTTTTATGGATTATGGATGACATAGATGATGCTTCATGCATAGGTTTATTTTTTGACTCTTTAGTTTATTTATTTGATGATGGAAATGGTGGAATATGATGACAATTTGTCTATATGATGACGTAGTTGATAACATGCTTTTGATCAAGATGTTTTTTGCATATTAGTCTAGTTTGTACATGATCAAGATATTTGATAGATAGGTTTTGATGATTTTGTTTATGAGATGATTATGATAATGTGGATTATAGATAGGATGAGGATGTAAGCATGTTGATAGATAAATATTTCTCATGGATAACATGATGTGATAATTTAGTTCATAAATAGGATGATATTTTGTGAAGATGAGCTTGATGATGATCTTATGATGTTATAATGTATGTTGTGATTGTTTACAATTTATGGTTCCTGATGGTTTTTTTATGGGTAGGATATGGTTTATATTTGTAATGTTATGTTGATGAGAATGATGTTTATAGAAATCAGGTGTAGATAACAAATTGAATGAAAGAAAGAGATAAGAGTTGTAAGACATACGACCACATGAACTAATGAATAGACGATAAGAAAAAGGTATGATGTTTTTATTTGGCAAGGATCCAATAACAAGAAACCATTGTTGGATTGCCTTAGTGATTGTAGTCCTATTTAATGATTTGCACGAGCATGATTTGATTGAGAAAGGGGGTATCTTGATCATTTTGTGTCAATTAAGCTCATAATCCCTTAATTTTAGAGAGGGATTGAAGGGAAAGGAGGTGATAGGTAGATGGTTGAATGCTAAATGGGTGAAAAGGTAACCTGATGTGGGTTAAGAGGATGGGAAGCTATTTTTCTTACATTTTAAAAGATAATTTCATGACAATGAAAAGTGTTGTAATCTCCACCTATATCTTAGGGCAAAAAGGTCTAGTAATAAGAAAGAGTATAAGAAGAAGACTAAAATAAAAATCTAACAAGATCTTTGATCTAATTCAAGTGATGATACTAAAATCATTGTTATGAGTTTTCAAGGTCATTTTTTTCCTCATCTATCACTAAATCTCATACTTATCATTCTTTACATTTTAAATATATGCATGATTAAAATAAAATAAATGAGATTTTCTACATAAAGATAATTTCTAAACATACTAAAATAGATATTATTTTTGATAATGGATCACAAGATAATCTCATTTCTAAAAAAAATTTCAATAAATTAGTACTTAATACTAAACCACATCCTAATCCATATCCTTTGGTATGGGTGTGTGATGATGCAAAATTTCAAGTTACTAAAAGATGTGAACTTAGATTTTCAATCACCTCTAAGTTCATTGATGAGGTATAATTAGATGTGGATCCATCTCATATTTTTTGAACTGTACTTGGAAGTCATTTATTTTGTGATATAAAATTAATATTCTATAGGGAAGAGTATAAAGATTTTCATGTAAAATATGGGGTTGAATACATTTTAAGATCCCATTAGACAAAAAAAAATTTATCACATGTCTCTGAAAGATAGATGAAAAGGCTTGTCAATACAATCAATAAATTTGTACTCATTATTGTAAAATCCAAGGATGATGATAATTATAAGGCTATAGAAGGTTTTGATACTATTAATAATCATTAAATATTTTAGTTAATGTATAACTATGAGATGCAACATGAGATAAAACTGTAGTAAGATTCACCTCTTCCTACCATTGTCATGTATAGTTTGTCCATGGTGGAGAATGAAGAAATAAAGCAGTAAGTTCAGGAGTTCCTTTATAAATGGGTCAATCAGCCAAGTACTTATCCATGTGGTTCACCAATTATTTTGGTGCTAAATAAATATGGCACTTATAAAATGTGCATGGATTTTCAAGCATTAAACAAGAAGACAATGAAAAACCTCTACCCTCTTCCTCATATTTATAATCTATTAGGTCAATTGAAAAAATATTTTTATTTCACTAAGTTAGACTTAATAATTGGTTATCATGAATTTAGGATTAGTGGAGGTGATATTTGGGAAACTAATTTTAAAATTAAGTAAGGTATTTTTGATTGGATGGTTATGCCCTTTGGGCTTTGTAATGCACATACCACATTCATGTTGGTTATGAATAATGTATTTATGCCATTCATAGATCATTTTTTATATTCTACTTATATGATATTTTTATCTTTAGTAAAATCTGAGAATATCATGTTAAACACATTAGGAAAGTCTTAGATACATTACAAAAGGAGAAATTATAATTAATGATGTCTAATTGTGAATTTGGAAAAACATCTTTGGTCTATTTAGGGTATGTAGTAGGGGTGATGAAACAAAAATTGGTCTCTATAAAGTTTTATCCATTATGAAATGGTGTAAGCCTAATAATTTTACAGAAGTTAGAAACTTCTTAAAGGCAGTCCAATATTGGAGGAAGTTTTTTACTAGCTTTTTATTGATTACATCTCCTTTGCATGCTTTGAAAACTAATAAATAGGTCTTTAATTAAGAAGGTAAGCACCAAAAAGCCTTCGTCACATTGAAATAAAATATAAGCATAACCCTAGTCTTATCACTTCCAGATTTACATTAGTCATTTGAGATTGAAACCAATGCAAGGGATTATTCTATTTGTGTTAGTTTAATGCAAAAGTGATAACTTGTTTGTTACCGTTCAAAAACCTTAACAAGTGTAGTAAGGAACTATACTACTTATGATAAAGAGATGTATGCTTTAGTAAAAAGTGTGAAAAAATAGAAGCATTATTTAATGGTTAAAAAGACAATAATCTATATGGGTCACAATCATTTTCAATATCTCCAATCATAGTCAAAATTGCAACAATCAAGGCATTTTCATTGGATGGGGTTTTTACAACAATTTCATCTCATGATCTGGTACTAAAAAGGTACAAAAAATAATGTTGTTGATATGATTTTAAGACCTCTTATTATTTCATATATTATTTTGTTACATAGTTATTTGATGCATAAAATTTATAAATGTCAATATGCTAGAGATGATGATTTCAAGGATGTATATGAAGATTTAACTCATGGTAATCAAGTATAATAATTAGACCTTCACTTACATGATGGTTTAATTTATCATCTTTAAAAAATTTCCATTCCATAAGATGAAAAAGCTCATTTAATTAGGGAAACACATACTTATCTTATTTTTTGTCAATTTGGTATTAGGAAAATAGTTGCACAACCACAAAGATATTTTTATTAGCCTCAAATTTATGAAAATGTATCTAAGTATGTAAAAGCTTTCATTATTTTTTCCAATATCAAGCCTATTAATAGGAAGTTTGGCTTGTACACACCACTTCCCATACCAACCAATCCATGGGAAATTGTTTCCATGGACTTTGTAAAAGGCTTACCTAAGTCAAGAAAGAATCATGAATATTTGTATGTGCTTATGGATAGATTTAGAAAAAATTATATATTAGTTCCCTAGAAAAAATAGATAATAGATGAGGATACTACACAATTGTTATTCAATAATATTTGGGTTCAATTTGGTTTACCCACATCTATTATATCTGATCACAATTCTTGATTCATTAGGAAGTTTTAGTCAGCTTTATGGAACTTGATGGACACAAAACTCAATAAGATCACTACCTTTCACCCACAAACCAAAATTAAAATAGAGGTGACCAACCAAATAGTGGTACATTTTATCCAAGGGTATCATAATATTCATCCCAAAATTTGGGATGAACACTTGTATTATGTGAAACATGCTTACAATTATGACCTAAAATCTTCTATATAGAAGTCTCTTTTTGAGAGTTATTTTGTTATTTGCCTAAGCCCCCATTAGACTTCACTTTTAGACAAGAATTATTGGAAGATGAAATTAAAGATGTAGACAAAGTAAAGAGGATCATACATAATATATAATCATCTCATCAAGTTATCTAAGAGCAATTGGAAAAGAGCCAAGCCAAGTATAAAGTTATGCATGCCAAGCATAAGGTTAATCATCACTTCCAAGTTAGTGATCAAGTTTGGATATACATTATCAAACAATACCTTAAATTTAAAGGTAAAAACATCAAACCAATTAGGTATGGTCTGTTTAAATTTTTGTAAAATATTGGTAACAATATTTTTTAATTAGAGTTACCTTCAAATATGCATATGTATTCCATGTTAAATTTTGAAACCTTGAAACTATATGAGCCTTATATGATCATAGATTAAAGTGAGAATGTTGAAGTTCTCTCTATATATGATTTTAATCTTGAATATCTTTATGAGTTATAAGATTTTATTCACATTACAATGTTGATGACTTTGAAAAGGGGTTATGTGGAATATCTTCATGTAGGTCCCAAAGTAATTCATCCAAGCAAAGCATAATGGATGGAAATTGTAAATGTGAGGGATATGTACCCTAACTTATTATTTGAATAAAACTAAACTTTTGGTGGTCCAAAAGCCTACAAGTGGGGTGGAGTGATCCAGGAGGATGCCCAAAATAGATCTAATCAGATGGTTTCAAATTTTACTACAAAATCTTTCACACAAAATATTTTATTGAGATATTTCCAATGCATTTTTAATGGAGTCAATCTGACACCATATGTAAAAGTTATGTCATGTTGAAGGTAAAATCAAATAGGAAAAATATGTGGATAAGGTATATATATGACATCATCATGTTGAATGGATTATACATAATTCTAGGTGGACCAATCATAGCTTAACATGTTGACCATCATATGGTGACACATGGGAGATAGGGAACAAATGGTTTTGGATTTAGTCTCTAGTCTTTGACAAGGTACCTTCTAGTGTGAGGCCCATGATTTTTTATGTTTGGGGGCCCTTATACCAATGGGATCCTCTTTTTTTAAGAAGGTAGACCCTGCCACCTTTCTTCAAATCTCTATGGAAGCATGTTTTCATATAAACCATTCCCAAGGTATTCCCATAATGAATGTGGGACTAAATCCCATGAATTTTTCAAATCTTAGCACCTAAAAACATGTGGAGAGATTGTAAGCCACCACATGGATTAACCAAATATTTAAACTACCCATGTCATAGCTACCAAACACTAAGCCAAGCTTGCTTTCTAAGCATGGATGATCTTCTAACCACTTAATAAGGTAAATCGTATTTATTTTTAAACATGTGTTTTGGTCTTATCCCATGCAATGTGGGATTAAAACATATGCAATGCAATTCTAAGCCTTAATAAAAGGATAAATCATGGGAAGTGGGGATTAAACCTACCACCCTATGTTTCTCATTGAATTCCTTAACCATTGGTCCATGCCTAACATCAGTAAATTCCATCCAAGACTTAATAATTATGCCTAAAACTCAATATTTTTAAGCCCAAACCAAGACATTTCAAGTGGGATTCAAACCCCATACATTCTGCCAAAATGGATAAGGCCTTAGCCATTAGACCACGACCTTGGAAATAATATAAATAAAATGAATTTGTATTTGAAATGTAATTTTTTAATCCATTTGTAAAAGGATAAGCAAGAAAATAAAGTATTTTGGAGGAAATAAATCTATTAGAGAACAAAACCAGAGGCACCAGATGTTTCTTAGAGATACGGTAGAGGTTTATTTGTAGACCAAAGATATTATTTTTATGTAAATAAGATTGTATAAGTATATTTAAATCATTGATTTATAAGTTCAAGAGATTTTTTGGACCCAAAGACATAGCCCAATAGGGGTGAAATCTATTATCAAATTTGGTTTACATTTCTCTATGTTTTATTCATTTTGCTTATTATTTTTTAATCACTTATAATCTAATTTATAATCAATTGAGCTAATTTTTAACATATTTATGGGAAATTAAAAACAATAATTTAAGAATTCAAAATTAGTGAAATAGTGAGCATTTTCATAAACTAACCATTTCATATCAACATACATCACATGAAAGCTCTCTATTTCACACTCTTGACAAAACCTACACAACTAAAAAATAGGATAACTCTAGTCATCTATTTGTTGAGGGTGATGGATTTATTAAGATGGATAACGACATATTCAACAAATTTCTCCACATTATAGACTTATATATGAACCTGATATCCATCTACCAAATCATGAATTTAGGTGAAGTAAAAAATTCTTAATTTTCACCTACCAATGATTTCCTCAGCAATGAAAAAGACCAATCTAATATTATAACCACTAACAAGGTTAATCATCAAGATAGATTATATAAAATTGATAATTTTCTATTTTTTCAACCTTTACAAGCTATAATTTCATATGAAAATGAATTTATTAAACTTTGGCATGATAATTTAGATCACCTAAGCTATTTCTAATTATAGGATGATAGTAAGCATAACATAGTTCTTTGTTTGTCTAAATTTAATATCAAATATTAGATTTTTCTAGGTTGTGCACTTGGAAAATAAAACATGGATCCATTTCCCAAAGTAAAATTTAAGAGGATTGGTGATAGATTAAGTTGGTTCACAATGATCTCTTGTCATTACCTCATGTTTATTTTTATAAACATAAAAATTCACTTATTTACATGTATATATACAAAAACTAGATGATGGGTTACATCCTCTCAGAATGTGATGCAAGGCACAAGTTCTAGATTTTGATTCTTTAATAGATCCAAGTAATTAAATATATGGTATTAAATTATATACAAACATTAACCTAATTGATTTTATTTATTCTCATCCAAAATCACCCAAACAAGGATCAAAATGGTTACTCACATTGCATCTATTTTACTACATATAATGACCAAATTTCATAATTAAACTGAAAAATAGAGAAGAAATGTAGGGTAGAAAATAATGTTAGATGAAATATTAATTGTTATTTTCATAAATTTATACAAGACTCAATCTATTCTAATATCACTAGTGAACACTCAAATCTTAATAAACATAGTGCTAGAGCCAAAGGTTAAGTAGTATGAATTAACATTGCATAAGCAATTTGAGAAGACAATATAGTTGAGAAAAATAGTTATTCTCATCCAACCACATAAATTTCAATAGTAGTCACAATTCACATGAAAATTAGTAAAAATTACATTAGTCTAATCTAAATTATTCATAAAAAACCCTATAAATTTATTCTTATTATTTCATGGCTTTAAACAATTACTAATAAACATCATAAATCTGAGAAAATATGCAAGTTAAAGAATACCATTCACTATAAATTTCACAACTAACCCAAAAAATGTATCAAAATTTTCTTCTAATTCTAAATTCCTTTTTTTCTCTCCTCCCTTAAAAATGTTTCAATACATAGTGTTTATAATGAAAATCTGAGTGGAACAAAGTCCCTAACACATCACACCTACTCCACACTTCAAATATTCAATGCTAGTGCATTACAATTACTACATTTTTTAATGCTCAAACACTAACAATTCAATTTGATATTTTTCCTTTTTTACCTTTGGGACTTAATGGCATTCACAGGCACTTCATAGTTCTAATTATGGCCACAAATACATTTCAATTAATATTTAATCCATTGTGAAATAAATTTAATTCAAAATAATTAGGTCCCTATGAATTTAATATCTTCAAGACTATAATAAAACATCCATGTTTATCTCTATGAATTAATGTCAAAAAGATTAATGTGAATTAAATAGTCTGATTAATATTTCACTATATAAATAGTTATCTATAAATTTATGTTTATAAGTGAACTCCTTTCTTTGTCACACGAGAATAATAAACCTCCACATGGAAAAATCACACATTAGCTAGCTAGCTCATGAACTTTAAAATTGTCATTTTTTCTTTTGGTGGTCACTTTATATAGCTATAGTCCATTGATACATTAAATAATGAAAAATATAAATTTATTGTGGATTTACACTCTTTATCCCATATTTTGCACATGGAAAATTCAAGAGAAATGTTATCTTTCCTTTTTTTTTTACTTTAATCACTTAGAGTATCCCACACCAAAAGTTGTGATTGGCTCATAGCCATAGAGTTGAAGGGTTCACAATGTTTTTTTAATTCCTGGGGATGAATTTATCTAATATATAAATCCATTGATTTTATTACTTTGCCTTTATCTCCCTATGTATTTTTCAATATACCACATTGGATTTATTTTTGCCAAGTAGAACGAGTTGCACAATGTGACCCTTAATTGATCTATAATATTTCATCTCTTATCACTTTATTATGGCTAATTAGAGTGTAAAACATGGCACATTTGGATTAGATTCCATGAAGTGGCCTTCAATTCCTTTGTCTTCAATGCATTTCATGGACACATTGAGTGCTAGATACTAAATTTATAGCTCCATACTGGTCATGTGGAAAACCCTCATATGAATAACATAGAGTAACATAATGGTTTTTTTTTCACTATAAATTTATGAACTATGTGAATCCATTAGATTTTGAAATCTGACTAATATTTCTCATGGGTTTATTTTTCACCTATGCTCAATAGATGAAGTGATGATAAAATTTATATAATAAGTTATTATAATTTTAAATAAAAACTTCCAATCATAAATCTAATGCATGTAAATGGAAACACAGTCAAAGAGATCATGAAGTTAATATATAAATTTAAATCCTAAGGCCACAAGACAATGTTAGGTTGTGGAGCTAAAAGCTTCACCACGATGCAAACAGGAGAAGTTATGGAGGATGCAGAGTTGCAGGGAGTTGCAGAATCAGTTGCAGGGAAACTGGCATCGGTCTGATCAGCCAACGTCAGTCAGATGGCAGTGAGGAAGCAACCGGCATCGGTTTCCAGTTGGCCGACATCGGTCTTGGAGGTGCCGGTGTCTCCAGCCTGTGCGTGAACAGGTAGTTCGCATGTTGATTTTGGAGAGTCTATTTTTGGACTGTTAGTTTGCATGTTGAAGGCTAGTCTTAGTCTTGAGTTGCATGTCTAATTATTGTAATTAGGTTAGTCTAATTATTTTAAACATGAGATCTATATATGGACTCATGGGCTGTATTGTAAAATTGTGCTAGAAATCCATAGAGCTTTTAGAGAGAGCTAGTGTAGCTCCTCCTAGTTCCAAAGGGGTGCTGAGTGTGTATGATCAGGGAGAGTTGCAAGGTCTGCAAGGTCAGGGAGCTGATCCACCGGGGTACTGGTTGAAGAATCATAAGGACTTGGTGAGGCAAGGACAAGGGTTATTTAGGTGTGTAGAGATATCTACATGGTGAGTAAGGTCAAGTGATTTGTAGGTAGTAGAGAGCAGGACATCTACTTGGAGTGCGGTTGTGTACTTGGTGAACTGGCAGCATGTTACTAACTGGTTGGAGAGGTGAACATCAATTCTGTATTGGAGTTGATTGTTGTGACTGAGAGAGAGAGGGAAGAAGGTCTTAAGGTGTGGCGAACCTTTGAGGTGGAGGAAGAAGTGGCATCTTCCTTATTTTATATTCTTCTGTGTGATTATTAATACAATTGTGTATTGTCTCTCAATTCCTGTGTTGTTTCATATATCTAGTTACTTATTGATTCTGGTTGAATTCTGTGTTTAGTTGCTAATACAAGAAGTAATCATATGTGCTCTAATTGGTAGAGAAAGATCCTGACTCAGTAGGCATCAGAGCATGTTTATTGTTCTAGGTTCCTGAAAAGTGGTATCAGAGCTTTTGGTTGGGTTACTAACAGGTGGTTTCAGATCTGGTAGTGTTTGTTGATTACAGGTTACTCACAGGGGTTTCTGATTGAGTGGGAGTATAGCAATGGTAGAAGGAAGTAAGCTATGAATGGAGAAACTGAATAGCATGAATGGTCTGATTGATGGAAAGAAAGAGCAGGGAAAAAGATATTGTTGGTTGGTAGCAGATTAGCATGAAGGAACTAAAGATGCAGATGTTGCAGGTGTTGTTGCACAGGATGCTTTGGGAGGTTTCTTGGATAAAGTTAAATCTTGGATAACAGATTATGTTACCTCTTTCCATGCAGTCCCAGGGAGAGGATCTAGTGAGCCTTGCCAAAGAATTGGCAAAGGAGAAGTGAAGCTAAAATTGCAGATGGATGACACACAATGGTTGAAGGAAGTCATGCAGGTACCAGTCTTGGAGATGAGTCTAATTTCTTAAGGAAATTTGGGTGATGGGAGATGTACTGTAACTCTCATACCGAATACACTTGAATTAAATGGTGGTAAGAAAGTAGGTATCCTTTATCTATCTACTTATATTACTGATTCACCTTCTATTGTAGAGATGTGGCTTCATGGGCTTGGTCACATATATAGGAGGGGAATGCAGGTTCTCAAGCGGAAGACAGATGTTTTTGACAAGCTAACGAACTAGAAAGCCTTGGTGTTCATGGAGGAGATGATGGATAGAGATCAGGTGAGGGAACTAAATTATTTTGAGTAGAGCAAGGTTGATTTGATTAGGACTTTGATCCATGGAGAGCTCATAGGTAAAAAGTTATCACTCACAGTCGAACACAGGTACCGACGTTAGTCATACAATAACTGACATCAGCAACAGGAAGACCGACATTGGTCATGAAGGAACTGACATCGACAAAAAGGATACCAATGTCAGCCAGGGAGATGCCGTCAGCAGTCAGGGTCAGTGTAGGAAACTGACATCGATCGGGAGCAGACTGGGAGATGGCCAAGATCGGTCACTAGAATGGATATTGGGCAGACAGCAAGCTGTCAACAAGTCTCAAACGCTCATGTCGAGGTCAGAAAGGGTAAGTGAACCTCATATTCATTGTTCACCTTCTTTATATTGATTATTGATGGTCAAGAACTAGGAAGATGTGAAGAGGCAATGTAGGTAGAATCCAGATATAGTGGGAGCTTGCCATGGATGAGGAGTGTGAGTCCTTAGATAAGAACCAAACAGGGACTTGTTGGTAGAGTTGTCAGCTAGAAGAAAGCACTGAGAGACGGAATGGATTCCCATTTTAAAGAAGAGAGTGGATGGATACATGAGACGGAAGGCCAAGGCATATGGTCTTGAAGAAGCTGCAGGACAGTGGTATAGGCTTGACAGGTGGATGACTAAGCATGGCTTCAGTCAATGTCAGTGTAACTATTATGTTTATCTTACTAGGTAGATGATGGTCACAACATCATCTTGCTACTGTATGTGGGTGATTTACTAGTAGGTTTGTACATACAGGTATTTGCTGAGCTAAAGGTAAGGTTAGTTCAGAGGCGTGTCATGAAGAATTTGGAGCAGCAAAATTCTTTGACATAAGAGACATGGAGATTTTATCTCCAGTGGGAGATGATGTGAATCAGGTGTTGGCAAGGTTCATTACGCAATATGTAGAATTGGTAAGCACACCAAGGGCTGGACAGTTCAAGCTTAGCTTGAAATAGGGTTCAAAATCACGAGGTCTAATCCCAATAAGTGGGGGTTGTCAAAAAGTATGGAGCCAATTCAGGGAAGGAGTATTGGAGGGTAGTTCAGTGGGACTAGTAGTAGGGATTCTTGTTACACAGGGTCAAGTTCTTCACTACATGGATGTGTAGGTTCGGATATGGCAGGTTACTTGAATGACAGGTATAGCATCACAGATTGTGTGGTGGTTGGTCTTCAGGATTGATCTTGAAGAGGAATACAAGCCAGGGAATAATTTAGATGGTGTACAAGTACAGGTATAGGTGCAGCTATTTATCTCCAAGTGGGAGATTGTTAGGTTGTGGAGCTAAAAGCTTCACCAAGATGCAAATAGGAGAAGTTATGGAGGATGCAGAGTTGCGGGGAGTTGCAGAATCAGTTGCAGGGAAACCGACATCAGTCTGATCAGCCGATATTGGTCAGATGGCAGTGAGGAAGCAACCAGCATCAGTTTCCAGTTGGCTGACATTGGTCTTGGAGGTGCTGGCGTCTGCAGCCTGTGCGTGAACAGGCAGTTTGCATGTTGATTCCAGAGAGTCTATTTTTGGACTGTTAGTTTGCATGTTGAAGGCTAGTCTTAGTCTTGAGTTGCATCTCTAATTATTGTAATTAGGTTAGTCTAATTATTGTAAACATGAGATCTATATATGGACTCATGGGCTGTATTGTAAAAGTGTGCTAAAAAGCCATAGAGCTTTTAGAGAGAGCTAGTGTAGCTCCTCCTAGTTCTAAAGGGGTGCTGAGTGTGTATGATCAGGGAGAGTTGCAAGGTCTGCAAGGTCAAGGAGTTGATCCACCAGGGTACTGGTTGAAGAATCATAAGGACTTGGTGAGGCAAGGACAAGGGTTCTTCAGGTGTGTAGAGATATCTACATGGTGAGTAAGGTTGAGTGATTTGCAGGTAGCAGAGAGCAGGAGATCTACTTGGAGTGCGGTTGTGTACTTGGTGAACTGGCAACGTGTTACTGACTTGTTGGAGAGGTGAACATCAATTATGTATTGGAGTTGATTGTTGTGACCGAGAGAGAGAGGGAAGAAGGTCTTGAGGTGTGGCGAACCTTTGAGGTGGAGGAAGAAGTGGCATCTTCCTTATTGTATATTCTTCTGTGTGATTATTAATACAATTGTGTATTGTCTCTCAATTCCTATGTTGTTTCATATTTCTAGTTACTTATTGATTCTGGTTGAATTCCGTGTTTAGTTGCTAATACAAGAAGTAATCATATGTGCTCTAATTGGTAGAGCAAGATCCTGACTCAATAGGCATCAGAGCATGTTTATTTTTCTAGGTTCCTGACAGACAAGACATACAACATTTAACTAAAGGCCACATGGTCACATAGGAATGAGGGACATGGAGAAGCTTAGTTTTAAAATAAAGGGAGGAATTTATGGATCCATTTAGATCTGTTATTCAATTTTGATATTTCACATGAGTGTACATAACTTTTTATTGAATGAAAATTAAATTAAAGCAAACCTTCACTCAGGAATATATGAAAGGGTCTGAAAATAGCTTTAAATTTTTGTGAATATTATTTCATGGCCACTTAAATAAATTAAAACATAATATATAGTAGGTTATATCATATTGAACTTGGAGTACACTTTGAAAATATAAATGACCTTGTTCACAAATTGAGATAAAAACAATTGTTAAAATTTTAAAAAAAGACATGTGTTTTTATCCAAAATAGGGCCCTAGTTCCCTTGAATGAATGGGGTGTGTTGGTCATAACAAATGGAAATATATATGAGGAAAAATTATTAAGGTTTATAACTCATTAATTTTTAGTTTTACCTCGAGTCAAAACTAATTAATCAATTCAAAATAATTTCATATTTTCAAAATAGATATTTAAACATTAGTTCTAGTTCAATCATAAAACATTATAGGCCTTCATATATTAAAAGATTTAATAGTGTGTGAAGTGATTCATTTACCTTATAATGAATACTTTTGATATAGTGTAAAATCAATCACTTGATCAAAACTTCCCAAAGGGTATTTATTATTATTATTATTATTATTATTATTATTATTATTATTATTATTATTATTATTATTATTTATTTTTTAGAAATGGATTACGGGGTAGGTTGGGTATTTCTATGCTTCCATATAATTGTATATGGGTCTAATATAGATACCTTTGGATACACTTATGCCTTGTTCCACATTAGTCAAGTGTCCAAAGCACTTGTAGGAATGGATATTTCAGATTCTCATTTTATTATTTTTTATTTTATTTTCATATTGGGAACCAATATTTTTAGGTATATGGATAATCAAAATATTTAAGTCATAAGTGATCTTTCTATTACTTTCTCATATTCTTCAATCCAATACTTGTTGTCATAAAATTATATTCATTATTATTGTTCAATTTAAAAACTTATCTTAATTCATGTGAAAATTATAAAGCAACGTCATTTCTCTAATCAAACTATAATAAAATTAAACATGATACTAGTGTTTACCAAAAGCTTACCATTTTCCATAATTTAAAAAAAAAACACACACATTGATCTGAGCCTCTAGCCAATTGGATATGATTATTCTACTTATATATTTGGTTAGGCAATTTGGATAAATAAAAGTTTTAAAGTGATATGATTTCCCATCAGTGGCTACAAAGAAGGATATCCTCAATTTTATCTTATTTTGTATTTAACAAGACTTATTAAACTACTAGTTAATAAAACAAGACTAATGTAAGAAAGTGAATAAGAAAGAAAACTAATCTATGAAAGAAAAGCATAAATAAAATTAATCTTATCCTACACTAACCAAAACTAAACTCATAGATAGACCAAAGATGTTAGGGATGGCATTTTAAAGAAGTAATGCTTCAAGTATTGTCCATTCACTAGTAGTATCATTTCATTTACTTGAACATCCTTCAGTCTAGAAGCATTCCTTCCCAAGATTTCATAAATATAATAAGGACAAATCCACAGTTAATCTATTTTTGGTTGTTACTTTTTCTTTTAATGGGATTTATTTTATAATAAAACTATATCTAAGATTGTGAAATATTTGACCTTCACCCTTTTATCAAACCATATCATAAATATGGCATGATGCTCTTTCAAAACTTATAAATCTTCATATCAATCATCTTCCATTTGAATGATATTAAGTAACCTTGATTGTACTTTGTCATCATATCCAATGTACTCTTGCATGAGCTAATATGTAGGAAGAATTAGAGAGATAGGAAGTACTAGCTCTTATATATAAAGTAATAGAAAGGGGTGATTTTAACACTTGTTTGTACCTAGTTATGTAAGCCCATAATGCATATTTCAATAGCAAAAGCCACTCTCTAGTTTTTTCCCTATATCCTTACTAATGGCATCAATTATATTTTTATTGGTTGACTTAGCTACTCCATTTCCTTATGGATAATGGTTTAAAGAAATTTTTAGAACACTTATATGTACATATACCAATTATATTATTTAGAAGATAATTCCATTGTCACATACTAAGGAAAAGGGTGGACCAAATTTGGTGAAAATGTTATCCATGATGAATTTAATTACTTCATGTGATGTAATATTCTTTGTGGAAATGGATCCAGTCCACCTTGTGTAGTAATCCTTAGTTGGTAATAGGATTTTATGTCCACTTGTGGAATTTATATTAATTACTCCCATGAAATCAGGTACCCACAATGTGAAAGGTATGTTCTCAATGGTTGGTTGCAAAGGCATTAATACATATTTTGCTCTATTGGTGAATATTTGACACTCATGGAAAATACTCAATAAATTTTGGACATATTTAAAGATATTGGGAAAATAATAACCTATCTCTAGAATATTGTGTGATGTGGTGTTTTTAGAAGGGTGTGCACTTCCTACCTCTTATGAGAATTTTTCATAATTTCTTGTGTTTCTTCTAAGTCCACACATTTAATATAAATTCCTTTATAGTTATATTGGTATAATGCTCCTTTTTAAATATTGTACTATGCAAATTTGATCTTTAATTCTCTCCTTTGTATTCTTTTTAATCTTTGTGGGCAATTTCCATATAGAATAAAATGTGTAATGGGGGTATACAACTCTTTTTGTGCAATTTGGGTGTAGTCCATTTATGTGATAGTGATCTATGCATCTACTTCAATGATGAATTTAAGGAGACCTTATCCTCTCCATATTTTTTATAGATTGATTTTGACATCATAGTCTTACAATATATCCATCCACTTTCCTCTATAATTTCCCACTTCATTTTATCCAAACATAAGATTCACTATTGGGTCAAGTAAAATAGAATGAACTTTACTATGAATTATGTAATGTATAAATTATTAATAGATTTGACTACGGTATAATCTTTTTTTTCCATTGTGTAATACTCCAACTCTAAATATTTCATATGTGTGCTCATAAAAGTATAGGATGCTCTTTATAATCAATTCACTCCATTAAAATAATTGTTGTGGTGTTATTTAAGGCAAAATAATAGAGATATAAATATTTTATGCAATTTGAGTTTATTATCACTAGATATTTCATGATGGAATCTTTGATTCCATGTAAATTATTATTAGCTTGAGTTATCCATTCTATGTTGGCATCCTATTTTAACATGACATTAAGAGTTATCACAATTTTAATAAAACCAGAAATAAATTTTCCTAAAAAATTAATTTTCCAAAGAAATATTTTAATTATTTTTACTATTTGGAAGAGGAATTTTTGAAATGGCCTTTATTTTATCATGGTCAATGGATATACCTTGGTGATAATGTGCCCTAGTAACCTACCTTCAGTAATACTAAAACTTCTCTTATTTGGGTTTAGTGGCACATCATACCTTATACATATTTTAAGCACTTTTATAAAATGGTGTACATATTACAACCTATATTTTTAAAAAAAGTTAAATCATCCACGTAAATAATTATGAATTCACATATTAACATGGCACCTATATTTATTAATACAAATGCAATGTTTTTATATGTAAAATTACCCCATTTCAAGATGAAATAAAATTTTATTCTTTCCTCTTTGTTTACTAACACCTATTTATAACCTAAAAAATCATCTAAGAATACATTATTGGAGATGCATTGACCATTTTTACAACTACATCTAAAAAGGGCACGAATAGTTTTCCTTGTATGTGGCCTTATTTAAATTTATTAAATACACATAGTCTTGTCTCTCCATTATTATTATGAAAAAGTACTAAATTATCTACCCATGTGGAGTGTCTAATCAAAAAAATAATTTTAACCGTGATTAGTTTCTATACTCTGTTGTAAATTATAGGCTTGAGGATGGGATTCATTGGTCTTTTCCTCTACCTATAAGACATTTTCTCCTCGTTAAATGGAATAGTGTGAGTAAACACCTTGGGATCAAAGACTTTTAAGTATTCATATGACCAGAATATCACATACTTTATTATGACATCAAAATTTTCATCTCCTTTGTTTTTTCTTTCAAACAATCCATGCCCATTTTTACATATTTTGGTCTTTCTAGTGATACCAATTTAATTAATACAAAATTTTGACTATAATATTTTATTTCTTATGCATATCCAAATAAAAAATCCTTTTAGTGATACAATTCCTTTTATAACCTTATTTTATCTCAATTTCATGATTCCATCATCATAAATTTCATTCTTTGTGGAATAATTTTTATCCTTTTCATCAATGACCTGGGCTTCAAAAAAATAGTTATGTTCATAAAAGTTATCAATGAATACTTGAAAATTTCCTACATTGTCAAGAATATAAGGGAATGTAATTCAATTTAGTATAAAAATAAGATCATATAGAGTTTAAAATTT
This sequence comes from Torreya grandis, assembly GCA_037957365.1. NCBI lineage: Eukaryota > Viridiplantae > Streptophyta > Pinopsida > Cupressales > Taxaceae > Torreya > Torreya grandis. The sequence goes on from JARHVA010006415.1 coordinate 704,146, forward strand.
ACTTTTGAGGTCACAAGAGAATCTATAGTTTTATTTTCCTCCCTAGAAATTGAATTAATATTAAATGCATCAAAAAATAATAATGAGATCTAAAGCTTAGTGTTTGTATCTTTTTAAATATGAAATCTTGCTTTGATATTAATTTTTTTCCTAATTAAACACTAATTTTGAGTCACCAAACATCTATAATATATTTAATTTGTGATTTAAAGCAAACTAGATCTCTAAAATCATGGCTTAATATTCAACTACAGTGTTTATTCATGGGAATTGTAAGTGATAAGTGGCTAAATATTTCTTAATTTTAGGTTCTGTCAATAAAACTCATGTTCCCAATCCTTGTTTAGAACATGTTTCATTAATATAAAGGGTTCATAAGGTAGTATGATCAGTGTTTAATTTCTATTTAGTTTTTGAATTAGGATATATGGTAAGCATATAAACTCGAAATTGCATTTACTCTTCCATTTTTTGAATTATATTTTTTTATAATTAGTTTCATATTTAGATCTCTATAGTCTCTAATTTTTTTTCATGCCTCTTAAAGGCATCTATATGTAAGAGAAATCAATGATCAGTTATGGTTTTAATGTTTTAGAAAAATCATTACTTAATAGTATTTTGTAGGCCTCATGAGTGTCCAAAATTAAGATATATATGAATTGATACACTCTTGGATTAGAAGTTAATTATATGTATAAGTATAATAATTCCCTAATCACCTTGACCTCTGATTTATCTAACTAGACAACTTATCCATCAAATTTAATTTGGATCAATCCTAGTTTTTCTGAAATTCCATCTGGTATAATGTTGGTAAAGGCCCTTTAATCCACAAAAAATATGTGTAGACTATTTCCAAACATCCTCACTATAATAAAAAAAGGGGGAACTTCACTTTTATTTTATATCCATTTTGGCTTGTGTGGATTTATTTTTTTGTTGTGGGAAGTTTTCTCAGTATAAAATTTTATAATAAAATCTCTTTGCTCTGTGATCTAAGTTAATTCATGTAATGTGATATTTGTCTTGATTATTTTCACATATTCCATAATTTTATATCATATTTTATCAGTGGTCACATGTGAATTAATGGAGTAATATTGGTTAGTACCTTTTTCTAGAATAAAATCATTATTAGCTATAGGATCAAGAGGTGTGTCTATATTATTGGGAGGTTAGAGGTAGTAAGAGATTTTTTTTATGTACTTATTAGTGAATAATTACTATTTTGGCATTGTTTAAATGTGTCTACTCATCCATGTTCTCTTTTAGTTTAGTATCTTCTTTAGTTTTAGAATTGAGGGACTCAAACATAAATGTAGTTCTAACATTAGAAGTATTAGGCATATTAAAAGTCTTAATTATGCTCACATCACTTAAGACTACCCATACCCTTCCATTTATTTTGGAATATTTTAAATGCATTACTAAATTCCACATAATCTAATTATTGATGTTGGGCAATACTATGTACTCTAAAGCAATTGGGTATATTTAATTCACAAAGGTTTATCTCAAATAGCATATTGGGAGATGTTTATACATTGTTAGCTTTATTTTTTAGGTGATTGAATCTCTTATAGATGGAATTTTTTTATGTATTTTCTTCACCAAAATTTATAACTCATATTTTAATACTTTAAAAAATAATTACTTAGTTTATGCATCGAATTCCATCTACCTTATTTTTGGTTGAGTTTTTGGGCAATATCTAAGTGTTTCTAACAATGAGGATTAGGACAAGCATTGATTTCACATTATTTCAGTTGGTTGAGAATTAATAAAACTAATATTTTGGTTTAGAAAAATATACCTAAATGGAAATTAGTTCAAAATTGGTATAGGATTAAGCATAAGAACATTTATATTCACATTTAGAATGGTATTGATAATGTGGCCTTTCGGGTAGAAATTTTTGGTCCACTTTATGGATTTAGCATAAGCCATTAACATGTCATTTTTTTCCACTTCTCTCCTAATAAATAAAATAGTCATGGGATCTAAAATATCTTGTACATATCAAGAGATAAGTCAATAACAAGCTTATACATTGGTGTGACCTAATAGTTCATCCTCTAAAACATAACATTAAATATTCTAACTCAATATTTTGATTCTCTTCTAAAATACTAAAACTATTGATACAATACAGTAGGATCAATCAATTAACCAAATCTGGGCTTTAAATGTCATCTAAAATATAGCCTTGTTGTTGATGGAGTTTTCAACTAAGTTAAGGAACCAGTCATATGTGGCATCTTTTTTATTTGATAAGGTAACCAAAGTTTTATAGGGACCCAAAACCACAAAAATGAGATAAAGATTTATAACTAGGCCCCAAGCAGTCAAACAATCAAAATAAAAAGGCTAATAATAAAAAATGAGAATAAACACAGCAAAAAATGTGTAATTGGGGGGACCCTCTTGGGTGTCCTCCATAGCAGAATTATCCTTTACCAAGATGCTAGACTTAACATCCAAGGCCTTTGCTCTAGTACTATTCTTGGGACCCTCAACTTGTTCAATAGGGAAAATCATCCTCAAGTGCTTCCTGCGTTTCACCTGGGGGAAGGAATGCTTTGGGGGGACCCCCCTATGGGACCCCAGGGGGATTTAAGAATCTTAGTGAATTTAAAGATTAGGTAAGGGGGAGGAGGTTAGGTAGACTAAAAACAACATTTGGACCATGGCCTCTATTGCTCGATGGACCTCATTCCAATCCTGAATCAATTTAGCCAAACCAAAACCCATTTACTAGACCTTTACATTGAAGTTTTGTAGCATTTATTTATTTTTCTCATGATCCACTATTCGAATGTCCTTGCCCTTCTAATTAGAGGTGGAAAGAGTAATAAAATTAATCGGTTTGGGTTTAGGGATGAACACTATTTTGAGGGGAAGGTCATCAGGAGGAGATTTGGATAAACTTTTATGAGGGGATTGTTCTGGGTAAGGGAGGGATCTCATATAAGGATCCTCCTTTGAGGAGTCCTCCCCAAAAGATGATCCTTCTAGGGGGACTTTTTTACCAAGAAGGGTTCAACCATGTTTCACTAGTATAAGGATGAAGCCTTGGTACAAGATCAAGTTAACAACATTTACCTAGTGAAGGAAGACTATGCTTTCCAAGGATTTTAGGAGAAAAAAGTGAAGGCTAATCTTAAAACTAATGAAATTATTGAGAAACATGAAATGGTGTGAGAAGATCAAAGTTTACTTATCTTTTATGGTCATGTACCTCATGATCCATAAGTAGACTTTGGGTCAGTACTTGGGTAGGTCAATGCAGGGGAATCCCTTATTCTCAGTTTACACAAATTCAGTAATTCAAAAGAAGTGATGTAAGGATTCCTACTTCTTAGATTTATCCTTATATTCTTTAGCTCCTATACATATCACACCCATGGCATCTCTTATAAACTCCTTAGAAACATTTATGGAAATCCCCCTCATGGAAACCTTCCTTTTCATCCAAGCAACTACAAAGTCTCTAACCACTAGAGGATTATGATTAGTTATGCACTCTATGTACTTAGTTAATACTCCCTTCTTAATATTTGTCCACACCTTTTTTTCTCATAAACATCTTTGTAGGATGTTGGCTCTAGCCAGTCTCTATCACTGCCCATGTTATCTAGAGTTGCAAGGTTGGAGGGAGTAAGCCAAGAGTTTAGGATACTAGATAAATGGTTAGGGCTTATGTTATGAGGAATGTTTACCAAATAATCCTTATCATAATATCATCCGCTTTCCTTAAAATTCATGTAGGTATGAAAGGTCATGATTAGGCCCTTAGAGATGAAAATCTTCACATGTGATGACATGATGGAATTAAGTAGCATGCATACCTTCCATGTGGATGACACTATGCATCTTTGGGGGGATGATACCTTCATTATTATAGATATTTAAACCTTAGAGATGAACTCTAGTATTATCCAGGGTGTTATCCACCCCATTACCTTCCTTATAAGTATGGTTGAGTTTAACTTGTGGAATTGTACAAAAAAATGATTCACATCTTTGATTAGATCCTTAATAGTATGTGGAGTGGTTTTTTCTTCCAAGGAATTTATAATATTGATCAAATCCCCCTATATAATGATTTCAATCTAGATAAGTCTCTATACTAGCTAAATTCCCTAGAGGGATACTTTCTCTTCAGCTAGATGGTTAGTTTGTTTACCCATGTGGCCCATATAGGCCACTAGCATTTTACCTTTAGTATTTCTTATAATTCCCCCTCTACTAGTAGAGCCTAGGTTGCCTTTAGAGGCCCCATAAAAATTCAATTTTATCCACCCCTATGGGGGGCTTTCTTTTTGGTTTGCTTGCATATGATGTCATTTGAGGAGGAATTGATATCTTATTCAAGATACTAGTTGTTAAAGATAAGTCATACCAAAAGCGGGGAAGACTCCTTATCCTTAGGAGGAGATGGATTTTAGTTTTCATAAATGGCTTGACATAGCTTGGGGAAGATGCTCTTCCACTGATGCCTTTTTTTCAAAATAAGCTACAATTACAAGCTTTTTAGATGCACCAAAACTAGTGGGGAAGTGAAAGGCACCAAAGGAAAGTCAAGGAAGGGATACTCCATGAAGGATTCCATTGTAAAATGAGATTGGTGATGTTTTTAGGTTTGACCCAAGTCATGTTGAAGTGACTAAGAATCTCCTTGAATAAATTCAAGTTGAAAGGGAATTCTAAAAAAATGTGTTTAGTGGAATCTTCTATATTTGTTAAAATCAAACATATATTGGGGACAATTAGTCCCCTTTTGGTGAGATTATCTACTATCAAAATTTTGTTTTTTGTGGCTAGCCAAAAGAAAAAGTTAATCTTGGGGGTTAGATGATTTACCCAAAAGTTTTTCTAGTGGTCCCAATTACTATCTAGATTTACTTCAATAACATGACCTAAGGACACCAAACACTCTCCACCATCTTTTACTCTCCTAATGAAATGATCATCTTTTTGAATTGAGGGGATATTAAGATTGATAAGAATCTAGTTGAGATTTTGAATATCTTGTGATTCATCCAAGGTGAGTCCTTCATTGGGTATGGATTTCTAAAACTTATTTCCATCTTTGTTTTCCTAGTAGTCCTTGATCTTGAAACCCCATCTATGCTTGAGATAACCATACCATCCATCCCATGTATCTTGTAATGAGAGGGGGGTGGGAGATAACCATGCATCCTCCCAAAAGTCAATTTTCTTGCCATTACCAATTTTCCATAAGATGCCTCTTTTGAGGAGGTCTTTATAGTTGGATATGGCCTTTCATAAGGTGGAACCTCTGGGAGATCCTTCCTCCCATAGGAAGGTATCCTCTTCCACACCTTCTAGGTATTTAACCTTAAAAATTATGGTGTATTCACCTTTCTTCTTCATCACATGCCAACACATTTTTGCCAATAAGGCTCTGTTCATGGAGTTTATACTTCTTAGACCAAGACCTCCATTAGCTTTGGGTAGATATACCTTTTCCTAGGTAATGAGATTAAATCTGAATCTTTCTTTAGTACCTCTCTAAGAAATTTTTTTAGATTTGCTCTATTTTATAAGCTATGTAGGTTATCATTTTGATGATTGACATAAAATAAATAAGAATGCTTTAAATTGAAGCCTTAATAAGATGATATTTTCTTACCTATGTGAGAAGGTTCCCCTTCTAGCCTACTAATTTCATCTATATTTGGTCAATCAGGGGAGTCCATAGATTGTATTCTATTTTCCCAACAAAGAGGGGGATACCTCAATGGTTAGCTAGAAGATTTCCCACATAACAATAAAATATTTTTAAATCATTCTCTATTGGGTGGGAGACATTTTTAAGAAGAAAAGGAATATTTTTTGAAAGTTGATGCATTGATTAGATAATTTTTCATAATTATTGAGGATGCATTTCAGGCTTTTTGCTTCCCCAATCGAAACATCACCTAATATGATAGTGTCATATATGAACTACTGATGGGTAATAGGGATGGTATTCTTGTCCACTGAGATACCCTTAATTAGTCATTGACTACAAGTGCATCTCAAGATTCTCCCAAATGATTATGCTAATATGATGAAGATAGATGGGAAGAGGGGATCTCCCTATCTTAGTCCTTTAAAAGCATAGGAAAAGCTTTTTGGGACCCAATTTATAATTATGAATAACTTAGGGGTATAAATTTAATTCTAAGTGATTTTTTGAGTGTCATGATTAAATCCAATATTTTCCAAAATCTAAAGTAGAAACTACAAGGAAACTTGATCATAATCTTTAGACATGTCCAATTCAAGTAGCATACCTTGCTTGTAAGATTTGGTGATGGAATGGATCACTTTATGATCTATGATAATTCCATTAGAATTTTTTTTATCATCTACAAAATCTCCTTATTATTCCTTGATGATAGAATCTAGGAGGGGTTGCATACGCTTGACTAGAATAGAAGAGCTAATATTATAAATGGTGTTACAAAAATTGATGGGCCTAAAGTCATTGATGTTGTTTACCCCTTGTTTTTTAGGAATTAGTACTAGAAAGGTATTGTTAATTTCTTTTAGGATAGATTTGGATTGAAAGAATTCTTTAATCACTTCTTCAACTTTCAGGTGGATAATGTCCCAAATTTTTTGAAAGAAAAAGGGAGGGAACCCATTTAGTCCTAGGGCCTTTAGTCATTCCATAAAAAAGACCACACTTTTGATTTCCTCATCAGAGGGGATTTGGATGAGGGATGCATTATCCATGATTTTGAATACCCTATCAAATTTTGATAAAGCTGACAAGACTAGAGAATTGTCAAGCTCACCATATTCTAAGAGAACCTTCTTGAAAAAATTAATGATATGTCAAGATATAACCTCTTCATCTTTATTGGTGGTTCCATCTTCCATTTATAGTTAAGTTATTTTTTAGAACTCATATGCCTAGAAGATGAATGGTGTAAAAATCTGGTGTTTTTATCTCCTTCTTTTAGCCACAAAAATCTAGATTTTTGTTTCCAATATTGTTCTTCTTTTGCTTCCAAATTATGAAAATTGAATAGCAGTTCTTTTTCCTTCTCAACCATCTATTCATTATAGTCTCCTAAAGCACTAAATTCTTCAATGGTGGAGAGTTATACCTCAATGGATTTTTTCTTAAGGAAAATGTCTCTAAATACTTCCTTATTCTATTAGTTTTTAAGAAATTAAGGCTTTTAGTGAGAATAAACATGGTTGATCCCGAAAAGGGTTCCTTCCACCAATATTTCAAAGAATCAATGAAGATAGGATGGTGAGTCCAAATACTCTCAAATATGAATGGGCAATAATTGGGTTTAGAGATTTTATCAGCTTCAAAGATCATAGAATTATGGTCAGACCCAATTCTAGGTAGAGAAGAGAGTCCACTCGAATAGAGGATATCCTAATTTATGGAGATCAAAAATCTATCAAGGTAGACCTATATCAATTTTCTCTGAACCTTCTATTAGACCAAGTATATGGTATTCCATTTAATTCCACATCAAATAAACCTACATTAGAGATGAAGTCATTGAATGTAACCATGTTATCAGTGAAGTTAGATAGAGGTTGAGAGGGGGGGAGAATTAGGGGAGAAGGGGAGGGTGCTTAGGGGGAAGAAAGGGGGGAAATTGGGTAGGAGAGAGAGTAAAAGCTAAGGGAGAAGATAAAGAGAGATTTCCAAGGGAAGGTCAAGCAATGGGGAGGATAATAAAGGAGGGAGAAGAAGGAGGGGGGAAGAGAGGTAGCAGGGGAAGACACAAGAGCACCTAAGGGGAAGAGTGGGGGAGAGGGGTAAAATAAGACCAGGTACAGGGTTAGGGGGAAGGGGTTTTAGGGGGTAGGCCTAAACCACTAGGGGAGAAAGGGGGAAAAAGTAGGCAAATAAAGAAGAGGGTAAAAAGGGTTAGAACATTCCATACCTAATAGATTCTCTAAAGAGTGAGAGGATGGCAAGGTCCAAGGATAAGTGTAAAGAATCAAGTTAGTCAAGGTAGAGACCCATAAAGGAATGGAATAAAAAGGGCTAGCCTTCATTTTATGTTTAATCAAGGAGGCACCTTTGGGATTGTCAAATTATTGATTCTTCAAAGGTTCATGAGGAGAGCCAATCTTTATCAGGTGCTCTGAGCAAGAAACATTCTAAAAGGTGCCAACTTTGTCCTAATGTTGATGAAGAGATTTTAAAGGATACCCTTTTTTAGGGCAGTCATGTAGTGAGTGATTAAGAACATCATTTCTAGGGCATATGATAGAGTTATTTTTGTAAACAATGCTTTGATACCAGATGTTATACTTAGATTTTATCTTCATCTCTTGACGAAGGGGTTTATTAGCCGATAGGAAGATGTGGACACAGGCCACCACCATCCTCCAGCAAGAGAGAGTGATCAATTTAATTTTAATGAGTTGACCTAGGGCTCTAGCAATGCCAATAATGATTTCTAGTTGACAATATTCTAGAAGGATCTTAGGTAGGAGGACCCACATAGGGACATCATCTAAGGCAATGGAGCTGAGACAAGAGCTAGCTTTCCATATCCTCACTAAAACCCCTGCATGTGAATGAAAACAACTTATAATAAAAATCTTCATGTTATCCATTTAAAAATATCAAGGAAACATGAAATATTTAATGTTTTATTTATCCATTTTATCCCCCATTAGGTTTGTGATGAGCAAGATATCTCTTAGGATATATAGGTAACTCATAAATATCTCATAAGACATTGATTGCAGTTCATCATAATAAATCCATGATTGAAAATGGATGTAAAATAACATTAGTGGGTGAACTTTTTTTATCCTAATAGATTCTATTACTACCTTTATCAAGTTTTATTTCTATGTAACTATAAAGGCTAAATAAATAACAAACTAGATTATACGATGGATCTTGTAAGATGTGTTGGAAAATCTATATTTTCAGTAGTCAAACCTTGGATTTAAAGAAAATATCACATAATCATATGGATATTAACCATATACACCCTCCTTCTATCACTAGAAACCTATTGATACATGTTTTATACAAACCATAGGTGATGGGTATACACCCTCACATTTTAGGATCACAAGGATGTGACCCAAGGCATGAGTTGTAATTTACAATTCACTAATGGATCCAAGTGGACAAATAAAGGGTATTATAATGTGTCCACATGAAATTCCAAGGGTTTTTACATATTTTCACTCAAACTTACCCAAAAAATCTCAAAATTAATATTCAAGGTGAATCTAATTTACCATATACATATCAGACCAAAATTCATAAATAAAGTAAAAATAGAGAAGAAAGGTAGGGACAAAAAAATACTAAGTTCAAGAGTAATCATTATTTTCATTGAGTTCATACAATATTTAATCTAATAAAAATAAAAATAATGTATAGCAAATCTAGTAAACAATCATATTTGATAAGCATAATATTTCACATGTAATTCGATAAGAAAATCTAATTTTGAAAAATAGTGTAATCACGTGAAAGTGGAATTTGACTATTAAGAGTGATACTTGAGATTATTTATTCCTATTTTATCCCTAGACCTATCCTAGATCCTATTATCACACTTTTACAACCTTTTTATGGACCACAGATGTCCTTAGTCAAATCAAACACGGTCTTAGACCCTCATTTCCTAATCTTGGCCCTTTGTGCCTAGTGTTCTTCCAGATAGACGTTAGTGCCAGATTAAAGTCACTAGAGCCACATGGCACTAGTGTTCCCAAACTAGTGCATATCTCCTTTACCCTATATTTTTAAAATAAATATATTTTCAAATTTAAAACCCTCCTAAGCTCATCTTAAACTCTTTTATTACCCACATAAACAATAAAACACTGTAAATGCATGACCTTTAGCCTTATATCCACTAGATGGAAATTAGAAGAAAAATACCTATTTAAACACAAAACAATTTGATCAATATCAAGGTTATTAATCCCTATTCTACCCTACTTATTCATACTACCATATATAGCATCCCTAAGCTTAGATTTTCTATATTTCTAATCTCAAGCACACTCAAGGAACTCAAAGCCACTATTATACTAGTATCGCTTGTACTTTCACCAACACTTATGTGGGGAGAACTACATTGGGATTAATCCCTCCTTGGGTATATAGGCAATTCTCTTCATAGTGGGGTGTTGAGGATGCCTAACCTATCGTACTAATGCACACACTTTTTAGCTCATACCTTACTTGTAAAGAGTATTAGGGTTTGCATAATAAATCAATTATTAAAGGCATAATATAGAGTTCTATACTTCTTGCACACATGAAGAAAACCTAAAAATATAGTCATAGGTGCACCCATAAGTTTAGGATAATTTTGCATAAAGGACATTAACACCAATATCAAAACACTAAAGCCACATGGTGACTCTATCCAAATGAGATGCTATTATCTAAGAGGAGTTATGATATATAAATCCAATTGATGACACTCAAACTTAATTCCATCTCAGTTTATATCACTTAGATCATCCATATTAAGTGTTTTATAAATAAGTCTTTATTTGCAAATATTTATTACTACTTTTAAAAATTCAAAGCTCATCAAATCTATAACAAATCAGTGGTTATTTTATGCATATTATTTCTCTAATTTAGTTTACTCATCCCTTTATTCAAACATAAGATTTACATAATATAAAACCTAAAATTTTAAAACATTTGGTGAACCTAATTACTTCAAATATTGTATAAACCCTAACCTTAGATAACCTGATTACTTTGAATATTGCATAAACCCTAACCCTAGATAACCCTAGGGTTTACATTCCCATCACTTAGATTTCAAATCCATATATATTCTAATTTGTATTTCATATCATCTTGATCATAATGATAGAATAAATTTATCAATTTTTTTACAAAGTTTAATACTTTCATTCGCATGTGCATTCCCCTTAATTCAACATAAACTTAGAAAAGACATAAACACATGTGTAGATGATGATTTATATCAATTCTAATATATGTCATATTTCATATCATGTTATCTTTATCGTATGTGAAATTCCATTAAAAATTAAACCCATACACACATAGAGGATTTAGCACATAAGATAACAACTATGTTTCAAGTTTCAATGTCATAAATTATGCACATGACAAAATCTTCTTTTCCTCATCTCTATGAGGGTGATAACTACATTACCTCTAACCAGGTCCATGTTATCACTCTTCCATGAGATGAAGTATCCTATACCATTATCACTAATCCCCATATTCACCTATTCACACCTTTTCCCTATAGGTTATGTGCCTACATTTTTAATCAAAATCAACTAGGGTTTGCACTTGTGAGACTCTATATGATCAAAGTATCAGTATGAATAAGATAATTTCAGGTTTACAAAATTATAATCAACTATTATATGAAAATATTACAACATTAGAAAATTAATTACAATACAAAGGCCTCTAGGTCACACTAGTGTAAATCATGTATATGCATCTTCTCCTAGTCAATTTGTGGTAAACAATGTTACATATCAAGACACAAAATAAATAAAAAAGTACATATACAACTAGTGGTTCAAAAAGCATTCAAATTTCAAATAATAGTTTAAATGAGGTAATAAGGGACATGATTAAATCTAATTTAATCAACCTATCTCCTCTACACCTAATGAGGAGATCTAGAAATTTTTGTGTATATCAAAGAATGCATGGGCACCACACAGATTCATGTTTAGCATTAAAAATTAAAATATAACAGATAATGGATATAGATGACTCACACAATGACACAACATATAATGGCATATATCTAAATTTAAAAAGGGTAAAACTCATAAATAGTACAATAATGTTTATCAAATCATAATTTAGAATAATAAAAGGTTCACATGGCATAATAACAGTAAGAAATAATACAATAAACACAAGTTAAGCAAGTAAAAGAGACAAATCTACCTCTCCAAAATGAGGTTCAATTTTTAAATTAGTATGGGTTTGGTCAAAAACATATATAATTGTTTGATTATCATGTTCAAGGTTCGAGCAAGCAGGCCCAAGGCATCAGTACTCCTCTTATAATAGATTATAATGGTGGTCAACAAGGTTTGGTATTTATTTAAAATCCTAAGGCAAATCATTCACATATATATTTTATCAAGGAAAAATATCTGGATACATAGGAAATTTTATATAAAGATCAAGGTCTTAAATTATAAAGTCAAAATCACGTTATGCCAACAATCATTCTCACAAGAGGATTTATATAAAAAGAGCCTCCACAACACCATCTACCTATAATAAGCATAGTTTCAAAGGGGAAGATCAAAATCAATATTCAAAAGCACAATTCAGAAAAGTCAACTCCACAGTATAACACAATTCCCTCTAGCATTCCAGATTATTATGATTTTGATGATGAATAATATTATGATTTTAATGATGAATAATACTTAGATTCCTATTCTAAAAACATTCAACTACATCATATCATTCACACTCCAAGTAATATTTGCTAGGATTTATATATGAGATAAGTTATAAAACATAAATAAATCAATTAACAAAACATAAGCAAACCATGCATGAAAGAAGACACTAATATAATGTGGTTCACTGATTTGGATACCTTTATGGAGAAATTGTCCAACCTTATAATTTAATAAATTACAAAGAGAGTACACCTTTATACAATCTCTATCTCTTGTCTTCACACACTCAAGATTTCAACCAAGCTTGCAACAAGACTTAACTAATCCTTCACACCTCTTCACCTCTCTATAAGAATACATAAACACAATGCATCAACTTATACTATCTACTTATTCCATTTAATGCATTACCTTGCAATCATTTTTTTCCTTACACTCTTAATTAATTACAAAAGGAGAGGACATGCATATATAGAATTTACAAATGAAAGGGAGAAAGAGATGAATTATGAGGAGAGAGAAATGCGGTGCCACATTTACATGTGGGCCAAAATTCACACTATTATACATGCTTGGCATCATGTACTAAGGTCAAAATTAAATCTCACACTTTTGACAAATACACCTCCACTTTCATGTCACTCCAAACATGGCATCTCACTCACACATGTGAAGGGAATCGGTAATAGTAAACCTCTATCATTTACTATCATATGCACATAAGCTTTCAAGATATGTCACAAACACATTTTTCCTTCTCCCTTGTGCCAAATCAATATTCTCACTAAGAGTGGCACCCTATATCTACCCTTCTTATTTTTTACTAAAATTAGAAGAATATGATTTACTAAAGACAAAATTCTTGTCTCGTAGTGGAGTGGGATGCCCCACTCTCATCACATGAGCTTTATCACATGTGTTATCCTCCATGGGCCAATCCACATCATCAATTCCCATATCACTTGCATGCCACCTCATCATGCCATATCACCATGAATAATACCTATTAATAGTGATTTTTGAATAGTGACTTCACACTTAATAATTCTCCCACTTGAAGTTAGTATTCATAACTTCCCACTAATGCATCCAATGAACCAATTTCTCATTCTAATATTCTTCATCCATAAAGACCAATTGAATTTGAACATAACTTCAACTTTACTTTTGTAACAAACTTTATCATCATGTCTATAGGGTTGTCATTGGTATGTATCTTCTCTAGCTTTAGTTTCTCCTCTTCTCATACTATCTAAATGAAGTGATACCTCAGCTAAATGTGTTTAGTCTTGAGTAAAATGTTTATTTATTTGATAAATTAATGGCACTATGACTATTGCTAAAAAGTATCCATTTTCCTTGTTGGTGTCCCAACTTTTCCATCATCCTCTATAGTCATATAATCTCCTTGTTTGCTTCTATAATAGTAACATACTCAACCTCTATGGTATAAAATGCCACCAATTTTAGTAGACATGATATCCAACTCACTAGTATACCACCCACAATTAAAACATACTTGGTAGTGCTTCTCCTACCATACAAATCACCTGACATATCTAAATCAACATATCCTTTTAGAGTAACATATGATCTACCATAACATAAAACTTCATCTTTGGTCTCTCTCAGGTAAGAAAAAATCCACTTTATTTCTTACCAGTGTTCCTTTCTTGGATTACTCATGAATATACTCACCACTCCCACTACATGGGTAATGTTTAGCCTTGTACAACCATTACATCCATCAAAATTCCAAATACTGATAAGTAAGGTGTCTTGGACATGTGATTCCTCTATTCTTCTATCTTGGGACATTTTTCCTTTATTAAGTTGAAGTGGCCCACCAAAGGTGTCCCAATCAATTTAAAATTCTACATGTTAAATCTCTCCAACACTTTATTGATGTATTCTCCTTATGAAAGTGTCAACCTATGATTATTTATATCTCTAGATATTCTCATCCCAAGGATCTATTTAACACCACCTAGATCCTTCATAGCAAAAGAATATCCCAGCTATATCTTGAGTATATTAATATCTTGCATGTTATAAGCTACCACCAACATGTCATACACATATAAAAGTAGGATAATATAGATACCATTTTCAAATATCTTAAATTATACACGATGGTCAAAATTAAGTTTAGAATAGCTTTGCTCCATCATAAAAATGTTGAACTTAATATACCATTACCTTGTAGCTTGTTTAAGGCCATATAATCTCTTTTACAATTTTCCCATAAACTTCTCCTCACCCTTGACTTCAAAACCTTATAGCTGCTCCATGTATATCTCCTCCTCCAAATCCCCATGAAGGAAAGTAGTCTTCACATCCAAATTTTCTAAATACAAGTCTTTGAATGCAACTATACTCAAAATAGTTCCAAATATAAGTTATTTTAACAATAGGAAAAAATATTATATCAAAATGTATACCTTTCTTCTGGGTAAATCCTTTCACTACTAATCTAGCCTTGTATTTATGTTTATCTCCATCTTCCTCCTTAAAATTGTATACTGATTTGTTCTGAAATGCATTCTTTCCCTTTGGAAGCTTCACCAAAACCCATGCCTTATTTTTCATCAGAGAGTCATACTCCTCATCCATTGCTTGCTTCCACTTCTCCTTGGTATCAACCTGCACTATTTCTTCAAAGCTCTCTAGAGCACCACCATCAGTAAGTCACAAATAATTAAAAGAAGGATAAAACCTTTTAGGTGGGATATTTACTCAAGTGTATCTTCTCACAATATGGGTTTGGGGTTGCTATTGTTTTTATAAATTCTGCACAGGTACCTTTGGGACATTTTCATTTGTGATGTCCTCCAAAATTGGGTATTCTTTATTGAAATCCTCTTGCTTGTTTTCCAACAACTATTCCTTGTACATGAATTTCTCATTGAAGATAACATCTTTACTCCTAATGATTTTCTTATCTTCCTCATTTCATAACTGGAATCCCAAATCATTATTACCATAACTAATGAAAGTACATTTTTGAGATTTTACCTCTAATTTAGACCTATTCTTTTTGTCAATATAAGTAAAAGCTTCACAACTGAAAACTTCCAAAAAAGAATAGTCAACTTTATTACCACTCTATTCCTCCTCTAGTATGCCACTATATAAGGAAGTTGATAGTCCTTTATTTATCAATTACATATATGTATCAACCACATCTACCCTAAATTGCAATGGCAATATTGCATGCAACCTCATGCTCTTATTCTATTGATTCTCTCTTACACACCATTATGTTGTGGTGTTCTTGGAATCATATTCTACATATGGATTCTATTTAGTGAATAGTAATTATAAGACTCCTTGTAGTATTCTGGACCATTATCTAACTTGAGGCACTTGAGATTTAAACTTATTTCATTATCAACTAAAGCTCTCCATCTCTTAAATGTATCAAACATATCAAATTTTTTTAATGTAATAAACCCAAACATTTCTAGTTGCATCATCAATAAATGTAACATAATACCTTGAACCACCAAGTGAAGATACTTGAGTATATCTGCATATATCTATATGCACAAGTTCTAAATTCCTTATCTTCTTGGCTAGTCCAACTTTTCAAAATTGCACATGTTTTTGTTTCCTATACACACAGTGCTTACAAAATTCCAAGTTAATTTATTTTAGACCTAAAAATATCTCCATTAAGTGTAGGATCTTCAAGCCATTTTCAATAATATGACCAAGTCTATAATGCCACATATCTACATTTATACCTTAAGTAATTAAATCATAAGATGCATTAGTACTAACTATGTCTAAATATAAGGTGCCTAGTTTTTCACCTCTTTCTACCACCAAATCACCCTTAGTAATTGTTGACCATTTTTACCACTAGTCAAAATGATTCAACCCCCCCATATGTAAATATTTTTGTCATTAGGTGTTTAATAGGCCATTTAATGCTAATAAATGTTATACTAGCCTTGGCCACTCTTTGCATTAGTGTTCCATGTCACTTTGGGTATTTTGAAGGGTCAAAAATGGAAATTTAATGCTTTATATGGGTTTATTAGGAATTTCTAAAGTTTAAAAGGGTGATGTCACATCCCATGTGTCCTAAAGGGTCTTAAATAACTATTTTTAACTAAACAATTTTGTAGATGCAAGTTAAAATCAAGAAAACACTTGAAAAAGGGAGCTTTTAGCCACTTATACAGAGTTGTATTTATAGGTGAAGGAACTTCAGGAATGTCTAGTTATCTTCCCCATACTCACTTCCATGATAAAAATGCTTCGGTAGCTTCAGAAACTACAAATTTCACCTTTTCTTCCCCATTGCTCCTTAGAAGGGTCCAAACTAGTCAAAGACTTTCACTCACCACAACCATACAAGTTGAATTTGGGAGGAATGGCTCTAGATAATGTTATTATATTGATTTATATTCCATTATTTGAAAAAAAAAAAAAATATTGATGCCTCCTCCTTTATGAACCATCATTAAGAAGGTTCAGTCCTCAAAGTTGCCTATGCAACCAAGCAGGGTTAAGATTTGTCCAAATTGCTTAAAATTAGAAATGGCTAGAGCTATGTGGTTTTTTCATGTGATTTAATATTATATTAGGACATATATATTATATAATAATCAATCAAAGCATCTTCATATTTTCATATCAAGAGAAAGCTAGTTTCTTGCTTGAAATCTAATTTGTAGGCTATAGGAGTAGAGGAAGTGGTTTTTGGATTTCATGAGCATTGTTTGGTGTGTTTAATAATTCATATGTTTATACAACATTTAAATGTCTCATGATAAATGGAGATGGATAAGGTAGTTGTTTAATTTCCTCAAGTATCTCTCTGAGCCACTGTAGTCCTTCAGTAGCATCTACAACAAAATGACTCCCTCTTAAGCCAAACAGTCAAGTTAAATGCATGCTTGCGATTTAGGGAGACATTGTATCAATGATAATAAAAAATTGGCAACAATAAATCTCAATTTCAATACATTGAGGAGGTTTAACTCCTCCAAACATACAATCTTTGTCTATACACTGTCAGAATATATACCTACAGCTATGGAAATATTTCTCAAACTTTCAAAAGTAATGGAAGGTCTTGCTGAGACATTGGAGGCCTTGAATCCAAAATAAAATGTTCAAGTAGGTATTTTTGGTTTTAATTAAAGTGATAATTTCCATAATCAATCCATGTCACCTCTAAATCTGCTAAGGAGAACTTATAGTCAACCTATTGAAAGATATCCTCACTCACTAGACCTAGACCTTGGATATGTTGAAGACAATTGCTAAGATGATAGTGTTCCATCTTTAATATTATAAAGTTTCATAATAATAATTTATAGGGTTCATACATCACTTTTCAAATTTAAATAACTTTTCTAATCTGTCTCAGACTCAAGGAGAGACTACAAAATTGCTAAAATAAAGCTACAGTTGATTGAGAAGTTAGACGGTTGGATGGTGATTCTCAAGATACCAATGAGTAAAGGAAAATTAATAAAAATAATTGAAATATATGTAAGGTTATCCATATATTTATATGGTTTGATGTATATTACATCACCTTGCCTTAGCCAAGGCACTAAAATAGAGTTGTGCAGACTGGTTCACAAGCATGCTACAACCAACTAGATGGTTGAAAGATATAATGAGGTTTGGAGCATAATGAATTCATTGAGAATTATTTTTGAGATTATCCCAAGGTTTTCACATGTTATCATGGAGAGAGATACCCTCAAGTGGTTCTAAATCATTCCAAGTTATATTCCTATCTGCAAGTGTGTGTTAGTGTTTCAATAGACCATGTGTGTTTTGGAAGAAAGGAGTGATATGTGCTACCATGAATAATCATAGGAGCCTAATGTGGGTCAAGTATGAAATTTAGATTTTATATAATCCAATTACATACTCAGTCACCTCAGGATACTCACCAATAGGCAAAATCAAGGAGATATACACCTATAGGAATCTCACAAGAGCATTGAAGGATAATGGAGATTAGCTTAGTGAGGCATGAGCTAGTGTATAAAGCTAATATAAGAGGAAGTAAAGACACTTTTAAGTGTTTTATATTTAATTCATACTTTATATAATGAAATGAATCCTAAATTAAGGGTGAATATGCTCATAGAAAAGAAAGACACACTCAGGTGTAGATATACCTTTCTCTTTTAGCTAGTGGATTGAATGACATGGCACTAAGGTGAGTTAAGGAGGTAAATAGGTCATTTTAAAACTATAATTAAGATTTAAATATCTTCTTATAACCATACACATGTTCATGAATTTGTACACTATCCCTTATAAGGTAAAAACTCGTATTTCTTCACTTTAGGCCTCTAAGCCTAGTGTTCTTCTAAAGAGTCAATTGTTTGGTTGGTGTAGCCACTTGGAGAAGTAAGGTAATTAGAGACTTATTAAAACTTTGAGACAAATATTGAGCATGGATCAGATGTTTTTTAAGATTTAGGATGTAGAGGATCACTCAAAACTGACCTAGGAGGGGTAATTTGACTTCTAAGCCTATTAAAATGCAACTTTGAGCCTAGGAAGCCATCTTCTAATACTTAGAACTTTATTGAGATTGTGCATGGGTGTTGGAGGTGTTTGGATAAGTTGGGAAGGTCTCATACAATAAATTTTTTAAAACCTTCAAACCCTCTTAAGAAGCCTATAGTGACATGTTTGGAGAAAAATAGTTAGTAAGGTACCAAGATGAAAGAATCAGGCTAGGGGTATAAAAGGAATGTTTTATAAGACATTTTCATGTTTTTGACAATGTTATTTTATTGTATAGATTCTATACAGACATGGTACAGAGGTAGTTTTTATCACAAAATTGGTGTTTCCTATAAGTTATTGAAGGAGTTAAGTGATGCAAATCACTTTTATATAAATCTTGAGACCTGAATCAACTCTTCAATTAATTTTCAAAACTTATAAATTGTCCTAAGTGTCTCTATTAGGCTTCTCATTTCAGCTATTCTAGAATGAGAAGAGTGATCACATATTGGAAAGAGTGGAAACTCAAATTTGAAGGTCTTTTGAGGTGTTTTAGATGGAGCTGAGCATATGAGGTGCCTATACAAGTGTCATAACACCTCTTGTATGGATAATTATAGAAAGATGAAAATATTTCTAGCGCCAATTGTCAAAACAAACCTAAAGTAGGGTGATCATGGTAGCAGATAATGATTGTGCTTGTGTAAGAGAATATTAATAGTCAAATAACTTCTAATGCATGTAAAGACCTACTTATAACCCCCTATTCTTAATGCACATGTTACACTTGTCTCTAATCTTCCTTGAAGTTCTCAAGAGGGGCCAATGTTGAAGGAAATTTTCAAGGGAAAGTGGAAGATTTCCTATGCCACATGTGAGGGAGTTGTTTGGTTTGAGATGGACACATGTACACATAAATTTCTTGACCTCTCTTACACCTTATTCTCATTATTTTTAACTGATGGGATAACTTTGATGCTTGTCCTTGTTTCATTTGGACTTCTCTTTTCTCTCTCTCTTCTCACATTCTATAAATGCAAGACATTTTAGCTTTACAAGGGATTCCAACTCTTGGCATGGTGAAGCCCTACCAAAATTTTACCTTGATTTGTACTTAAGCTAATGAGAAGTAATTTGGTTATACTCTATGTCCATTTACACTATGTGTTGAAGTGATCCATCTTGAATGTCAAGTATAGATTGAGTTCATCTTGTTTTCATGCAATCCTTAAATGTGTTACTGCAAATGACTTCTCTCCTAACAGGTTTCATGAAGTGTATGCTATTGCAATAGACTCTTGAAGTGTGTATGAGTTTGGTAGTGTCATATCTGACCTTCCCTTCAGTTTCTTTCATTTCTTGAGTTTTTATTTTCCTTCATGGGAAACACAAATGCTAGGGAGCTCCATTAGTGGTGTTGAGGTTAGTTTGGTTGTCTTAGTTCATTATGAAAATTCCAAGTGTATGAATGGAAGTAACTTTTGGTGTATCCCCTCCTAGTTAAGGTTTGATTTATGTATTTTTATTTCCATTTTCACCCATAATAGGCAATTTTAGTATCATAATCACATCAAGTCATATCTAGGGAGTTATCCCTTAAAATCTAGAGGTCTACTTTCACTATAGGTTCCCCATGCACCTGGAACTATTCCCATGTTGTCCAAATCTTGAAGAGGCTTGAATAACCTCTTCTAGGGTGTAATATTTGGAAACAATAGTAACCATCCACTATTCATTAGTAAAAGTGACCATACAACCATCACTTCCAACCTAGCTTAAAGAAGTCATATTTCTCTTCAAGTTTGGAACATGCCTAACATCTTTAAGCATCCAAGTGTTCCCATTCTAAAATTTAAATTAAACACTTAATTTTACAATAATGTTGCAGGGTTAATCATCACCAAAGTAAACATATCCAAAATTCCCTTGAACATAATCTTTAAAATAATGTATATGAGGAGTAGCATGAAAAGAATCACCAGAATATAAAACCCAAGATTCATCAACATTGTCCAAAGAAATAATAAGATCATCTTGTAACACATCACCTTCTACATTTGCCTTTTAGTTACCTTCTTATTTTTGGTTCTTGTCTAGTTTTATTTGTTTTCTTTTTAGGAACTAGTAATCTTTCTCTTTATGTCCTAGCTTCCCATAGTGCCAGCATTCCAATCTACTTCTTGAATTTGATCTTGACCTCCTCTTTGATTTTTCATGGTTTTTTCTTTATTTATTATTTTGTATCCATCTAGTCTCCACCCTAAATGCATTATTTGATGTGGAAGTTTCACCAGTGCTTCTCCTTCACATTTTTTAACTCAGGATCACACCCAAAACATATTCAAACTTTAATTTAGTATTTTTAGAGATAGAGTTGCTCACTGCATGACCAAGCTATTCCAAATCTTAGGAAAAAAACATAAAATAAGAAGAGCCTTGAATTATTCATCAAAGTCAATATTAATAGAATTCAAATATCTTGTAATCATGCTAAAATCATTCAAATTATTTTCTATTGAACCATTTTCAGACATTCTCAATTAAATAATTTATTTATTAATAAAATTTTATTGGAATAAGAGTTTTTTTCATATAACTTCCTTAGTGTACTCATAAGGCTTTATGTAGTCTTTTCTTGAGAGATATTAAGTGTTACCATTGATTTAAGACATAGTCAGATGGTTCTGATTGCTTTCTTATCTAGTAAATCCCAATCTTCATGTAACATTATTGTTGGATTATTGGCTTTGCCTTTCAAAAGCAAGTAGAGGTTCTTATGAAGGAGTTAGTATTTTATTTTCATCTTCTATAATCCTAATTTATATCCTTTGAACTTCTCCAACTTTGATTTTCTATCATCTACCATAACTCCCACATGAGCTATAGTCTTTAGCTTCCTATAATTCAAACTTTAGCAGTAAACAACCTTTGCTTTGATACCACTTGTTAAGATATATACATGCAAAATTATATCCTCATGAATTGAAAAATGAGAGAAGCTATAAAACATAAATAAATCAACTAACAAAACATAATCAAACCATGCACAAAATAAGACACTAATATAATGTGTTTCACTAAATTGGCTACATCCATGGAGAAATTGTCTAGCCTTATAATTATAGAAATTAAAAATAGAATATTCTTGTATAAAATCTCTCTATCTCCTATCTTCACACACTCAATCTTTCAACTAAGCTTATACAAAGTCTTCACTAAGCCTTCACACCTTTTCACATCTTTACAAAAATGCATCAAATTATACTCTCTACTTATTTCACTTACTTGCATTAACTTAAAATCATTTAATTCCTTTTGCTCTTACTGTATTACAAAAGGAAAGGACATGCATCTATATAATTTACGAATGAGAGGGAAAAAGATATGAATTAATGAGGAGAGAGAAATTTGGGGCAACATTTCCATGTGCACCAAAATTCACATTATTAGGCATGTTTGGCATCATGTTCTAAGGTCAAAAGTGAATCTCCCACTTTTGAAAAATCCACCTCCACTTTCATGTCACTCCAAACATGTCATCTCACTCACACATGTGAATGGAATTAGTAATAGTAAACCTCTATAATTTACTAGCATGTGCACACAAAATTCCAAGAGATGTCACAAAAACCTTTTGTCTTCTCCCTTATGCCATATCAAGATTCCCACTAAGGGTGCTGCCCCATATCCACCCTTGTCATTTCTCACCAAAATTAGAATCATATTATTTACTAAATATAAAATCCTTGTCTCTTAGTGGAGTGGGATGCCCCACTCTCATCACATGTGTGATCCTTTATGGGCCAATCAACATCACCAAATGCAATGTCACTTGCATGACACCTCATCATGACACATCACGATAAATAGTACTTATGAATAATAACCATGAGTAGTGATTTATGAATAGTGACTTCACACTTAACAATATTACCATTCTTGTTTTGACACAGGCCATAATGATAGTGAGTCTCCTATGAGACTCATCAGTTAGTATGGTTTCTTTCTTCTTGTGAATACTTTCCTTCTCTTTTTTTATCCTTGTACATAGTTAATTTTCATGTTATTTATATATATATATATTATTTACAAAAAATACAAAAATAATACAATATTTCAAAAACATAAAAACATTAAAAAAATTACTCAAAAAATACAAAATTTATAGATTATATGCATTATTATGTTTACATTTATTATATTTGTTAAATACTACATATGCTAGCTATCTTAGTATAGTCACTTTTATCATACTACATGCTTCACTTGTTCTTGTTGAGTGCTTAAAGATTGATTATAGGACTAAGGTCCACTACACTGATCTAGACATGATATTATCTACTAACTAAGGGCATCTACACTAATTCATGGTTATTAATTTAACACATTCACCCACTTGGGGGCATCTTATACACAATTTTTATCAATAAGTTCTATCCTTACATACTCTATATTCTTGTTTTAGCATTTTTATATCTTGATATTGATCATTGCTACTCACAATCATATTTTTTGCTAGAAATCACTACTTTAGACTCAGCATATATACATCCTATCTCTTACATAGATTTGTATTCCATATTCATGCATACTTTTAGTTCTAGATTTCCTAGTTTAGACTTGATTATATCTCTATGATTCTTATTTTTTAGGGCATTTGAATATACCATGGTTTTTTGGCTTTACGCCACTTTTATTCATAGTATGTATGATTTTAAAATGTTCCCATGTCCTTGTGTGTGCCTTATTGATTATGTATGAAAACATTTGAACATGTCCTTCTATGTATCTCTAAGCCAAATTGATTTTTACTTAAATATGTGGACATTTGAACATGTCCTTGTGTGTCTTGTTTTCTTAGATTTAGTGACATTTCTCCATGTCCCTTGTATTATGACCCCTTGGCCTATTTTGTGTACCTCATGTGTTTTATAAGTATACTTTCTTGTATGCATCATGGACATGACACTTGTCTTTACTTGTTACACACACTAGTTTTTAATGCCATAAGGGACCTTATGCATCTACCCTTCCTACTTGGGTGCCATGATAGACATCATGCCCCATCCCCCTAGGTAGTTACTCAATTCCACTCATATTTTCTATTACATACATTGATTACACATATCTTGACACCCTTGTGTAATTATATATATAACATACATCTTGAATTACATACTTATGCTCATATTATCATACATTCTGATGTTATGTATGCACATTATATTGGATTATCACTTACTTATCATAAATTTCTTTGGCTAACATACATTTTATAAAGCTTTTTATTTTAAGTACAAATCTTTCATAGGTTCAAATACCCTCAAAATAGGGGGTATTCACATGGGTTTGTCACATATATCAGGTTCTTATATTGCATTTATAGAACATTTTTTAGCACATAAGCTCAGTTATAGAAAATTAGACACAAATAAACATAGAAGAAAAATAGTGATTCAAAAAGTAGTACAATGACATAGATTTCAAACCATAAGGACATTAGCACCCAAATGGGGACACTAACACCACATGGAAATACTATCCAAGACATGGTTCTACTATCCATAAACCTTAGTTTCAAAACAACTCACACTAGATAGAATAGTACAATGGGTACAGTACATGTTTGCATAGATCTAGTTATAGGTTTATCAATTATACTCAATTTTTTCTCATATTCATACTTGTTCATCTCATATTCATATCAACTATCTTAAATTGGGGACATCATATGTGGCAGGATCATTCCCATATTTAGTTGAAATATCTAGATATATTTATTACAACTTAATCCAAAATCGATATACTCAGATACCATATTGGCAGCATGTGCATGCCACATTATTTCCATATGCTTAGTTACACACTAATTGATCAGATGGTATGAAAAATTCCATGTCATTCTCTATGTCGGATACACTTGACATCATATGATAGGTCATCACCAGTTCCATGCCTTATTCCATCTACAGTGGTTGGCATTCTTGAGTAGCCCATAGCTGCCTCATGTACCTGAGTGATCGTAGAGCCAACATACTTAGTTATATAGTTTTAGTACTTCATTTAATTTAATTTTAGATGTATCTACTACACATGGATTGTAAATTATGGATTCATATCCTACTTTAGTTCTTGATCCACCCACATGAGAGGTTTAGACACACTATCAATCCAATTTAATCTATTCACAGGTCATGATCCACCAAGTAGTGGTGGGCAATGATGGAGTTAAAACTAGATTGAGCTCGTGAGCCACCCACACATGAGGATTGATAAAGCTTTTAGCTTAATCCAACATAGTCATTTATTGATCTCTATATGCATTCACACACATAGGATGTCACCAAGTTCATGTATTAGTTCATGTACCCAATGACATGTATTTGTTATTTCTCTCTTTCCCATATCTTTACTCAATTTTACTTAGTTACTTATCTAATCAGCATAGTCTTTTGATTTTGATATCTCTTAAGGACTAATTTATGCATATTTTATTTGTAGGTAATGCTTTGGATCATGTTTCATATACACAAACTCAACTTCACATAATCAAACTCAGCTTTATGAGCTTCACTTCCTAGGTAATTCTAGGTACACATCATTTTCCTTTATACTAGACATTTCACTTTGTTGCATTTATAACATAAATGGGGTCAAATGTAATCACCAAAAAGTGGTATTTGAGTGCTAAGAGTGCAAATTGATACTAGTTATTCCTATCTTATCCATATACCTATCTTAGAGCCTATTATCATACATGTATATCCTTCTTACAGGCCACATGCATCCCTAGTTAGCTCAAACATAGTCTTAGACACTCATTTCCCAATCTTGGCCCTCCATGCCTAGTTTTATATTAGCACCACATTAAGGAAACTAGAGCCACGTGGTGCTAGTGTCCTCAAATGGTACCTATGTCCTTTACCCTATCTTTTCCAAATGAATATATTTTCAAAGGTAAAACCCTCCTAAGCTCAGCCTAAACATCTTTTATTACTCATAAAAAATAGAACATTATAGATACATGAATTGTATCCCTCTATCCATTGCATGGAAATTATATGAAAAATACCTATACAAACATGAAATAGGTTGAGTAAAAACAAGGTTATCAATGCCTATTATGCCCTAATTCTACATACTACCATCTACAATATCCTTAATATTATATTTTATAGATTTACCATCTTGAGAACACTCAAGGCACTCAAATCCACATTATACTTGCATCACTTGCACTTGAACCAACACTTAGATGGGGAGAACTACATTGGGCTTGATCCCTCCTTGGAGTATGGTATGTAGGCAATTCTCTTCACATTGGGGTGTTGAGGATGTCTAACCTATCTTAATAATGAACACACATTTCATCTCATACCTTACTTGTAAGGAGGAATAGAGTTTAAATAACAAATTAGTTATTATAGGCACATTACAAAAATTTAGACTTTGTGTGCATAGGAATAGAACCCATAAATATAGACATAAGTGCACCCAAAAGTTTGGGATAGTTATGCATAAAGGGCATAAGTGCCAATATCAAAACACTAGAGCCACATTTTTTCACTATCCAAATATGCCACTATTATCTCATAGGGGTTCTGACTTAGGGATCCATTTGATGACACTCAAACCTACTTCCATCTCATTTTATAGTACTCAAATCATCTTTATTAGGTGTTTTCTAGATAAGTCTTTATTTGCACATATTTATTATATTTTTAGAAAGTTAAATCTAGTAAAATATATAAAAAATTAGTGGTTATTTAATTCATATTATTTCCCTGATTTAGTTTACTCATCCCTATAATCAAACATATGATTTACATAAGCTAAATCCAAAAAGGTTAAAATAAATTGTTATGCTCATCCAACAACACATATTCTAATGATAGTCATAATTCACATGACATATAGTCATAATGACATAAATTTAATCTAATTTATTCATATATAAATCATATAAATTGAATCTTAGTATTTTATAGATTTAAAATTAACTATAAAAACATCACAACTCTAAGAAAATATATACGTTATGGAATACCATTCACTATAGATTTCACAACTTCCCCAGAAACTATAACATAATTTTATTATAGCTATAATTTCATATTTTTCTCTCCTCCCTTTAAAATATTTCAATATAGAGTATTTATAATGAAATACTTAGTGGACCAAAGTCCCTAACACATCACACCTACTCCAAATCCTAACGTTTAGCACCAGTGCATTACAGTGACTCTACAATTTTCAATGCTCAACCACTTAATAGTTTTGATAATGACCATAAATGTATAGTAATCAATATTTTTTCCACTATGAAATAAATTTAATTCATAATTATTGGGTCACTTTAAGTTGAATCTCCTCAAGACTATACCAAAATAATCATGTTTTTCTCTATAAATTAATGGAGAATGGATCACTATGAAGTAAATAGTCTCAACATTATTTCACTATGGCAGTAATTATCTTTAGATGTGTGGCTATATGTGACCTATTTTCTTTATCTACATTTTATGATCTTGACCATCACATGGAAAAATCATAGAGTGGCTAGCTCATAATTTCATGGGTTCACTTTTGGATTTTGGTGGTTTTTTTATATACATGTTGGTTTTAGATGCATTGGATTATAAATTCCAAGGTTATCATGGCTTCATACTCTTTCTCCCATAGTGTCCACATCGAAAAATCATGAAAAATGTGATCTAATCTTTTTTTAAATTGCATTCACATAGAGAATCCCATGTGTAAACCTATTATTGCCTCACAACCATGGAGTTTATTTGGTTCATGTGGATGAAATTATCTACCACCTATATCCATTGGTTTTATTTCTTCACCTTTTTCTCCCTATGTAATCTACACTTTTCCATATTAAATTTATTTTTTTCAAGTTGAGAACCTATAAAATGTGATCCTTTGTTGAGTTATGATCCTTCATTTCTTTTAACTTTATTGGGATTAATTAATTTGAAACATGTGGCCCCTTTAGAATTTTTAACCTAAATAGATTCCACAAATTGATCTTTTCAACCTTTAGCTTGAATAAGGTCTACAAATACATTGAATGTTTGATACTCAATAACTCCACAATGCTTGTGTGGACAAACCTTGCACATGAATAAAGAATTCATGGTTAAAAAATATATTATATTCATACAAAATGTTGATCATTTTTCAATTTTAACAATAAATAAAATATAAAAAATGGACATGTGGTAATTAGCTATAAGCCATAAACTAATGGATTGTCAGATTATCTCTTTTTTTAAGTGATCACAGTAAGATTTTGTTCAAATACTAATAAAACTAGTGATCCTTCATTGGCCATGGGATAATAAAGTAATATAAGGGTTTTTATTTAACCATGGCTTTATAAACTCTATGTATCTATTGTATTTTCAAATATAATTGTTACTTATCATGGGTTTTCTCTTCGCCTGCACTAAAAAGATATAGTCATTATCACATTTAAAAAATAAAGTATATATATATTTTTTAAATTGTGATCACTAATCTAATGTCTAGAAATAAAACATATTAAAATGGGTCACAAAATCAATATATAACTTTATATATTTCAACCACAAGACAAGACACATGGAAATCAACTAAGTGACATGGGTCACAAAGGTACAAGGGCCATATAGAGGCTTATTTTTTTTAAAGGTATGCCTTTCTAGATCTATTGAGATCTATATTTTTATCTTAATATTTCTCAAAGGTCTAAAAAAAATTTATAGTTCACTTAGATTAAATTAATGTGAACATTCTCTTAGGAATAAATGAAAAGGGCCATAACTCACTTAAAATTTTTATGAATATTATTGTGTATTTAGTTAAATAAATTAAAACCTAACCTCAACTAGGTTATAGTGAATTAAATTTAGAATACACTATGATTATTATAATGATAGGGTTCACAAATTGAGATAAAAATGATTTTACAAAATAAAAATAATCTCAATTTTTCCAAAATAGGGTCCCTATTTCTCATTAATAAATGGGGTGTGTTGGTCATCGCAGTGCTAATATTTGTTGATTATTTTTATTGCACAACTTGGGTATGATATCTAAAAAATAAAAGTGAACTCTTTGAGCACTTAAAAAAATTCAAATATTTAATTTAGTACATATCAAAGAGAAAAAATTAGCACCTAAAAATAAATAATGGATAAGATTTTTTCAACAATCAAATGATCAACTTCTATAAACATGTAGACATTCAAATTCATTGTATTGTGCCCTACACCCCTTAGTAGAATGGTGCAACTAAATTTTAAAATTGCACACTTAAGGAAATAAAAAAAATTATGGTGAATTGTAGAGACTTTCCTCCTCATTTTTGGATAGAGGTAATCTAATTTTCAAACTAAATTCAAAATTTCACTCTCCACTCAATAATGAAAGACATTATGATAAGATCCTTCATGAACCAAATTAGAACTACACTGCAAATATGTGACATTAATTAGGAAATAAATATAATTACATTAAAATAAATAAAGCATAATTTGATTACAATTATCAATGGCCTCTTCAAGGGGGAAACTTCCTTTGAGAAATCTTAATTCAATAAAATTTGTGGATGAGTTCTCAAACTCTTATTTATACTAACTTATCAATAACTACTATTCCCCATTATTATGAGATTATTAAAAAGGAAACCAACCTAACTTGTGTAATGTTAAGTGTCAACCAAACCCCACTAGAGCATGTTGACTGGCCAACAACCCCCACTAGATGGTTAGGATAAAGGGTCATATCATGCCACTAAATCATTAAGAGTAAGGGTCCTAACATACCATCCACCTTAAGAGATTTATCCTATAAGATATAGGTAAGGAAATTTTTGTGAAGAAAAGGTTCTCAGTTAGCATCTCCTCATTGCATCACATGCCATTAAATGAGAACATTGGTGATGACCTAATTACAGCGCTGATGAAAATGCCTATCAAATATAGCTTTAGGTTATAAAATGAGATATCCTTGTATAGCAAGCTCTAGAAGCAATGTCTAGGTGGAAAAATGTTTTCCAAGGACCTTATTTGAGTAAGAGACATGAAAAAATTGTACATCAAGGTCTAGAAGCATTGTCTAGGTGGAGACATTTTTTGTAAGGACCTTATTTGAGTAAGAGACATGAATAATGGGGTGTGATGAAGGTGGAAGTTCCTACTTGTAGGTGATAGGTCCTATCTTTTGGAGAATTTTATATGTCCCATAAAATTTAAGAGCTAGTTTTTGACAACCTTTTAGCTATAAATGGGATTTATTATAAGTTTATAGGCTAAGGAAAACCATATCTCATAGTTTAAATGATCTCTTAGAGTGATGTTGGTCTACCTATTACTTTTTTCAATTTTATACCAGATGGAGGTTATCCATAAGGAGGTGAAGGATATTATAACATACATTGATGGTAGCATCAACATCCTACACTTGAGAGATAATTAGTAGATATGAGAAAATATATGGTAGATTTTGACCATAAACAACTTCATACATGATCAATGTGGTTATCATATGGAAGGAGATGTTGTAACTCCATTCAAAAAAAAGTAACCGTTTTACCAGTTGATGTTGCTACTCCATGACAAAATGATAGAGATAGGTCTCCAAACATTTATTATAAAACATTCTCTACCCATTAGTCTTTTCATGATATCCCAAACTCATTTATAGGTGTGTGCCGGTGAATTTGAGGAGTTCCTACTAGAAATAACTCATGAATGCTTAGTCATGATCAAAAATAATGGAAGTGGTGATGTCATGTGTACACACCCTAATTTGGTTAAGCAATCATAAGTACTATGTTTTTTGTTTCTCTTTCACAAAAAGGTCTTAGTGATGAATGTATCTCTTGTTCGGGTGGTCATTTTGGGTCTTTTTATCTTTCTTATATCATGTTTTCCCTATTTTTTACACCCCTAGTGGTCCTAAGTCATCCCCTCCTAGTCATAAGGGCCCCTAGACTATTTTACACAATCTTTGTTCTATTTTGGGACCTTTGGACACTATAACCCTTATTTATATTGTAGCATCATTGGAACTAGCATCCACTTTTAATGTTAGTGTCTAACAGTGATTGTCTATCATGTTTTGGGTCCTAACCCTCCCTTGAGCCTTCTCTTATATTTTTATCCCTCTTTTACATCTTATCAGCTAGCAAAAAAGGTTTTGACATTAAAACCAAATTTACTTATATATAAATAGCATCAAAAGGCATTTTACATATATCACTTAAAATCTTGGAACATAATTACATAAAATCAGTCAATAATACAGCTTAGAAAATTACATATTACTCAAATATCACACCTAAAATTGCATGCTTGATCAAATAAGGGCTTAAGTAAAGGTCATTATATCCTTCCATGCACCTTTTTTTTAATGTTCCCTACAGGATAAATAAATTTAATATAATACCCCTAGCATTGGGTTTAATGTAGGTAATGTCCAAGACAATAGAGGTTTTATCCCACATGATTGTAATATACCACAACCTAGATTTTTCCCTTTATTTTGAGTTTGATTTTTTCAAGTTATTTCATGTGTGTAAGTGTGAATTAGGGTTTTAAATATATCCAAAAAAATAGTGGCATGGAAAAACTTTTAAAATTAATCAAATCACGTACAAGTCTTTAAAACCCTCTCACAACATATCTTAAAGTTTCAAGTAGCTCTTTTACAGAAAGACACTAGTGCTAAAACTAGAAATGAGTGCCATTGGCCTTACTATCTGTCATGAAAACCCCCAGAACAATAAACATGATCCAATCCCTACTGAGTCAGGATCTTGCTCTACCAATTAGAACACATGTGATTACTTCTTGTATTAGCAACTAAACATAGAATTATACCAAAATCAATAAGTAACTAGAAATATGAAACAACACAGGAATATGAGAGACAATACACAATTGTATTAATAATCACTCAGAAGAATATACAAAAAGGAAGATGCCACTTCTTCCTCCACCTCAAAGGTTTGCCACACCTCAAGACCTTCTTCCCTCTCTCTCTCGGTCCCAACAATCAACTCCAATACAGAATTGATGTTCACCTCTCCAACCAGTCAGTAACATGCTGCCAGTTCACCAAGTACACATCTGTACTCCAAGTAGATCTCTTGCTCTCTGCTGCTACCTATAAATTACTAGACCTTACTCACCATGTAGATGTCTCTACACCCCTGAAGAACCCTTGTCCTTGCCTCACCAAGTCCTTATGACTCTTCAACCAGTACCTCGGTGGATCAGCTCCTTGACCTTGCAAACCTTGCAACTCTCCCTGATCATACACACTCAGCACCCCTTGGAACTAGGAGGAGCTACACTAGCTCTCTCTAAAAGCTCTATGGCTTTTTAGCACACTTTTACAATACAATCATGAGTCTATATATAGATCTCATCCAAACAATAATTAGACAATAATACAATAATTAAATCTTTAGCTCTCAGTCTAAAGATAGCTCTAAACATGCAAACACTTGGTTCATCAACCAACTACCCGTAATGTACTCACAGCTCAAACCACAGGTGACCGACGCCAGTCCCTGACTGCCTGGGGGTGCCGACGCTGGCCGATCCATGACCGACGTCGGTTGCCTTCTTGTCTCCCTCCTATCATCGTCGGTTGTCCTGACCGATGCCAGTGTCTGTGACACTCTGCAACTTTTCTGCAACCTCCATAACTTCTCCTGTTTACATTCTGGTGAAGCTTTTAGCTCCACAACCTAACAATCTCCCACTTGGAGATAAACAGTTGCACTTGTACCTATATCTATAGTTTGTCTAATCTATTTCCTTGTTTGTATCCCTCTTCAAGAACCAACCTGAAGACCAACCACCACACAACCTGTGATGCTATACCTATCATTCAAGTAACCTGCCGCATCTGAACCTACATATCCATGTAGTGAAGAACTTGACCCTGCATAACAAGAATCCCTGCTGCTAGTCCCATTGAACTGCCCTCCAGTACTCCTTCCCTGAATTGGCTCCATACTTTCCGACAACCCCCACTGAATTGGGAAAACTCAGATCTACAATAGACCTCATGTGATTTCGAACCCTGTTTCAAGCTAAGCTTGAACTGTCCAGCCATTGGTGTGCTTTCTGATTTTGCATCCTGCGTAATGAACCTTGCCAACACCATCTTCACATCAGCTCCCACTAAAGATAAAATCTCCATGTCTCTTATGCCAAAGAATTTTGCTGCTCCAAATTCTTCATGACACACCTCTAAACTAACCTTACCTTTTAGCTCAGTAAATCTCTGTATGTACAAAACCTGCTAGCAAACCATCCACATACAGTAACTAGATAATGTCGCAACTCATCATCCACCTGGTAAGAATAAAATCACAATAGTTACACTAACATTGACTGAAGCCATGCTTAGTCATCCACCTGTCAAAACCTGTACCACTGTCTTGCAGCTTCTTCAAGACCTTATGCCTTGGCCTTTCGTCTCTTGTATCCATCCACTCTCTTCTTTAAAATAGGATTCCATTCATCTCTTAGTGCTTTCTTCCAGATGACAACTCTACTAAAAAATACCTATTTGGTTCTTCTCCAAGGACTCACACTCCTCATCTATGCCAAGCTCCCATTGTATCTGGACTCTACCTGCATTGCCTCTTCACATCTTCCTGGTTCTCAACCATCAGTAAGCAATATAAAGAAGGTGAACAACGAATATGAGGTTCACTTACCCTTTTTGTCCTCCACATGAGCGTTTGAGACTTGTTGTCCGCCCAATATCCGTTCCAGTGACTGATCTCGGCCATCTCCCAGTCTGCTCCCAACTGATGTCAGTTCCCTACACTGACCCTTACTGCCGACGTCATCTCTCTGGCTGATGCCGGTATCCTTTCTGCCACCATCGGTTCCTTCATGACCGATGTCAGTCTTCCTATTGCCGACGTCAGTTATTGTGTGACCGATGCCGGTACCTGGGTTTCTTCTGTGAGTGATAATTTTTTACTCACGAGCTCTCCATGGATCAAAATCCTAATCAAATCAACCCTGCTCTACTCAAAATAATTCAATTCCCTCACCTGATCTCTATCTGTCATCTCCTCCATGAACACCAAGGCTTTCCAGTTCTTTAGCTTGTCAAAAACATCTATCTTCTGCTTCAGAACCTACATTCTCCTTCTACATATGTAACCAAGCCTACAAAGCCACATCTCTGTAACAGAAGGTGAATTAGTAATATAAGTAGATAGATAAAGGATACCTACTTTCTTACCACCATCTAATTCAAGTGTATCTGTTGTGAGAGTTACAGTACATCTCCCATCACCCAAATTTCTTGAAGAAATTAGACTCATCTCCAAGACTGGTACCTGCATGACTTCCTTCAACCACTGTGTGTCGTCCATCTACAATTTCAGCTTCACTTCCCCTTTGTCAATCATTTGACAAGGCTCTCCAGCTCCTAAATAAATCTCTCCAAAGTCTCCAAAGACATACCCATGAAAAGACGCTCTATTTCAAACTGCATGGAAAGAGGCAAAAGAATTTATGAACCAAGATTCCACTTTATCCAGAACATCCTGTGCAACATCACCTGCAACATCTTCTCCTCCCTGTTGATTTGTAACCAACCAACAATCTTTATTTACCTACTCTTTCTTTCCATCAGTCAGACCATTCATGCTATTCAGTTTCTCCATCCATAGCTTACTTCCTTCTGCCATTGCTATACTCCCACTCAATCAGAAACCCCTGTGAGTAACCTGTAATCAATAAACACTACCAGATCTGAAACCACCTATTAGTAACCCAACCAAAAGCTCTGATACCACGTGTCAGGGAAACCCCCAGAACAATAAACATGCTCTGATCCCTACTGAATCAGGATCTTGCTCTACCAATTAGAACACATGTGATTACTTCTTGTATTAGCAACTAAACACAAAATTATACCAAAATCAATAAGTAACTAGAAATATGAAACAACACAGGAATATGAGAGACAATACACAATTGTATTAATAATCACTCAGAAGAATATACAAAAAGGAAGATGCCACTTCTTCCTCCACCTCAAAGGTTCGCCACACCTCAAGACCTTCTTCCCTCTTTCTCTCGGTCCCAAAAATCAACTCCAATACAGAATTGATGTTCACCTCTCCAACCAGTCAGTAACACGCTGCCATTTCACCAAGTACACATCCGTACTCCAAGTAGATCTCATGCTCTCTACTGCTACCTGCAAATCACTAGACCTTACTCACCATGTAGATGTCTCTACACCCCTGAAGAACCCTTGTCCTTGCCTCACCAATTCCTTGTGATTCTTCAACCAGTACCCCAGTGGATCAGCTCCTTGACCTTGCAGACCTTGCAACTCTCCCTGATCATACACACTCAGCACCCCTTGGAACTAGGAGGAGCTACACTAGCTCTCTCTAAAAGATCTATGGCTTTCTAGCACACTTTTACAATACAATCATGAGTCTATATATAGATCTCATCCAAAAAATAATTAGACAATAATACAATAATTAAATCTGCAGCTCTCAGTCTAAAGATAGCTCTAAACATGCAAACACTTGGTTCGTCAACCAACTACCTGTAATGTACTCGTAGCTCGAACCACAGGTGACCGACGCTGGTCCCTGACTGCCTGGGGGTGCCGACACCGGCCGATCCATGACCGATGTCGGTTGCCTTCCTGTCTCCCTCCTACCGTCGTCGGTTGTCCTGACCGACGCCGGTGTCTGTGACACTCCACAACTTTTCTGCAACCTCCATAACTTCTCCTGTTTGCATCCTGGTGAAGCTTTTAGCTCCAAAACCTAACACTATCCTCATAATAGAAATATTATTTGAAACATGTTTTTAAATACACTCCTAGAATGAAATATTTTTGACTAATCTTCAAGCCTATTCCAACCTCCTAACTTACAAAAACACTTGTTTTATTCTAGATAAGTACACTTTCTCACAGTCTTTGTTATTTTTGGAAAAAAATATCAGATTAACTATTTTCAATATTTATCTCTATTTAATTTTATAATAAACCCTTTAAAAACCTATATTTACATTTACTAAGCCATAAATAGTTTAAACATTTGATGAACCTGACATACTTCAAATATTGCTTAAACCCCTAGTTTAGCCTAAGGTTTAATTTCTTCATTTTTTGTGCACTTAATTAGGGTTTATAAACTTTTATTTTTCCTAATTTTTGTACAACCTAAATGATCCAAATATTTCCTCTATTAGAGTTTCATTAATTTAATACAATTTAACTGCCAAATAACCTTTCAAAACCCTAGATCCACAAACTAGCCCCCTATGCATCCAAATATCAACCTTTAGGGTTTCAAGTACAATATTTATTTATTATATAAATTGAGTTAATATTTCCAATAGTTTCACATATACCTATTTTATATTACATTCTACCTATTATGTGCGTTTTATTCATTATTTACATTATCTTCTTTGGCAAGTTTAAAATGACATCCAAGAAGCCTCTTACCCCTCACCCAGTTGATGAATTTCTGATTTTTTTTCATAATTATAATAATGAATGGACAATTTTTCAATATTAAACATTATTAAATGATGATAATTTCAATTATAGTGATGACAATGATTATTTTTGTAATCGTGGATATGAGGATTACTATGAGCATGACAATGAAAGTGTTGATGATAATATACTAGATGCATATTCTTCTCTTTCCTTTCCCTATTCTTCTACACCTCAAAATTAAACTAACAATATAATTCCAAAATAACATCTTATTGCTATTACTTTCTTCCAATGTGATCCTAGATTTTTAACCACTTTTGATACATCTTTATTTAAATTAATATAATATAAGTGTGATAAAAAAGTCTACTTTCGCATGATTCATGTAATATATAAAAGAGTAATGAATATTATTTACCCTTATTAGTTAAATTTGAAAAAAAAATTACAAATGATATTACACCTTTAGCCTATACACAAACTAAATTAGATGAAATTATTTTATCACCTTATTCTACATTCGAAGCTCAACAGAATGATTCTTTGTAAAAAAATTATAATTCAAATATCTCTAATTCTTCTCCTACATGTCATAATATCCCAAATGAAAAAATGATTACTACTTCTACCCTTAAATCCAATATTGAAAGTAATAGTCATACATGGACTCCACACATAACTAGTGAAGACATATGATCACATGTAGGTGTAAAAAGTGTAAAATACATATCATCATATGTAGGTACAATATATCACCTTTTACACCTACATATGATGATATATTTCATATTATTAAAAATATAAAATATTCTTCTACTCTCTCTCTTATTGAACATGTGACTGAAAATTCTTCTACTCTTACCTCTACTAGTGAGTTAAACTTTGATTTTGAGGAACCATGGAATAAAAATGGTTATTATGATGTTAACAAATAATAAAGTGAGTCTAATAATTATATATCTCTCCCTAATTCTCCCATTCATCATGTTCAAAATTATTTCTTATCTAATACTAGTTCAAATGCAAAAAAACACACGTGCACTTATTCTTATATTCATAGTTTACATAACTTACATTCACATGATAATATTATATCTTCTAGTACATTAACATGCAAAATAAAAGATACCAATGAATATCCCTCAACCCCTCTTACTACATTAAAACCCATTTCTAATCCTAACTTACATGAGGATGATATCTTATTTCCCTCTAACTAGGTCTAAGCTATCACCACTCTAAAGGTTACAGTGAGCAAACCTAGTACCATTTTATGATGTAGTGTCCTCATGGCTAAGATTAATAATAAGATTCAAGAGTTAAATTAACCCCTTGATAATTTTCATATAAATTCAAAATATTTAATCTCATTGATTCATGATGTGGATGTTTTACAATAAAAAATACACCATCTCAAATTGGAAAGTAAATCATATCACAAGTGGGAGGATTCTAATGCCATTCATAACAATCCCATCCTATGTAGAATTTTCAATGAAAATTTTCCATAAAATTTATAGATAATATCATTAACAAAGTTTTATGGACATGGCTACCCATACTTACATCTCAAAGCTTAAATCTTAAAGGAAAGTTATAACACATGTCACTAGCAGTTTGATTCTCTTGTAGTTATTTCCAATAACTCTAGAGGGTCAGGCATTATATTGGTTTCATCATTCACTCCCTAGTGGTTCACTATACACAT
The DNA here is from genome assembly GCA_037957365.1 of Torreya grandis. Classification (NCBI taxonomy): domain Eukaryota; kingdom Viridiplantae; phylum Streptophyta; class Pinopsida; order Cupressales; family Taxaceae; genus Torreya; species Torreya grandis. Next base: position 742,262 of record JARHVA010006415.1, read on the forward strand.
ATGATGAGTTAGAAGAGGATTTATCATGCATTATATTTAAAAAAATAGACCTATAGTCACATATGAGAGGTTTACTTTATTACACCAAGGCCAGTCGTAAATAGTAAATTAATACATACTACGATTTAAATTATGTAATCATAAATTGATCTATTAGCTAAAAAATTTAGAGGTGCAATACATCTTGGCTAAAGGCCTCATTATTCCTCTTAAGGATAACTTTGTATATATGATACATCTAAATCATTTAGACATCTTTGTTACATAGCTCTGGGATTAGATAAAGTTGGGACTAAGTGAGACACATTCAAAGGTAGATTTGAATGTAAATTTCCCACAACCACAGTCTTCCAATATGATACATGAACCCACTATAACTATGCTTAATAAATAGGTATATAAAAAAATCAAGATAATAAACAAGGGAAAATAACCACTTCATAGAGTATCTCCTACCATGATTAAAGCATAAGACACTAGTAGAGGGTCTATACAATTTTCATATAGAGATAGGCCTCAAGATATCCTACGTACATTGTTAGATATGTAGATGATCACACTTATACTTATCACCATCCATAGCACTATTTTCATAGAGTATAAAATAAAACATATTTAAACTTTCATCAAATAAATGAATATTTGGAAAATAACTATTATGCACTCAGAGATCATATTAACTAGTTTACTGACAGAGGCATTATAGAATTTACACATGGAGCATCAATGTCTCACTCTCTAGACTCTCATAGATCACACACCTCTATGACTAAGTTATCCTAATGTGTTCCTTATAAATAACCATAAGTTACTCATCATACAATCCATGTGGTTTCTAGGCCATATACTTATAAGAGATCTCATACACCATAGAATCATCAAATATGGAAGAAAATTCATAGAGATCCACTTAATTATAGTAGTATGGTATAGAAATGGAAAGTAACTCAATCACCAGTTTTAGGTCCACCACCGATCAAGATATTTGGTATAAACTAGAACATAGTTCACAAACCTATTAAGATATTTGGTAGAGATAACATAGATTAGAGCACAAATTTAGTATGATAGTTTATTAGTCTATTTGATATAGAGTCCACACATCCACCTATTATTAGTACACCATAAGAACTACCAATTCTAGAGTCCACTTGTTCACCATGTCATCCATGTTGACATGGTACATGTTTTGAAATTATAGGATCCACACTTAGATATCTTATTAAACTCATATATCACCTATAATAAAAACTAGCATTCATAGTCTAATATACATGTCTATTTAAAAAATCTATAGATAGTTAAAAAAACTAGTTGTCATTACTTAGATTAATACCACATTTCTATATTAACATAAATAATGAATGTAATTAAACACAAATACTAATACCACAAAATCAAGATGCTAATATAAAAAATTACTCGTGTCATAACAAAATCCACATATATAAAACTCAATATAAGGTTCAATACAATGATATAGGTCAATCAATAACTGGATCTTGGTCACCATAACTAGCCCTCTCATTCTCACTCTCTAATACATCAATACTACAGCTAGATGTTATAGCATCTCCTCTAGATCTAATTTAAATTTAATATCTTCATGATCTATCTTTTAGCATCACAACCTCAGCCAACAATTCTCCATGATACCATTGTAGATGAATATAGTCATCTACTATCCTGCCACTTCCCCCACCTAGAACATTGGGTGCAAGCATGGCTCATCTATGTAGCACAACACATTCATAATCCCTATTACTTATTGCTCATATATATGTCACCTAATTATCACTACTTGATCAAATAGGTGAGAATGAATTCCATCAAGATATGTATCCCTCTCCACTAGTCCATCATCCACAATATCATTTTGAATATGATGTTTCACTACTCAAAGTGTAGACTCAATGGGAGTATCCTAATACTCAACATCATCTAAACCTACATGGGTCAACCTATTACAAAAAATAATCACCCAATTAAATTAGTAACAAATTAAACACAAAACATATAAACATACAATAGTAACCTACCCTCTATTATCTTGATGGTCTCAACCTCCTCTGCCTCCTCCATGATGATCCCACCTCTTAAGAATAGAGGTTGACATATATTATCCCTCTACCATGTTATATAGGCATCTGTGGATCCTACATCATCCACATATAGTATATCAATCACTTGATCCTAATCTATTTATGCACTTTATGGTTTGGACCAGCATGCTCCCTAGCCTCATTGGATCCTAAGAACTCTTTAACCACACAAATAGTGTAAATGGCTCATCCTGAATAACACCAAACTATCACATCACTCATTTGTATTGAAACCTCTCCAACACATTGATTCAAGGGTCAAATAACCATCATCTCACACATATGCATATTAGTTGAGAACCATCCTTATGCCATCCCTCATATCCCCTGTAGGGTTTCCACATAATATTTCCATCCATCAACCTATCCAAAACCTATAAACACTACATCATTCTCCTCCTTGGAATGAATTTCATACCTATTCACCTCTCTAAAAATGTATAGGGTTGAACCTAATCACATTTTTCAATGCAATTCTAGTCTAATCACTTTTATATGCTCATAATCCCAACAATGCAATAATGTAGAAGACTTAATACCACCTACACACATCTCTTGAGTGAAGCAATATAAATCCTAATATAAGTGGTCTAGTATAGTATGACCCCAAGAGTAAATGGTGTTGTGCTCCTCTATATCCTATACTATTTCATGCATCTTATACAAGATAGATACACCTATGACCCCAAGAGTAAATGGTGTTGTGCTCCTTTATATCCTATACTATTTCATGCATCTTATACAAGATAGATACACCATTCCCATCAATAATAATAAATGAATATATTATAACTGTTACAAACTTTTTCAATCATGAAACATTCACTATAAAAATCAATGCGAATAATACATCATTGTTACTTCCTACTTGATGAGTCCCCATGAACATCACTGATAAAATTCCTCATAACCCACTCTATAAATCTTTTACCATTATCCTCCTATATCAGTGCCCTTTAAATAGTAATAAAAAATCTTAAGATATTTTAGACATCCTCTAATTTGATAGTCATCTCCCTAATAGGTAACCAAAATATACTCGTATTCATGTTCCATCTCTCACATAATGTTACCATCATATTTTTATCCTTGAGCATTAAAGCCAATGATGCCACATGGTCCAAACTAACTCTATCTAGTACATCCCTATCCTCATCTATCAAGGAAAATAACTATAAATACTTCATCATATATCCACTCTATAACTCTCTCATATGCACATCTGATTATAAAATATAACCAAATCTAGCATTAGCATCATGAAAAGCAAGATAAATATACAAAAATAGTCATAAAACACCAAATAAGAAGAAAAAATACCAAAACTTGGCCTAGTGGACACTAGCACTACATATGGGATAGTAGATTTGGATAGTAGCACCCTACCTAAGACACTAGTGCCATGTCTTGGACACTAGTGCCATTCTCAGTATAGTAGCACCACATTTCCAAAAATGGCCCTAAACTACCAAATTTTCACTAAAACTGATAGAAAATGTTAAAAAATTATCAAAATTATGGGGAATAAGACATGTTCCCTATCAGGTAAACCTCCTACATATCCTGGATAAGTGCCTCCACCTCCTCATACTGGGTTACACTCACTCCTCATCTCCTCAACATACTTTCTAGCTTAGAACAAATAATCACTATCAAGTTAAATGGTTTAAATGAGTTGTAAAACCAATCAACCAACCTATAAAGCCACATTTTTAAAATTCCACCTACCTAAGGTTTATCTTGCATGCCTATTTGATGAACTAATACTAATTTATTCCAAACATGATATTTAGAGAATTATAACTCTGATTTATGATCCATTTCTTATGCACAGGACTTGACTCCAATGTGGGTCACCCCATACTAGTTCCATTACTATCCTAATCAAATTCAACTCTGTAAAATGACAAAAACCTATATTTCATTAACAAACTCAATATAAACCAAAGGTCTATCTTACTACCAATTTTAAAAACAACTCCATCACAATTGACAAATTAATCAAACTTAAAAACAACATTACACTAGTTAACTATTACTAACTTACTGACATGTATCACATTTGCTTAGACACCCTTACCATAGTTTTATATCTCTCACCAAAAGGGGGACATATACACACTATATATATAAATTCACATAGACACATAGATTGGTTCAGATACAGATTCACCTAGACAAACATATTAGTTTAGCTACAAATTCACAAAGACACACAAATTGGTTTAGACACAGATTTATACAAACACATAGATTAGTTTAGCTATAAATTCACATAGATACATATATTTATTCAAATATAGAGATATTTGATACACAATTTTAGTCAAATATAAATATATATAGGTACATAGTTTGATTTAGATTTATAAGTTTCCATGATCTTGTTAGATATGGGTTTGAATACATAATTACATTTCTATGATATCAAGTATGGGGGAATGATGCAAGGCACATGTCCTAAATCCCATAGGGATATACCAAATTATGCAAGTGGAATGAAAATTTATATCATTATCTATATTCTTATTTCTAGGTTACAATTATATCACCACTAGGATTTCACTAGTTTGGGTCATGTGACCATCTATAGAAATTGATCCATAGCCTTTCACCAGACTCAAATTATGTAGACTGAGTGATAGTTTTGACCTCCAATTTTAGATTACATTTCTAGACTCTATCCAAATATTAGATTGGGTAAAATCGAGCCTTATTTATCCACATTTTTAGATTATATACTCAGATTTAGTCCATATATTAGAGTGGGGGTAGGCAGGCCTTACTTTTCACATTTTTAGATTACATTCTCTTATTCTATCTAGATATCAGGGTGGGGTCAAAATAGTGTTTTTTTCTAAAAAATTCATTTCAGTATTTATATTTAGTATAAGGGTTACCAACATTATGAATTTCCTCTTCACATACATCATTCCAGGTCATGTCTACTTCCTTGTCCAAGAAGTGGGCCAAGTCCAAAGCACATCCACACAAGTAAGTAAAGGTACACATTTCTATTTTTCTTTTACTCTAGTAATTTCCTTTCATTAAATTAATAGAATAAAATTAGGGAAAATGTACACACTCTAATTTTGACAAGCAACCATAAGTACTATGTCTTTTATTACACTTTCATAGGAAAGTATTAGTGATGAATGTAAATCTTACTTGTGTGGTCATTTTGGATATTTTGATATTTTATATGCCTTGTTTTCCCTATTTTTTACACCCCTAGTGGTCCTAAATCATTCCCTCCTAGTCAAAGGGTCCCTTAGCCTATTATGCCTAGTCTCTTATCTATTTTGGGACCTTGGGACACTAACACCCTTATTTGGATAGTAGCATCATTGGTGATAGTGTCCACTTTTGGCATTAGTGTCCAATGATCATTTCCTTCTGTGTTTTGGGTCTTAATAATCTCTCGAGCCATCTCTTATGTTTTTATCCATATTTTACATCTTATAGGTCTATGAACAAGGGTATTACATTCAAATAAAATTTTATTCTATATAAAGAGCCTCACAAGGAAATTTAAAACTATCACTTTATATCCTAACATATAATTTCATAAAATTTGTCAATATTACAACTCATCATACTACATGTTACTCAGTTATCACACCTAGACCTCCATGCTTGATCAAAGATGGGCCTAAGTAGAAGTCATTTTAGCATACCATGTGCATTGATTATGTATATTCCCTAAGGGATAACTACATGTTATATGAGACTCATAGCATTGGGCTTAATGTAAGTAGTGTTTAGAATAATAGGGCTTTTATCTGTGTGATCATAATATCCCACAACCTATTTTTTCCCTTACTTTTGCATTCGATCTAGTTATTGTTTCATGTGTATAGGTATTCATTAAAGTTTGAAAGAGATCTCACAAAATAGTGTCATAAAAAAACTTTTATAAGTCATCGAATCACCCACAGACCTCTAAAACCCTCCTAAATCATCTCTAAAATTTTCAAGCAACTCTTTTGTAGAAGGACACTAGCGATATAATTAGACACTAGCACCATTGGTGTTATTATCCTCATAAGAGTGTTATTGTTTGAAGCCTATTTTCAATTGAAATCCCAAAAAAATTATGCCTGACTAATCTTCAAGCCTATTCTAGCCTCCTGACTTATAAAAACACCTATTTTTCTCTAGATAAGTACACTTTCTCACCATCTTTACTATTTTGTGAAAAAACTATCAGATTAACTATTTGTTATATTTATCTCAATTTATTCTATACTAAACCCTTTAACAACCTAGGATTTCCATTTACTAAGTGCTAAATAGTTAAAACACTATGAAGATGGAATATTTGATAAATAAATGTCTAAGCTATGGTGGAAGTAGTGTAGGGGTGGGCTAGAGCATAAAAATGAACATATTTAGAAAGGTAATCCACCACCATTTAAATGATTGATTTTCCTCCATATTTTAAGAGGACTTCTATCAAATCCATTGAGATGTCAATTTGAATATAATGTGTAATAGTTAGTGGCTAGAGAAAACCAAGTGGTGAAATTATTTCCCCTTTGTGTCATTGGCAAGTATCACATTTTGAAACAAATGTCTAGATATCTTATTTGGTTTCAAAGGATATGAAACTATGGTTGAATCAATCATATGTTTTCATAAAATTTAAATGACTTTCAAAAGGGGAGGCATTCAAATCTTGAAAATAGTATGTTTGAACTTGGAGCCTATGACTAATAAAAGTTGGCCTTTGTATCACAATGTTCGACAATCACATGTATACTAAGGTTTATTAGAAAAATCAATAGATAACTATAGAATACATTATTGGTTAGTTTTTTCAAGATGCCACTCCTATTGAATATAATGTATGCATGTAGAAATGAGAAAAAATATAGCACATAGTCATGCTTGTTCTTCAAACTAATGATACAGCACATCAACCACTGACTTTTCATTTCACTTTTTGTATATAATCTCATAATCATACCCCATGAGTTAATAAACACATTCATGTTGATATATTCAAGAAACTAATTTCTCAAGAAAATATTTAATCATTTGGTGGTTAGTTTTTCTATAGAAGTGTCGACCTACTAAGTATAGGAACCATTTATTGACTACATGAAGGATATATATCTTCTCTTTTTCATACATGGATCATTAAAAAATTCACCCAATGATTACCATTCTTGTGAAGGTAATGGGGATTCCATCCTGCATGACCATAAAACTAAGACCCTACCATAGGCTTCACATTCAATAAAAACTGGCTTGGATAAATTAGACATGGAAAAAATGTGTGTTGCACATTACTTGTTTAAGGTGATCAAATTATTGTTTAGATTTTGTATACCATACTAAGGAGTCCTTCTTAAGCATAATTTTTAATGGGGTTTCAATTTTAATGTAATCTTTGACAAATATTTAGTAATCCCCTATCAAGCCAAGAAATCCATGTAAACTATTGATTGTCCTAGCTTTTGGATGGTTTTTCATAGCCTCAATTTTGGTTTGGTCAACATGAACACCATTGGATGAGATAATATGTCCTAGGTACTTGACCAATAGTTGCCAAAAATAACATTCAAAACACTTTTCACATAAATAGTTCTCAATGAGAAGTCATAATGAAATGTCTATGTAGTTGAGGTGATCCTCCCATGTCCAGCTCTATATGAGGATGTTATCAAAGGAGACCAAGATGAATTTATAGAAGAAGGGGGAAAATATTGTATTTTTTAATCTTTGAAATGTGTAAGTGGCATTGGTAAGTCAAAATGGCATGACAAGGAACTTGTAGTGACAATCTTGTGTGTAAAATGTTATTTTGGAAATGTTATATTCATGAATACATATTTGGTGATAGCTAGAGCATAGAAATAACTTGGATAAAAATTTGACACTATGGATATCATCTAAGATCTCATCTATTAATGAAATGGAAAATTTTTACTTAATGATGAGCTTTTTTAGTTCTTAAAAATCAACACAGTTCTACCAAAAGTTTTTTTATGAATGAGTAAGATTGGGGAGGAATATGGATTAGTTTTGGGTTGAATGAATTCTACTTGTAAGAGGTCTAAAACCATCTTCTCAATATTAACCTTTTGAATAATGGGGTAGTGGTTTTTCCCAATGTTATGGGGTGCACCACCTAGAAAACATTAGACATAATGGTATTTAGGGTGGCAAGGTAGTAATCTTGTTGGTTCCTAAAAACTTACTGCATGCTTGACCAAAATGTTTTTCAATTTTTATGGTGGGATAAAATCAGTTGGGAAGCCAGTGTGAAGATAAAATGGTTAGGAAAATATTTTATGGGTTCCCTTTCTAAGAATTTTCTCAATGCGATGAGAGCTAATGATATTAGTGGATCTAGTAATAAGGCCTTTCAATGAATATTAATGTCCATTATTAGAGAACAACATCCATAACTCAAAAAAATCCAAAAAAAAAAGGTCCAATAGTTCTTATCCATTTTCTCCCAAAACAACATCACATCCACCCAAGGGAAAATCAAACATGTTAATCCTAAGGTTATATACTCCCTCCAAAATATTAAAATTTTGAAACTTTCCTTATAGGATAATGTTCCACCATTGGTAATAATTACCTCAAAATTAAAACAAGGGTGCCAAAAATAGTCTACCCATTTAGCCAACCAAGGGTCAATGAAGTTATGAGTGTTTATTGAATCAATAAGGATGGTGATGGGTTGTTTCTTACAAAACATTTTACATGCATTATTTTTGAAGTGGTTACCCCTACCAAGGAATTCATGTAAATTTTTGGATGAACCAAAGGGCCTTGAATATTTAGTTTCATACACTGACTCATCCAAATGGGAATCTATAACATCTTTCCTTTCTTTTGTATCGTGAGGGGAATCAATATCAAGTAGATACAATTTTTTTAATGCATTTATTCCCCCTATATTATTTTTCATAACCATTTTATCATAACCCCTTATTGTGTCCTGCACACATTTATGTCTCAATGGGACATTTGATGCGAATTGCCTTGAGAGGGGGTTTTATGTTGGGGAACAAGAAGGAATATGTCTTGGAGGGTACCCAACTAGAATTATCATGTTGAAATGTTATATTTTCTTTTATGAACTTAACCAATCCCAAGGCTTCCATCATGGCTTGAGGTTTGAAAATTTTAACCTCATCTCAAATCACATCCTTGAAGATAGTGATGAAGTAGATTTTTAAAAAATCATCAGATAGGCTTTCAGTCTAATTACCTAGTTTTTAAAAATATGTTTGATATTCCTAAAATATGTCATTTTGAATAAGTTTAGTCAAGGCACCTATGAAATAATTTTAGGCACTAGGCCCAAATTGTACTAGAAAGAGTTTGAAAAAATCAACCCAATCTAGTTCTAGATTGGACTTGTGGTACCATTGGTATCATTGGACAACTTCTTTATCTAATTATATTTAAGTAATAGATAACTTATCTCCCCCCTCAATTTAATGTAATTTAGAATACCATTTGGCATGTTAAATATAGTTATTGAGTTCAATACCATCAAATTTGGGAAAATCTAGTTTAGGGCTATGTAGTGGTGCTCTAGAGAAAAAAAATCCATCTAATTAATAATCACCATTAGTTTAAAGTGCTTGATTTTAAACATGGAGGCCAAGGATGTGATTATTTAGCTTATATAATCAGAATTCAAATTATGCATGGAGTTCATCAATGTCATGTGCCATGGTGTGGGTCTCCATATAAGTAACAACCATTTACCAGAGGGTCTAGAGGTGTCAAAAAATGTTGAGTGAATTTATATATAAAATTCATCAACTTGACAAGACAATCATTATTATTTAATTTAAATATATGTGAAAAATATCTAAAAACTACTTTTAATTTGTAGGCAAAAATATTTTTTGTGTGGTAATTTTTTTCAAAAAAAACAAATACACCTTAAAATGACTAGGGTGATGAGAAAATTAAAATGGTGTGTTATTCTTATGAGCTCCAAAAAAATTCTATACTCTTATTTTTTTAAATTATAATTACAATGAGATTATTGGTTGTATGTCCAAACCCAAATCAAAATTTGGAACTTATTTAAAACAATTAAAATTACAACAAGAATGATTGGTCATATGGCAAACACTAAACCAAAATTTAGAGCTTATAC
>JARHVA010006415.1:757500-920340 GCA_037957365.1 Torreya grandis
TAGTCACTTAAGATGGAGTTCTTGGGGATATCCAACCTAAAGAGCTATTCATTTATCCAAATAATCATTTTTTATGAAATTTGATTTGGGTTTCAATGGAAGGATAAATAAAATAGAGATCAACACACTAAAATAAAGGTGAGCACATAACTAGGAATAATCTATAGGCATGGGTGTAGCTTTATAAATATTAACAGACCTACATATAAAATAGGGACACTATCGATAGAGTTAGTATAGTACTAAACACCATAGGGGTCACATTTATACTACTAATATCTAGGTAGGTTTGGAGCCATCCATTTATAATTGTACCAATGACAACTCACACACAAATCATTTTCAAAATTAGTGATTTTTTTGGTGAGAAACATAATATACATATAATCTATATACATCTTTTCTCTTTCTCTTTCCCAAGTTCAAGTACACTATCAATATATTCCCTTCATAATTTAGATTTGTATTTTAATATTATATTTTACAAAATCTGAGTAATCCTTAAATTTATTTTATTTATATCACATTAATTAAAAATAATTAAAAAATTATGTTGAACTTAATCATTGACTTGAGCCCAAAAATACCTAGGGTTCTTTATCTTTTAGGTTTTTATACTTTATTAGTATTTTATATTTCTCATCTACTAGGGTTTGACTTTTAGATCTATTTTTTATTTGCCCTTACTTGCATAGTAAAAAACCCTAACATCATTGTAATGGATGTTAATAGTTAATATTTATTTATTCAAGCTATGGTTGTATGGCTACATGTTTTTTTTTTCTAAAATACACAATATGTTGACAATTCATAGAATTAAATGAGTAAAATTAAACTATAATAAATCTAAGGAAGATATTTCATGTTATGAAATTTTATCTCTCCTTAGTAACACATATTTCCTAAATATCAAATCTGAGACACTTCTATTTACAACTCAAATGGAAAGGGTATGTATGCCTCATTTAGTTTCTCTTCACTCAAGACCTCATATAAGTAATAGACAACATCCCTACCCTATTATTTTCCCTAGGTATATATTGGATATGGAGGTCCATGTTATTACAACATAAAGAGGTAGGGTACATAATCTTATAGCACAAAGTAGAGGTAATCAAAACATCCCTCCTAATATTCCATCCCCAACTAAGGTACAACCTAATGCAAGTATAGAGTGTGATGTCATAGATAAACTTAAGAGTAATCATGTCATAATATATATCTTATATTTACTTCAAATATACACTATCAATAAGGAAATTCTTTATACAACACTATGTGATCCAACCTTACCAGACAATGCATAACTAACTCATTTTGGATCTATTGTTAATAAATTATGGTGGAATGGGGATATTATTTTTTTTGAGAAATAATACTTACCTCCTAATCATATTATTAACTAAAACCTCCCATTATATATTTAAGTACAAAATTTAAGTAAGTAGGTTAAGTGTATTTTCTTATAAAATGGATTAGGACTCAACATTTGCAATATATCCTTACTTCATATACTTGGTATAGAATTAAAAAAACCTTAATTGGACTAATATGACCATTTGAGGCTTTGATAACATACCATGATAAGTTCTTAGACAAAAAAATATTCACAATTTATGCCTAATGACGATAGCTATAATATTTTATGGGGTAGACCTTTGATTCATGATATGAATGCATTTCCTTATACATTTCATGTGCGTATCAAATCTAAACATCACACACACATTTCCTATGGATCATGAACCCTTAAATAAATTTTTAATGACCCAGCCTAATAAAATTACTTATCTCATATACATATGATGCAACCCTAGGTGGCTTATCTTGCACCATATACACCATTATATTTCATGTTGGAAGGTAGAAATGATGTGAAACATAAATCATTTCAATTTAAAGATGAATCTATACAATCCAAGATAAATTATTATGATTTAGAATAATTACATTAATTTCCTCAAGAATATGGGTTTTCCATTCTAAATATAAATATGAAATAAATAATACATACCAATATTACCCATCCTTTATCACAAATAACATATTGAACATAATATGGTTTTGTATTTAAACATTTTCAAATGTTAGGATATTTTAGATAAATATTAGGAATCTAGGATTAATAATTAACCTAACTTCTCCATATGATCATATCAAAAAAAAAACCTAGGATATGATTCACATGTTCATTTCTAAGTAAATCATTGAAGCATTAATAAATAAAGTTATAAACTAAAATATAATATTCATATTCACTTCCTTAGATCAAAACTTAACATGGAATAAGAAGTTAATCATTTATAAACACTAGATTTAGTATAATCTAAGTTCACTACTGATACTGTCTTCACAAAAATATTGGCATTGGACAAATTTCTTAATGATGGGTCTCTCTTGGAATGTTAAGGGGCATATGAGGATATACATTCGTTCTATCATAAGAAAAGGTTTTTTTATAAAATAAAATCCCACACACCTTTTAGAGAGGCTAAAGCCTCACATGATGATGTCCAATAAGATGTCCCTTATATAACCTCTATCATTCCATATGTATAAGATCACTAAGAATTTTTAAATGAATAAATAATCAAATTTAATTATGGTACTGATATAGACCCACAAATAGTCCTATTTTTAATAATGCTCAAGGACAATAAGGGAAAATCCTTTAGATATTTATTATATGATTTCCTTGAAATATTCACTTGTCACTATTTTCACATACTAGACATATATCCTTTGATCGCATTACATAATATCATTCTCAACCTTAATGTGAGTCTACTTAAGAAAAAAAAATGAAGATGCATCTAAAAGTAGATTTATTAGTTAAGAATAGGATTCAAAATTTACTTAATGTAGGGTTTATCAAACCCATCAATTGATTAGGTGCTTGGATTTATAATATTGTGTCAATCACCAACCCTAACAGATAAATTAGTACTATATACACTTTTGGGATTTGAATAAGGTTTATCCTAAGGATGAATTTTAGTTACTTAACATTGATATTATTTTCAACTACATAAATGTTTATGAAATGATATCATTTATGGATAGTTTTTGGAGGTATAATCAAATAAATACTAGTCCTAAGGACTAACACAAAATGACCTTTGCAATGACATGAGAAACATTATGTTATGTGGTCATGCCCTTTAAATTGAATAATATTGGGTCTACCTATCAAATAGCCATGACACATATCTTTCATAACCTTATACATAAAACCATGAAATATTATATTGATAACTTACTTGAAAAATCCAAACATCGAAAAGATCATGATAAATATTTATGACAAATATCTTAGTGATTACAAAGATGCATCATATGTTTAATTCTAAAAAAATGTGTATTTGGGATGACTTCAGGTAAATTATTAAGTTACATCATATACCAATGAGGTATAGAAGAATATCCAAGAAATTTCAATGTTATTATTTGAATTCCCCCACCTAAGGGATTAATGAAATTAAGTTTATTAAAAGGTACAGTTTAAGAAATAAGATTATTTAAGGCTTGATTAGATGATAAAAAACAACAATTTATGTTATTTTTAAAGAGAGAATTGAAGTTTAAATGGGATGAATATTGTCAAAATAGTTTTAAAAAGATCAAAAAATATATTTTTAACTACCAATCATGATGCCTCCAATTCTAAATAAGCCTTTATTATATATTTTTTCTATAAAATATGCATTGGGATACTTTTTATAATAATTCAATGATGATCATAGATAATGCATAATTTATTACATTATCCATACATTTTTAAATTACCAAAAAAATGTAATGCAATGAAAATTCTAATCCTATGCACTATCTTCACAAAATAAAAATTATATATATATATATCATTACAATGGGACACATGTCATCGTGAAATTAAAACCACTCATGTATCTCATGACAAAACCATATTTATCAAGTTGTATAGCTAAGTATATATTGTTACTTATGGAATATGACTTAAATTTTAAATTATTGTTACTTATGGAATATGACTTAAATTTTAAATTATTGTTACTTATGGAATATGACTTAAATTTTAAATCCCAAAAATCCATAAAAGTAAAATTAATTATAGATTAGCTTGTGGTAGTGCCTCTACTTGACACAGTGTCTATTGTAGTCATCTAAAATGTCATTTTAGTATAATGAGTGTCACTTGAGATCACCTTGAATTAGTTTAGCCCTAGATCTATCTTAAGGCCTATTTTTATCTTATTCCAACTTTTTTACAGATCTAACCCACTCCCAAACATACCAAAATTAGCACTAAACCACACCTAGGCACCCAGGCCCTCTGTTAACTAGATTCTACCACCTGGATAGTAGCATGTCCCTTTGGACACTATCACACTACACTAATGACTTAGGCATTGTGCCAGTGTCCCTTTAATTTTTACCCATATAATGAATATATTTACATATCCAAATGTAATTAAGTGTCATCTTAGACCTATTTTACATATTGACAAACGCAAGAATGCTATATATATTGAATTTTCATTCACTTATCCACTAGGTGGAAATCATATGCAAATACTCTTTAAAAACATATAAAAATTTGTGAAAATCATGGTTATTTATCCATATTCTTCCATAATTATTCATACAACCATATATAAAATCCCAAATCTCAAAATACATAGATTTACATTTTCAAGTCACACTCAAAGCACTCAAATTGGTACTCATACTATTATTCACTTGCACTTGCACCAAGCACTTAAATTGGGAGAACTACATCAAGATTGATACTTAATTAGAGTATTGGTATGTAGGTAAAATACCCACATAAGGGTTTTGATCACACATCTAACACATCAAACCCACTAACCCCTTTTTCTCATTATGTTCATTCAAAGCCTCACAAGCATAAAAACCTAGAGTTTTTGGAGGAAAATATAGATATAATAAAAAATATTGTTCTTAAAGAATTAAAATTTTGAAAATATATGGAAAAATACTTAATATAAAAAACCCATAAATATTTTGTAGATATTATGAGTGGGATACTACCCTACTTCCTTAGACACTAACATAATGTTGTACTATCTGACTAACTGTGCTAATGTCCAAGGCTCTTTATGACACCTAGATCCTATTGATGATAGTCAAATCTATCTGTTCACAAATTTTCATAGTATTATTCCTCCTAGAAACCTTGTTTCCAACTAAGTTTTTATTTCTCTCTCATCTTCTTCACATTTAGCAAATTAGACAGGTTAATTATTGTACAAATTAGAGGTTATAAGTATTACATATTTATTCCCTAATTTATTATTCCATAACTTTATAAAAATAGGTTTATACATACTATAACCCCCTTAAAAATATAAATCATTTGGTGAACTTAACATACTTTGAATATTGATTTACAACCCTAGTTCCATCCTAGGGTTTGCCTTCTCCATTTTTTTGTGTAACAAATTAGGGTTTAAAGATTATGACTTTTTTATTTATTATTTTTTTCACATCATAACTGAACCATATCAGTCCTCCATTAGGGTTCATTGATTAAATATTTCAAAATTGTGTCAAATACCCTTCAAACCCTACATCCACATGCTAGGTCATCATACATACAAACATAAGCCTTTAGGGTTTCAAGTCATTTTTTGTACTTTGGGCTGCATATATAAAACGTTTTAAAATATATTTATTTTGGATTGTCTTCTACCCATTGTTTACTTATTTTTGATTTTTTACATCCTCTTTTGTGGTAAGTTTAAAATGACCTCTAAGGAACCTATTCCCTTACACGCAGATGATCAATTTTTAAACATTTCACAAAATTATACATATGACTGAATTAATTTTCAAAATTGTACACTAGAACATGATAATGAACATCATTTCATTTATAATGATGATGATTATTATTATTTCAATGATGGATATGGTGATTACTATAAGCATGATTATGAAAGTGAAAATGAGGATATAGTAGATGCATATTCTTCTCCTTCTTCTCCCTCTTCCCCTAATTCTCAAAATCAACTTAAAAACATAAGGCCAAAAGATCCCCTTATGGTTAGTGCTTTTCTTGAACAAGATCCTAGATTTTCAACCACTTTAGCTATATCTTTATTCCAATTGAAAAAATATAAGAGAAATAAAATCCATTTAGTTTTTCATGATTCAAGCAATATTATTTCTCCATGTGATGTTCCTAACATACCAAAGTCAAATTCATTTTCTTTACCTTTCTCAATTCAATTTGAGAAGCCATATACAACTAATATTACACCTTTTACAAGTTTACAAACTAAAGTATATGATATTATGTTATTACCCTATTTTACCTTTCAATATCAACATATGGATTCCATGAAAAATATAGATAATTCAAATATCTCTAATCCTTCTCCTACATGTCATAATGTGCCAACTAAAAATATGTTTTCTACTTCTTCTACCCTTGGTTCCATTATTGAAAATAATGATAACATGTGCATTCCACTCATAGATAGAGAAGATACACATTGTATTCCACCTACACATGATGATATATTGAATAATAGTAAAAATTTAAAATCTTATTCTAATCTTCCTCTTATTGAGAATGAAAATGAAAATTCTTCTTCTCTTACATCTACAAGTGAAATAAATTCTGATTTTGATGAAACTTGGAATAACAATGATTACTGTGATTTTAGTAAAGAATAAATTGATTCTAGTCCTCTCTACTTTACCCATATCTCATGTCAAAATTTATTTCTTATTAAATGATAATTCAAGCAATAATATGTATTTAGATAAAAACATACAAATGTACACTCATGTTGCTAGTTTACATAATTTACATTTGCATGATAATGATATGTCCTCTATTTAATTAACATGTGATACATTTTTAACAATTAACAATATAAGAGATACCCCTCCCCACCCCTCCTTACTATATTAGAACCCACATCTTATCCTAACCTCCATGAGGGTGATAGTTAATTTCCCTCTCACTAGGTCCAAGTTATCAGCCCTCCAAAGGTTACGGTGAGAAAACCCAATATCTCAACCAATATTCCCTAATATAGTGTACCAATGGCTAAAATTAATAATAATATTCAAGGTTTAAATGAACCTCTTGATGATGTTAATATACATTCACAAGAGTTAATCACATTGATGCATGTTATGGTTATGTTAAAACAACAAGTACACAATCCCACCTTAGTAAGTAAAGCATATGACTCTTGGGTTGATTCCAATTCTATCCATGGCAATCCTATCCCACATAAAATCTTCAATATAAAATTACCAAATCAATTTTAGATATCCATATTACCAAAGTTCAATGAACTTTGAGATCTATAGTTGCACATAATAAGGAATAAACCATATTAAAATTATCATCAAATCAATGGACATTGGGATAAATTTTATGCACTCAAAGACTATATTGACCATTATGTGAACAGAGGCATTACAGAATTCACATAGGGGGCATTGAGATATCCTTATCTATATTCACCTAGATTAGATTCATTTATAAGTGAGTTATCAAAGGACATTCCTTTTAAGGATACTAATCATTAGATCCACATGGTTTCTAAGACACCCACTTATGTGAGATCTCATGCACCATACATTCATTAGAGATGGAAACCAGTTTAGAGAGATCAACCTACTTATAGCAGCATGGTGAAGAAAGAGAAATAAACTCAAGCACTAGTCTCAATAAGATAATTTATTAGTATATTTGGAAGACATCATAAAGATTAGATCATTGTCTCAGTATGACAATTGATTAAGATATTTGGTAGAGATCATAACATAGTCTCAATATGAAAACTAATTAAGATATTTGGTAGAGATCAAAGCATAGTCTTAGTGAAATAACCAATTAATATATTTAGTCTAGATCATAAAATATAATAACCAAATATGATATTTACAAGACATAAAGCACAACTAAACATAGTTTTAGCATAATAGTCGATTAAGATATATGCTATAGAATCTAAAAAACTAACTACCAATAGTACACCATGAGTAGTATTAGTTATAAAGGATATTCATATACCTACATAGAATGAGTAGTATGTTCATTTGTTTACACTTCCTTTAGGATTCAAATAGTGCATGCCATAGTCCATAGGCCAATTTAATCAGCTCTATAGATTCATAACCCCACTCAATAGGAAAATTTAGCTATATATTACTTAGTACATTTGATTCATAGATCTTAGATACCTCTTTACATAGCACGTGTGGTCACATATCATATGTCTTTATATGTTTTCACTTTCTCAGACAGTGGCATGTGTTGATGTCCCTTGTATTGCAGCCCCTTGGCCTACTTTGAGTGCCGCATGTGTTTGTATGTGTGATTTCATGTATGCATCATGTCCATGACACTTATCTCTTGATTTTTACACTTAAACTTAGGTTTATATGCCATAAGAGACCTCATACATCTCCCCTTCATCCTTAGGTATCTTGATGGACATCATGCCCCATCCCCTAGGCAATTATTTTGATTATACTCAAAAAAAACTTCATATACATGCTTATATTGTTTTATCTTGACAACCATGTGAATGATAAATATAACATACATCACATATTACCAACTTATGCTCTAATTATCTTACATTATGATTTCATGTATACAAATTATTTTGGTTTATCACACAGTTATCATATGTTTTCAGTCTAACACATATGATGCATAGATTTTGTTTTGAGGATAGTTATTCCAAGGGTTAATAAACTCACCTCAAAAGAGGGGGAATTTATAGGGGTTTGTCATAGAGATCAGGCCATCCTAATTCACTCAAAACATAGTTTTCAACATATAGACATAGATTATAGATCCTAAAATTAGGAAATCATAATGAAAAATAGTCATACATATATCAGTGTCAAATTTATATAGAGATATTATAGTTGGACACTACCATAGAATATTGGACACTAACATGGTGTGTTATTTTCCAAGGGACTGCACTACTATCTAGTAACCTAGAAACATCAAATTCTAGAATTTACAAAAAAGTAAAACAAATACAATTTAGGTTTGCATAGTTTTAGTCATACATTATTGGATATACTCAATTTTACATAGATTTATAAGATTTTACTTATATCGGGGGAATCATGCATAGCATGATCACTCTCATTTTAGTTTCATATAATTAGACATATATTATTATGACTTGGTCCAAAATCAATATGCACAAATATCAGATTTAGGGGCATGTACATGATACATTAGTCTCATATGGTCAGTTTGATAGTAGTACTCTCAAATGGAATGGCAACACCATGTCATGATTTCAAACACCTTTTTCACTATATTTTCACCATATTGATGCCTTATTGCATCTACAATAGTTGACATTATTGAGTAGTCCCTAAGATACATATCTGAGTGGCCCCTGAGCCATTTTACATTTCATAGTTTCCAAGTGTCCCTAGATCCATCCTACATAGTTTTATTTATATCACACAACTTCAATTACATTATGAAATTTCAATTTTTGATGCATACTACACATGGATAGGAAATGATGGAGTCATAGTCTACTTAATTTTTTGAGCCACCTACATAAGAGGGTTGGACAAGCCATCAGTCCAATCCAAGTTATTCACATATTATGATCTACCAAATAGGGGTGGTAAATGATGTATTTAATGATAGTTTGAGTTATTTATCCACCCACTCATGGGGATTAATCAAGCCATCATCTCAGTCTAATTTATTCACCATTTTATCAATGTTTACACATACATAGGATGTCACTAGGTTATAGCATTAGTTCACATACCCAACGAGGTGTATTCATTACTTTCCTCTTTCTATTATCCCTTTACTCATTTTTTTATTTTATTTTTATATTTATTATGTAATGACTAATTTGGTCATGTTTCAATTTTAAAATACATAATGAAGCATGTTTTGTAGACTCATACCTATATTCATAGGCTTTGGCTCTTAGGTAAGTTTAAGTACATTTATTTTCCTTTATCCTAGTCATTTCACTTTGATGCATTTCTAGAATAAAGGTGGGGGTAATTGAGTCATCTAAAATGTCATTTTATTGAAATGAGTGTCACTTGAGACCACCTTGCCTTAGCTTAGACCTAGACCTATTTTAGGGCCACTTTTAATCATATTCCAATTTTTGTGTGGGTCAAACCCACTCCTAGACTTACCAAAAGCATCACTAAACCACCCCTAGGCACTCAAGCCCTCTATTAAATAGAGTTTTCCACCTAAATAATAGCATATCCCTTTAGATACTAGTGTAGTATGCTAGTGATGTATGGAGGTCCTAGCTGTCCTTTTTCTCCTTACCCTTCCAATGGATATATTTCCATCCCCTAATGCAATTTAGGTCTAGTATTGACCTATTTCACATCTTAATGAACACTAGAATGCTATGTATACAACACTTTCATTCACTTATCCATTAGATGGAAATCATATGAAAATAATCTCAAACTCAAAAATATTTGTACAAGTTAAGGTTATTGATCCCTATTATACCCTACTTATACATGCAATCATTTACAATAGCCCATAGCTTAGAATACTCAAATTTCTAAACTCAAGTAACACTCAATGCACTCAAATCAAAACTCATACTAATATTCACTTAAACTTTCACCAAGTACTTATATTGGAAGAACTACATCAAGCTTTATCCCTCATTAGAATATTGGTATGTAGTCAACATTCTCACATAAGGGTGTTGATCACATGTATATCACATCAGACCCACTAACCCATTTTTCTCTTGTTGTTCATTCAAACCCTCACAACCATAAAAACCTAGATTTTTTTAAGTAAAAGGGATCTACAGGAAACATATTATACATACTTGAAATTTAGACCATATCTAGAATAGGACCTGATCTACAAAACCATGAAATTATTTGTAAATATTCTTAGTGCGACACTAACACACTCCCTTAGACACTATCACACTTATTACACCAATTTATGAAACCAAGATCCTATTGACAATATTCAAATCTACTCACCAATTTTCATAGTATGATTCCTCCCAGAAGGCATGTTTCCACCTAAGATATTATTTCTCTCTCATCCTTTCCACATTTATCAAATCAAATAGATCAATTATTATAAAATTTAGAGGTTGTAATTATTGTATATATATTCCCTAATTATTATTCCATCACTTTACCAAACTAAGGTTTTACATACCATAATCCCCTTAAAAATTAAATCCCATGTCAATGATAATTTTTTAGATGATTTTATTATATACAATGTTGACGATATTACTTTCATGATGTGTTTTATTAGATCAAATTTCACCTCAAGCATCATAGTATGGATATTTTTAGTCACTCCTAGAGGGCAAACCATGTCATTAGCATATTTCTTAATATTCTCATCCATAAATAACATTATGGAATATAAGGCATTGATATTGGTGTTGTGTAGTACTCAGTACTAAAAAAATATTTTCAATTATATGATGAATATAAAATTATAGTTAAATAAGTATTAGATTTTTATAAAACCAAGGAAGAGAGGTTATTACTATAAATATTTATGGTGTAATGTTTAATGACATATTTTTTATAATTTTTACAACTAATAGTGTACCTTGTAGAAATAATCATCGTGTGGATGCTATGGCCAATGCAGCTTCTCTGGTTCATATAGATATTACCAATGATCATGCCAACTTAACCATTTAATGTTTATAATGGGCTTCTATTATGAAGGTGTATTTGGATAACTTAGTAGTGTTTTCTATTACATGTAGTATATATACTTCAAAATGTATAGCAGTATTTATAACATCTTGTATAAAGTCATTACATCCAATAAATTATCATAAAATGAGAATTATAAATTAAAAATGGATGAAATCTAGTATATTATCATTATATGGGCTTTGTTTAAGAAAAAATTTAACAATCAATCACTTTGATGCCTTTGTTATGAATAATCCAAACTAGATTTACAAGAGTTACACATAAATTAATGTGTTAGGCACTACAACAAAAAATAAATTGCATATATGTTATTATGATTGGTTTAATACATGCCTATAGTGGACCAAGAATTTTAATAGAATTCATTAATATGTGTATAATTATAAATGACATAGTAATTTAAGACATGCACATTATAAGAGTTACAACCTAGTGTATCACCTTAGCCATTTTCTCTTTGGGGCTTTGATTTAGTAGGAAAAATAAACCTAGTAACAATAGAGAGGCATAATTTCATCATCATGGCTTTTTAATAGTTTACAATCTAGATTAAGGTAATCCATTTGGAATATATACATGAAAAGACATATGTTGATTTTTTATGACTAACACCATCTCAAAATTTAGGATTCCCTAAGTTATCATCATAAATAATGGGTCACCATTCAGGAATAAGACAATTAA
The DNA here is from genome assembly GCA_037957365.1 of Torreya grandis. Classification (NCBI taxonomy): domain Eukaryota; kingdom Viridiplantae; phylum Streptophyta; class Pinopsida; order Cupressales; family Taxaceae; genus Torreya; species Torreya grandis. Next base: position 769,897 of record JARHVA010006415.1, read on the forward strand.
GAATTTATAAGTTAAATATAAAATCAGTCACACTCTTCACACCCCTAGTTACACACAAAGAAATGGTCAAACAAAAGCAATAAATAAAATAAATGTTGAAATTATAAGTAAAATAATTGTAAAACATGCTAAAGATTGGCATAATTTGATTATTTATTTCTTATGGGCTTATTGCACAAGTGTTTGCATACCCATAATGGATACTCATGATTCCCTCATCTATGATACTAAAGTAAAGTTACCCATTGAATTGGAGATACCATCCTTTGTAGGATTCTCATAAATATATCAAGGAAAATGAATATCATGAAAAGTTTCTATATATATCAGACTATTGGATGAAACATGAATTAATGCTCTATAGCATTTATGATTTTACTAGAATCACAATAAAAAATCATATAACAAGAATATTAGATCTTAAGATTTTTAAATTTTTGACTTGGTAATAAAATAATAATTATGCTAAATATAAAATCAATCACACACTTTTCACCCCTTATTATAAAAAATGAAATGGGAAATAAAAATTAATAAATAAAATAATTTTTAAAAATCTAATTACAAAAATTACAAATCATGGTAGATATTGGCATAATCTAATTATTTATTATTTATGGGATTATCATACAAGTGTTTGCATACTAATAAGGGATACTCCTTATTCCCTCATCTATGATACTAAATCAATGTTACCCTTAGAGATATAGATACCATCCTTAGTAGGTTTATCATAAATATATCAAGGAAAAAGAATATTGGGAAAAGTGGCTACATTTATCAGATATGTTGGATGAAACATGAATCCATGATCTAAAACATCTATCATTTTACCATAATCACATTAAGAAACCATATAATAAGAATATTAGACTTGAGAGTTTTAAATTTGTGACATAGTACTAAAATAAAATTAAAAAAAAACTAATGCAAACAAATTAATTAAAGGAAAATTCAAACCAAATTGATTAGGACTATTTATGATTACAAAAAAGCTTGGCATAGGGGTTTATCATTTAGATATAGTTGAAGGAAAACCTATGAAAACTCTTATTAATATTACTCACTTACATTGGTTTTACATGTAATAATAATTCAATTCAAAAATATCCAAAATTAAAAAAAATAGAAAAATAAAAATTTCATAAGTAAAAATTAAATATAAAATTTAAAATAAATAAAACTAGCGTCATGCTCAAAACTGACATAACAAAAACACTCAAAAAAATAGGTCAATTATTTTTAAAATTTACAATGGACATATTACATAGATTCATTACCCATTGGTTAGACATCAATGTGGCATAAGATTCATAATATGTCCAAATAACTTGCATGCCTAAACATCATAGATTGCAATGCACAAATGGTCACATGGTCGCTACATAACCATGTTGGCCACACTTGCTCTAGTTTTCCTATGGGCTATCAATAAATATATAACTCTCTAAGATATCTTACTAGGATCCACAACCCCAAGGCCTAAAAATAACATTTGATTAATGTGAGGTGGGTTCGAGTAACTCCTAACTCAAAATACGGTACTTAACTCTTCATGGTGCTAAAAAACATCTCCAGATGAATCTAGCTAATCACAAGGCTCAATTCACACTTAAGTCATAAATTAAACTCAATATTTGACTTAAGCCAAATTTAAGGAAATATCTCAAATAAATATCATATAGTCCCCATATGACCTCAAAAGGGGTTTAAAATATCCCAAATAATCCCCTTGATAATGAAACATTATATCTCAATCTTGGGATCAATTCAACCTTGACTGTCAAATGTGGTCAAAGATGAAGAAGTTTTATAATTCCTTATACAATTCAATAAAGGCTTATAATTAGATATTATGTGACAAATTCACATTTTAAAATAGGGAGAGGAGGTGTTGGAGAAAGACTTGTTCATAGTCATCCCTACTCTCTTCCTTGACTTTGGACAACTGTCATTATTAGAGCCTCTAATATTTTGATCCATTTTCAAATTATTTATTTTTAAAATATATTTTTATTCATGTATACAAGGTTTTGTTTTAAAATGACCTTTTTTTTAAATGTTTAAGGAGGTCTCAGTCTCATATAGTTTCCAAAACGGTCGTAGGAGATTCAAGCTCCTCTATAGCCATTAATGGTTACCAACAAGGTTAAAGGTAAATTTTCATATAAAAAATTATTTTATATTTTAAATTTGTCTCAAATTGAAGGGAGTCAAAAAATAGTAGGGTCCCATTTTTAGACCAACCAAATTTAGGGCTTCTTGGATCCTTTGATAGCCAATAAGTCTCAAATATGTATCCTTAGGATAAAACAATCACAAGGTGAAAATTAATAATTTTTAGGTCCCTAAACTACTTTCATGTGAAAGGGAACAAAAAATTAACGGGATACCTTTTATGTTCACCCAAATCCAAGCCACTATATTTTTGAAAGCAGCTACGGAGAGGGGGGTAAATTAGTATACAATAATGCACATTTAATTACAAAATCATCCCATCATTCATCAACTTGATCTATCAAAATAAACATGAAAACACATAAATATAAAGCAAAAATAAGAACATATATCACATCAACACAATCATCTACATGGGAAACCCTTTTGGGGGATAAAACCTACTAAACCCTATAAGATGGACTATAATCCTAAAATGACTTGATCTAATTTAGACTAGATGCAACTGATTAAAGAACAAAAATCACATATTTTATTTATAATACAATCCCACAAGGATATAATACACCTATCTAGTTGAGTGGCCATAACAACTACACCTTTAGCAAGTTTCACCTTCCAAGGAAGATACAACCCCCTATATGTTGAGCAGCTATAACAACACCTATGAATAACTCCACCTTTGAACTAATGTCTTCAACACCTGATGATGGACCTCTAATTATCACTCTTTACCTTCACTCTCCCTATTATTCAAATCAAATTACATACTTGAACTAGCACACACAGATCAATTATGCCACATTACATATCCCAACTAACCCCACTCTTTAACCCTTTGCTCATACTCACTTTAGCACACATGTAACCTAAAACATATCTATCATAACACCAATAACATGATCAAATGGTCATATACAAAATCCTCTCTCTAATCTTCAATCCATCCACCAAGTTCACATATCCTTCACCTTGCGTTCACTCACAATACACACTATTTTAAATAACCGCTAGGGCTTACTTGCTCATTATGCCTCTTATAGGCTCATTAGGTTTAATGACCTCTATATCCATCTACACTAACTTGATCAAATAGCATGACTAATCCTATTCACTCTATGATTTTCCTTAATGACTTGTACCTTATCTTTCAAAGGTTATCTCCTTCACTTGGTTCCACACACACAAGCCTCTCTAAAATCTGTCAAATCTAGAAATCATTATCTTTGATTTCACTATATATAGAGAATTTATGATTATCACCATCTTGGTCAGCCATTAGTTATGACTTAACCCTTAATTCATCTCTCACATCAAGACACAGCTCAAAATAATCCACATAGGTCAGCCATAGCACCCATGGGTCACCCTTAAGTAGTTACACCTATCAAATAGGCCTTTGTAGCCCTTATAGGTCTCATGGAGACCTATTCACCCATTTAGTAATTCATCAAGAAAAAAAATAACATAGGACCAATTTTAATTACATAGGTCCACTCCACATGACCCCTTTGCAATTCTCAAATGATCATAGTCATCTCTACTTACTTTTACATATGTTAAATTAACTCAAACAATGACCTTGTACATAGGAACACTATGAATGAACACATAGTCAACTTATTAAGTACTATTCATACTTAAGATATATTTATCACACCTATAAAAAACCATACATATGATCATCATGCATTCTAAAATACTTTCCAATAGCTAAGTCATCATGAAACATTGAAACAACATCAACACAAGCTCAATTATCCTTCTTGATTCACTTGCAGAACATGCACAAACATATAGTCAACCTTGAACCTCAGTATATTTGATTATACATAATTTCAAATATTAAAAACTATATTTATATATGAATTTTTTATTCCTCTACAATTTCACCTTTTACACCATGAGCAAATTCTTCCTGGATCAAAAATTATAGCCAAAATACAGGAGCACTAGTTTTTTCTTTGTTAAATTCAAATATTCAAATGCAAACAATCATAGTTAAACCTTGATCACTTTGCTCACAACTCATGTCCTCACTGCTTAGATTAAACTTTCACCATTTATCTAATTATAATTAACTTGACCTTTACCTTTCATCTCTCATCATTGGATATTCATCTTGACTATTTGACTTAATGCACTTTGTCAATCTCCTATACGTAGCTCAATCTTTATCTATGTTAAACATTAGACACCTTGAAAACATCTCACTCAATGCACACCGTTTGTATCTATATGTACAAACACCCTCTCATAGTTATATCTTATAATATTCTCTATCTTTATCTCTTCTTGATTTAAACTTTGAACACTTGTCCTCATCTCGCTACTTCTAGACATTTTGGAATGAATGTACTCTGTTGATCTTTTTGTAAGGAGCTCGATCTTTACTCAGTTTAAGCACCAAAAAATTTGACCCATTTGATTTACTATTCACCATATATCTATATGTATGAAATCATGTGAACCATTAGATCTTCATCTGGTCTTTATCTTTAACAATATGCAAAAATAACTATGGGGACCATTGCTTATCTTATTGGAAGGCCAACTTTGGACCTTAATAATTTGTTGCACTTAGATGCATGATCTAAAATTTGGAACATATGATATACTCACATAATATAATCCAACCATGTGTCAAAATAATCTTGAAACCTTCACACATGCAATATATAACTCCATTAATATGCTCACTCAGACTTTTCTGCCACAGAGCCAACTATGCCAAGAACTGTCTAAAAGGCCAACTTTGCACATGCATATCTTTTAATTTGCTTCATCACATGGTCTAAAATTTAGTTCAAATAAACTAAGCACAAAAGTAAACAAACCCATATGATCATTTTCTCCTTATACCTTCACATCTATGAAATATAACAACATTAAAATTCCTACTCAACTTTTCTTACCACATTGTAAATTTGGCTATGGGAAAACATTATCAAATTTCATGGGATCCCAAATTTGCACGTGCATATATTTTTTTTCTCTTCATCACATGACCTAAAATTTAGCGCATATAAATTAAGCACAAATGTGACCACAACCATATGAGCAACTCCCCCTAACTCATCCACACATGGTAATGGTGATGTCATCAAACTTCCTACTCAACTTTTATCCCACTAGACCCAAAATGTCTAGATGAAAACAATGATCAATTAGATGAAATACACTCATGAACACAACAACTCAAATCATTATTGACTTATTATATAACCCCTTGAATATCCTTAAATCACCATACTCATCCTTGAACATCTCTAACCATGCCAAAACTAAAGATCAACCAAGAATACTAGGATAAGCACATTGCACACTTTGTCATTGTCACTTAGACTATCAAGGAACTTCATCCACTCACTTGGAAACTTCCATGACATCATTTATAACTCTCCAATGCAAATCTCCATAATCATGAGTAACAAAATTAGTAATTAGGTTACTAAATGGGTTTAAGGTATCCTAGAGTAGGGAGGGGTTATAATTAGAAAATTAGAATGTTTCAGGTCTTAAAACTTATTTCATGTGGAAGAGCACAAAAAATAGATAGGGGTCCCTTTTGGGATTACCCTACCTTCATATCTTTAAGTATTTGCAATCATAATCATAAAAACATGTATATTTCAATTGTAATGGTTCTAGTTTAGAATGTTTGGTAAAAGGTTAAAATTTTATAAAGGTCATAATATACAATATAATATTAAAATAAAACAAATTCTAAATAAAAAAACTAACTATGTGGTGGTTAAATGGGTGGTGGTCAAAATGGGGTTACCACCTATTTAGGTAGGACATAAATACATGATGGTTAATCTCCCACCCCATAAGCCATTGGAAAAATAAAACCATGACATGTGAACTATTGACCATTTTTACCTCAAGCCAAAATGGGTCAACCCCCTATAGATATAATCTTGTATAGGGTATTTTTATAATGTCATGGGGTATTTTATAGCTCATTTTATGCCATTTCATATGCCCTTCTTGTCTTGGTCATGGTTTGGTTTAATCCTTGTGTCATTTAATATCTTAAGAGTAATTTTAGGGATATATATTCAAGTGGCAGGTCTTCATGGTAATCAATGCAAGCTAAGATCATGTAAAGTGTCCACATAATCCTCAATAATCTCATCCAATCTTTCAAATATCAAGTAGTGGCTTCAGAACAAGCTTTGTGAAGCTAGACCATCATCAAGACATCACATGGAAATTAGAATAGAACAACTTGCTTATGTAACTTATAAATATGCTTAGAAATCCTCATGTGACCATCAAATAATGTGAGATTAATGTCTATACTTCCAAGATCATACTCTAAAATTTACATATCTTGATGATCCTTCTATATCGATATCTAATCATTCAAATTTCATCTTGCCAAATTTGAGGAGCCAAGCTATCCAAGACATCATCCATAAATGAACGAACCAGCTCATTTGTGCATTTTTTATATTCACTCAAAAATTCACATGAGATAAAATATTATATCACCATGGAGTTTTTCATGCCAAGATCATCCTCTAAAAGTTTCAAGTTTGTGTGAGCTTTCTGGCTCAAGTTATGAAGCTTCAAAGTTAAACCAACAGATTAAGATATCCACACAAAAGTCAAAATAAAGCTTGACTAAAACAAACCATTTTGATCTTAAATTTGATTATTTCATGAATGTCAATGATGCTCACATGAACATCATTTGATGGGAGCATAGATGTAAAATTTGATCCCATGAAGTAGTCATTGGATTTCAAATAGTGGGTCCTAACAGATCTAATAATCTATATTGCATCGTAAATATTGATCAATAGTGTGAGATGAGTCAAAAAGTTAAAGATATCAAGAGGCTTCCACATGGTACAACCATGAAATTTGATATACTGATAGCAATATCCTAAAACCAAGATGTGATTAACATGTGGCATCAATGTAGAAGCTAACACACTAACAACAGGATCTTGATTGCAAATGTGGGGCTTCCAAGTGGCACCAACTCAAATAGAGATTAACAAATCAAAGGTAGATTAATGTCTCACAGTCATTCATACCAAGCAAGATCAATAGTGAAAGATGGGTTAATGAGTTAATGATCTGGGTCAAATATCAATGACCAATGAAATTAAAGGTCAAGAAGTTAAAGGACTTATTAGAGATCAAATGCATAACCAAGGTCAAACTAGAGAAATATTTTCAAAGGGCACATGTTACCATTTAAATCTCAATAAAATTATAAAGAGGGAACATATCCTTACAATTAGGTGATCAAGAACATAAAGGTATGCCATTAAATATTAAAATGGACCTCTGGTTCAAAGATTTTAAGGTTGTAATGTCATTTTATGATTATGTTCACTTTATTTAAATAATATTACATGCATATATGAATTGTTGGTTATATAAATGACATAATATATCTATCTGGACCTAATAGGAACCAAACATCAAGTAGATTGCATCAATATAAATAATATAGGAAAATCAATAGTCTGAGAATGGTTTTTTATCTATACTAGACACATGAACATAAGGATGAGTTCGAGCATGATCCAATTTGAATAAGTGCCTTCATTTTAAAGGATGCCACAAGGACATACACATAAACCCTAATGGTTTCATCTCCAGGATTAGCCACATGAAAAGCACCCTTCTTTTCACTTTTTCACACCATGACAAACCAGTTTGGAGTAGTTAACAATAGGATAGAATTTAACTGATAGATCCATTTGTTGTAACTACATTGATATTGAAACTTATCTCAAAACCACTTGATCCCATTAATATAGCTGTATGGAGCATCAGTGAAGGAATAATGAATTATTTTAACTACTTGAGATAACCTAGATCAATCAGTAAGTTCCAAAGAAGCATATTGGCAAAATTAGTTGTAATTACACTTCAAATGGAGTTAAACTAATTTTATTCCCTTGGGGACTTCTCTTTTCCAACTTCTTATCTCTCAAATGCTATAAGTAGCTACCATTTTGGCCTCTAAAAAGTATTTCCACTCCTTGTATGGTGGAGCCCTATTGGAATGATTTCATATTTTGCCTTTGAACATTAATGTAAATCTAATTTTTGAGTTCTTAAATAATTATATAAGTATGCAAGTGATGTATGATGATGTAAAGTGATAATTTTATATATTTTCCTCCATTATCATTTCATAAGAAGTGTTTTCAAGTGTAATAAGTGTTTTAAAGTGTATGAGTCTATCTTTTAAGTGTAAAATGATCCTTAGTGTTTTCAACTAGCTTATGGTTCACTTACGTTGGATAGCTCTCATGCATCTCACCTCCATATTGAAAAACTCATGTTAGAATCCATAGGACTTAGAAGTTAGTTTGTGTGCCTTGTTTATTAGTGTAGGAAAATATGATGGTCATATGGAAGACATCTTGGTACATCACCCCCTTAAGTTAGGTTCATTTCATACAACTTCTAATTATTTCCCCCATAAGCAACTAGTTAAGCAGGTATGAGCATTTCAAGATACATTCAAGGATCTAGCGCTTAAATATAAAGACTAATTTCCAATATGTATACACCCACATACCTATAAATGTTCCTATATTTTCCAAATTTGGAAAAATATTGAACAACCTCTTTTAGGGTGCAATATTTGGTGACAATAATTATAGCATGCCTAGTGGGACCAAGTCTAAGAGGGTGGAAATATTATTGGTGTGTCTTTCCTCTATCAAATTTTGGAAGCAATAAATCTAGCACTAATGGTAACTCCAAATGATAACTTCTACTTGTAAGCAGTCCAAGTATCTTTATTTGAATTTTTTATCATTTCTTTACATCTCATTTGATGCATGAGTTTTACATGAATAGATATGGTGAAATTCTATATCATGGACCTCTTTATCAGCCTTGCTATGAGCCATAGTATATTCCTCAATAGCACTATCAAAATGGTTATCAACCCTATGAGCCATGGAAACCCTATAATCATCCATTTCCCCCCAAATAGACATCAAGTTATTGGATAGCCCTATGAGGAAGTTTACTAAGATACCTATCAATAAATGTCTCCCTATCAGTCCCAATACAAGCCCTATCAACCATACCATGATGCCTATGAACCTCAAGAGTACTCCTATGAGTCTTTACATGAGGAATAAGATGTTTACATGAATTGGAAACAAAGGTATTTCAAGGCAACATATAGATTATTGTAGACTATAATATAATAAAATGAAGTTGGTCTTGATCTCCATCATCACCCTCCCCCTCCTTCAATTTTTCCATCCTATATCAAGTCTTTGTTGGTATTTATACCACATTTACTAGATAATTAAGATGAAATGACAACATGGGATGATGAGTATGATGTGCTCCCTGATCATCTCATAGAATGGTTGAGAAGTACTACCTAAAATTATATGTATAAGTTGGAAGCATTTGAATAAATATAAGGAACTCAATGGGAGGTCAAAGAATAAATGGACATGACAAAGAAGTGCCTTCAATGATCAATATATAGGTTAAGTATGTGGGAGGATAAAGAGCTCAAATATAAACATGCTTTTATTGAAGAGGCTCAAGAAGACTATTGGCAAGATGCAACTCATACTTATGTAGATGTTTATCCTTCTAATTAGTTCAAGAAGTCACTTCCATATGAGCTTACTAGATATTTTCTCTTTCCTAAATCCACTCTCAACCCCTCTCCTACCCCTCACACTCCATCTCTAATTAATCATCCCCCCATCACATCATAGAATTTATCTCATATTCTAGCTCCTTCACATGATCCCATCTTGAGAGAAGAAAGTGAAGAGGAGAAAATCCAAGCTAAGGTTGACCAAGAGGATGTCATGAGTGACTATGAGGAGGAATTATCATAAGGACTCCCTTAAATGACCACAAGTGTAATCTTGCATTCTTAGATGAATAGAAACATATTGAAGATCTTATTCTAGCTATCCATGAGGAATGCAGTAAAGACTTGAAGAGAGAAGCATTTGAAGAAGACTCCATGTCTAATCATGAAGTTGTGGATGACCATAACAACCATGAAGTGGAGTGTATTATCAAGGAGGAATGTCAAATCACTCCTCAATAATTTTCAATCCTAAGAGAGTCTCACGAGACCAAGATAGATGCAACAACTCTTAAATATGACACGCATGAAGTGGATGAAAATGACTTGTGGTAAAAGTATGATTTCATGTGTCAAGAGCTTGTTCATCTTGGTAAGGTTACTCCTCCTCCCAAGAAGTCTACATATCATTTGGATAATTCCTCTAACAATTATGTTGATTATTATCTCAATAAGCATGGAGAAAGGTCTCAAGTTTTAAATGAAGAGGAACTATGGCATCATCCCAATGCCATATGTAAAGAGTTTGTCAAGTTGGGTAAGTCTCTTTTTTATCCATGAGATTATATGTTTAATGACAAGGTTTATAGCGATACTAATGTTCATGTTCACAAGTATTTCAGCAAGCATAAAGATGAAGGTCACTCTATTAATCAAGAATATTCTTTCATAAAGCAATCTGTTGATTCTAGTATCCAAGAAATTGTAGATATGAAAAGTGAGGGCTAGGTAGAAGTCAAGATACACACCTAATATCTAACAATATCCAAAGGTATTGGATTATGAATAAGAAGAAGAGCTTGATGCTTCCAAACATTAGGTACAATATATTAAGAAGAAAAGCAAGGATATGAGGACTATCATATTTTTAGACTTGTGCATAAAGGACCAAGTACTTGAGAAGGTGGAGACAAAATTTTCCATGGAGGATAGTGACCAAGACTAGGTGGACTATGCAAAGTTCCTTGATGAGCTTGAAGAACTTGTAGTTGAGAAGAACCCAAATCTTATTGAGCACACTATGGAAAGTAAAAAGGAAAGCCTATTTCAACCACCATTGGAGGTCATAGCTGAGGAACCATATGATAAATTTGAGGCTTTTTGGATGCAAGGAGATCTCATTTCCATACCCATCCTATTTGGAGTTATTTGGTTTTTATTGAACATCATGCTAATGAAGCTGGCAAACAACATAAAGAAGGTGGAGACATCAATGTCAAGGATCAAAAGGATATGTGATTCATTCATTCCTTCATGTCAAAAAAAGAGAGGTTTAAAACTTCCCATTTGATTATGAAGGAATTTTTCATCTCTATTTAGTTAGTGCTTGAGTCAGTTTGTTTAGGTGTGTGTTTCCTTTCATATTGTGTTATGTTCCAGAAGTGTTCATGAAGCACGAGTGTATCTTTTATTGGTTTTTTGTCTTGTGTGTTGCTTCTTCTTTGTATTTCCTTATGTTTTGTGTGTTTTTTAAGACAATTTATGTGTCAAACTTGTTATACATGTTACTCCATGGCCCAATGGATAGAATTAGGCAAATAGTCATTGCATAACAAGCATGCCACCCTTAGGAAATTGCCAAGAATGTTGACCATTTTTATGTCAAGCCAAAATGGGTCAACCCCCTATAGATATAATATTGTATATGGGATTTGTATAAATTCATAGGGTATGTTGTATCTCATTTTATTCCATTTTATATGCCCTTCTTGTCTTATTCATGGTCTAGTTTAATCCTTATGCCATTTGATATCTTATGAGTCTTTTTAAGGACATTTATGTAAATGGTAGGTCTTCATGGTGATCAATGAAATATATGATCATGGAAAGGGTCTACACAAGCCTCAATAAGCTAATTTGATCTTTCAAAGATAAGCAATGGCTCAAGAACAAGCTTTGTGAAGCCATACCATCATCAGGACGTCAGTTTGAAACTATAATAGAACATCTTGCTTGTGGAATTTATAAATATGCTCAAAAAGCCTCACATAACCATCATACCATGCAATATAAATTTCATTAGTTCTAATATCATGATCTAAAACTATCATATCTTGATAAGCCTTCTATCAAAGGATCTAAGCCTTCAAAGTTTAGCTTGTTGAGTCTGAAGAACCAAGTTGTCTAGGACGTCATCTAAAAATGAATGAACCATCTCATTTGTGCATTTTTATCTTCACTTATAAATTCATGAAAGCCAAAACATTATAGTTACATGGATTTTTTCATTCCAAAATCATCCTCTAAAAGTTTCAAGTCTGCATGAGCTTTTAGGCTCAAGTTATGAAACTTCAAAGTTAAACCAATAGAGTAAGACGTCTGTACAAATGTCAAAATAAATCTTGAGAAAAAAAAGACATTTTGAGCTTAAATTTGATATTTACTCAAACATTAATAACATTCATGTAAAACTCATTTAATAAGAGCATGGATGTCAAATTTGATCAAGTAAATTAGCTATTGGATTTCAATAGTGTGTCCTAATAGATCTAACAATCTGCATTACATCATATATCTTATTCAATGATCTAAGATGAGTCAATGATTCAATGAACCAAGTTTGATATCGATGACTAATGAAATTAAAGCTTGAGAAGTTCAGGGACTTCCTAAATATCAAATGCATGACCAAAGTTGAACTAGGGTAATATTTTCAAAGGGCACATGCCACCATTTAAAGCTTGATAAAATTCCAAGGAGTGGACACATCCTTGTAATTAAGTGATCAAAAATATAAATGGATGCCATTAAATCCTAAAATGGACCTCTAGTTCAAATATTTGAAGGTTGTAGTGTCATTTTATGACTGTATTTACTTTATTTAAATAAGGGTTTATGCATAATAAATTTTTGATTTTGGTAATGACATAATGGATATATGTTGACCTAATAAGAACTAGGCATTAAGTAGAGTGCATCAATATAATGACTATAGGAAAAATAATAGTTTGAGATTGGTTTTCCATCTATAGCAGACCCATAAACATGAGGACAAGTTTGAGCATGATCTAGTTTAAATAAGAACCAGTATTTAAAGGATGCCATGAGGGCATACACGTAGACCCCAATGGTTTCATCTCCAAGAATAGCTACATGAAATCAACCCTTCTCTCCACTTTTTAAAAAACCATAATAAACTAGTTTGGAGTAGTTAAAAATAGGGAAAAATTATAATGGATGGATCCATTTGTTATAACTACATTAAAGCTGGAACTTAGCTTAGAACCAATTGATCCCATAATTATAACTATATGGAGCATCAATTAAGGAATAATCAACTATTTTAATTACTTGAGATGACTCAGATTAATTAGGAAATTTCAAAGAAGGATACTTGTAGAAGCAATTGTAACTACAATTCAAATGGAGTTGAATTCATTTGATTCCCTTAAGGAATTCTCTTTTCCCACTTATTCTCTATCAAATGCTATAAGTAACTACTATTTTGGAATTTTTAAAGGAGTTCCACTCCATGTATGGTGGAGCCCTGATGAAATGATGTCATATTTTACCTTTGAACATTAATGCAACTCTAATTTTTGAGTTCTTGAATAGTTATCTAAGTATGCAAGTAATGTATGATGATGCAAAGTGATAATTATCTATCATTTTCTCCCTTATCCTTTCATGTTTATGCAATATTTCATGTTATAATAGGTCATATAAAGTGTTTCCAGTCTATGATCATGTATTTTAAGTGGATAATGAGCCTTAGTGTTTTTAACTAGCCTATGGTTCACTTACCTTGGATAACTCTCATACATCTCACCTCCATATTGAAATACTCATTTTAGAATCCATAGGACTTGGAAGTTAGTTTTTGTGACTTATTTTTAGTACATGGAAGTATAATGGTCATATGGAAGACATATTTGTGCATCGTACCCTTATATTAGGTTCATTTCATGTAACTTCTAACACTTTTCCATATAAGTGACTAGTTAAGCAAGTGTAGCATTTCAAGATACATTCAAGGATCTAGCCCTTAAATCTAGAAGCTCATTTCCATTATAGGTACACCCACATACCTATAAATTTTCCCATGTTGCCCAAATCTGTAAGATGCTTGAACACCCTCTTCTAGGGTGCAAGATTTGATGACAACATGAACACAAGACCAACCAAAGACCATGGTTTAAATAATATCTAAGTTTATTTAAAAATACTTATAGTTCCTTTAGGATCTTAAAACCTTGTTGCATGGTCATATGAGTGACCATCATCTTAACTAGTAGCCTACCCTCCACCATGTGGTTTGTGCCCTTCAAGAGAGTATGTGCAAAATAGATAATTGCCCTATAGACCAACAAACTTCTAAAATTCATTATAGAAAAATTATAGGTCCACAATATATAAAACAAATTGCAATGGGTCCTAAAAATTGTAAATTTTAATATAAAATTAACTCAATCACTTAAATGCCTCATATTATGTGTAAATAAATTAATTGAAGTTAGTGTAATTTACAAAGGAGATATAAGGACTTTTAGAAGAAACTTTTAAAATTCATAACTTTAAAATGCAACACAAAAATATTTTTTAAATTACAAAAAAATTCTAAGAAATACAATTTTATAAAAAGAATAATTCAATTAAAAATAGGTAATATTAATATGGTGTAAAAATTATAAACATGATATGGTCTTTCAATGGACTCAACTATGAACTTTTAAAAAAAAACAAATTGTGTCACTTTATTTTAATTTTTCCATAGTAATGTAGTGTTATAAACTAAAAAAAATCATTTACAGCACAACTTTCATATTAAAATTTCATTTCAATAAAATACCATTTGATACATTCACTTTCCTTCTCTCCAACTAGGTTTACAAACTAAATCAAGCACTAATTCATGCAATGTACATCATGATGATAAATTCATATTTATGGATATTTTAAAATGTAATATTACATATTTAAGGATTTTAAATAACCAATACACTATTAAAAATAATAAAAATCACCAAGTCATAAAACTTCTCAAAGTAATATTCATAAGTATTCTATAATGTTGACCGAAGGAGGGGCTTGCTTCACATCCTTTTTCCATCATCAAGTAGCTACCCTATACACCCAATAACCTAAGATTCCTATATTTGGGCATAATCACATCATGTTTTAAGGTATATAATTTGATAAAAGGAATTTTAAATTGTAACAAGACTAAACAAGATTTAGACAACCTAACGATGTCAAAATGAAAAAATAAATTCCTTTTAAAAATAGTCAATAATATTAGGATGGATTTTACATCTCCAAGGCCTAAGGAGGAAATAAAACCAACATAATGGCCATAGGCACAACCATGAAAAGCAAAGGTAAAAATAGGGTAGGCTAAGTGGCCCTACACCTATTAAAAATATGGAATATTATAAGGAAGAATATTCTCAATGGAAAAAATTAATAAAACATGAAAATAAAAGAGCACATAGAAGCCTACCCTTTTTTTATTTTATGATTCACTCAAGAATAATTATTACAAGCTTGGGGCAATGGATAAGATATTCCTTCTTTGATCTTATCCTCATTTTTATCCTTATCTTCTCCACTTCACATTTTCTAAATTTCAAATGAGCAAAATTCCTCTCAATAAATGCTTTCCTTCCTCTTATAGGCTCAAATCCATTATCTACAATCCAATAGGAAGTTTACATATGTCCCATCCAATCCCTTGGCTATTGGTCAAAAAACATTCCCTCTCCATAACTCCACTTACAATCCCATGTTGGCAAGCAATCAAGTTTATACCTCATAAATGGACTCAATATCCCAGGATATAAATGACACATGGGCTACCTCTAAAGTTCTTTAAGGTTCTTTGAAAGACTATACTACCTTCCAATTAGTCCAAGGGTAAAAATTACAACACAAAATATCTAAAAGTTAATTTAAGACACTCTAAAAATTTAGATATCTCAACCCATCAAAGTTTTGAGTCAAACAGAGACACTTAAGTGGCTTACATGACACTTTAATAAAGAAATAAAACTTTAAAGAAAACTCCTAAGGTTAATAACTAAAGGTGAATAATATTAAGGGGGGAATAATGATAAACAAATCAAGGATGTCAACACTTTTAAACAGGTTCACAAATGATATAAAGAGTGGTTTGGATCATGGAAGGGTCAAGTAGACATGTCACCACTCTACTCATGATGTTCTCATGCTTTACATAGTCCTAGATACTTCATCGGCCTCCCCTGTCACCTGCATAACATTGCACATAAAATGTCCTAACCTATATAGTTGAAGTTGTAGAATATACACATTACAAGTGATCTCAATCCAAAATATTAAATATTAATTATCCAAGGCATCACATATCAATTTTAATAAACTAATACCAATCATCTAAACATATGTATAATCAAGTACATACTCAATAACAATAGCTCTAGTAATACGTAATTACTATGCAACACAATGGATAGCCAAAATAATGTAACGAAATTGATATCATATTGCATAAAATAATCATCTAATCTAATCATATATAGTCTTTAGATAATCAAACCAACAACATCGCATAATATAAATATACTATTTGGTTTTGTCATAAAGAACCAAATAACATCTTGTGTCTCAATGACATAAAAGGCACATCTCAATAGGACATACAAAAGACACTAATTATCTAAAGGTAAGTACTGTTAAAATTTGGAGTTCCCATTATGCAAACTTTCTTTTAGTTTAAATTATATTAGTCTTGTAAGGAAAGGAAGAATGGATAGTAGTCATAAAACAACTCAATAAAGTCAAATCAACCACAAAATTGACTTTTTATGGAACATAAAAGGCACCACTCATATAAATTAATAGGGCAAGGCACACAAAATACGTGCACAAACAACTCAAAAAAATGCTCTAACATAAACACTACACTAAGATCGATGAAGGACACAAGCCTCACATGAGGTGTATTATACTTTCCCCTTCTTTAAAAATCATCATCCTAATGTAGAAACTATTCTAGGGTAGAAAAACAAACATGCCTCCTCAAAAACTCTAGATGATGTAAACAATTAGCTGCAATAGCCAAATTTAGGTGAAATGTGTCAAACATATGATAAAAATTCATCCTACATATCCTAATAGAAGTAACTAATATCCAATTAACCATTGATATGACTATGAGAGTATGAGTGTTAATCTTATGTATATCATATTGATAAAATATGGCTGTCATTCTATGGTGGAATTATAATGTGTTGAGATAAGCATAATCATATGTAAAAAGTATAATGTGCTGAGATAAGTGTCATTATATGGTCAAAGTACAATGTGATGATAAAAATGGCATTCCAATGATGGAAGAAAGAACAAGAATTCAAGTACTATAGAAGAATCTTGTAAGAAAAAATTATGTAAAAGGTCATAAGAACTTGATTCCATAATAGCCACTATCACTACATACCATGTTGAAGGCCCTCAATAACTATAGGTCCACCAACCAACTATAAAATCTGAAATTAAAGATAAATCATTGTGCTCTAAAATTAATCTCCTTAAACCTCAAAAGAAATAATAAATCAATTATTTTAGCTAAAAATTTTATAAAACCACCACATTTGGTGGGTGAGAGGATGGCTCAAGACATGACCTTGCAAGCATGTCCATCACACCCTCTACCTATATTATAATCTATTTCTTCTCCTCCACACACATAACAAGCATACGGATTCACATTATGACGTATAAAAAACCAACATTTACAATCAAAAAATGACTCAAAATCAACCAATAAAAATAAATAAATAAATAATCAATTAAAATAAAATAAACAACTTATTTTAAGACCAAGCAGGATCAAAAGCGTGTTAAAACTAGAAAATAAAGGTTCATAATTCAAATCAAAAGTAAGTCAATGAACAATTATATAACTTCTTAAATTTACAAATAATAAAAGGTGTTGGTTTTAAAACAACAAAATTTATCAATCAAATTAAAATAATATTGTAAATAGTTCATATCACATGGACTATGTGGCCTAAGGAAGATAGAGAAGGACATTATAAAACATCATATAAATATTAATTACCTCCCATATTTAAAATCAATAAGCAAAATTATCATTATATCCACATGGCTCAACATAGATTAGTACTCACAAAAGGTTGTCTTTTGACAACCACTAAGGTTTAGTGGAGAGACATTATGTTTATAAGGTGGCAATTATGCATGAAGATACACTTCCTTTACCATAACCCAATTAGAGAAACACAAATAGGGTTCTACACCACCCTAAAACTCCATATTTTCATCATGCTCAAACATAAAGACATGACACAGGGTTACACTACAGGACATTTCACTAACAACTCATAATTTTACAACTCTAGAGTTTCACATAGGTTCCATACACACCAAAAATAAAATAGATACATTCACAATAACATAGGTAAAAGTAATAACATGGAAAAATCTATGTTTCATACATTACATTTACATACCATACTATGATATGGATAAAAATGGTTTGTTTTAGAGGTGCTTAGAAATTTAAAAGAGCATGTGAGGGTTCACACAATAAATTTTATGTTTATACATACATACATATGTTAAAAATAAGGGGAAATTGAGGTAAAAAAACAATTGGGTACATAAATCCACAAAGGTTCACAATAATAAGTAATGAGAGTATAACATATAATAACATTAGGAAGTAAAATAATCAGTATAAACATTAAGTAAATAGTTAACCTACCAGTCCACAACTGTATAAATAAATTCTTCTCTAAAATCACAAACCACTAAAGGATCATAACTATGTCTAAAACTAATGATGTGTAATAGGTACCTTGTTGAAAAGGCTTCTTTGTGTACCACAATTGTTAGGGTGTGGAGCTAAAAGCTTCACCTAAGGTAAACAAGGAGGTTTTTGCAGCTTGACAGTCACCGGCATTAGCAAGCCACAACCGACGTCAGTTAGGGGACAGTGCAAGGGAAACTGGCATCGGTAGGAGATCAGTCGGCATCAGTCACCTCCATTCAGGTAGGGACTGACGTCGATCGCCTATGGCGGTCAGAACTATTGTTGATGAATAGTCAGTTAAGTGAACGCGTTGTTTGCATGATGAAGACCAGTTCGAGTCTTTGAGCCGCCCATCTAAATTAAGTGTATGCATGAGATCTATATAATAGACTCATGGGTTGTATTGTTAAGTGTAGAACTAGTAGAACTTAGTGTGGAGCTTGGAGAGTTCTTCCCATGGTGGAATCAAGTAGGATTCCCCATGTATGTAAGATCAGGTTTGATATGTAGGGTGTTGCAGGATCATGGTGGAGATCTACATGGGATAAGTAAGATCAGGTTGGTCTGCAGGGATGTGTGTATGCGAGGGTCAGAACAGGATCAGTGGGGGAGCAAGATCAAGGTGACAGCAATACATCAGGAGTAGGATCATGGTGAGATCTACTTGGAGTACCATTTTGTACTTAGTTGTACTAGACGTACAATGAGGTGAACAACAGCTTGTGTTAGTTGTTAGTTTTGACCTATGAGAGAAGATTGCTTAGGTGGGAAGATTACTTGGAGCCCTTAAGGAGGAAGCCTCACAGAGGTGGAAGAAGAGTGTGATCTCTTTATTGTAATTTCCTTTGTAATGAGTTGAATACAATTATGCATTGCCTCTCATATTCTGTGTGTTTTCTCATTGATAGTTATTTGTTCTTCTGGTTATTTCCACATGTAAGTTGCGTATACATTGGTAATCATGTGTGTTCTTAAATTTGACAAGTTGTGTCAGAGCTTTGGGGAACTTAGGTCCTATCAAATGGTATCAAAGCAAGGTTGGACATTCTCAGAGTGAGCTTGACTAACAGGTGGTTTAGATCTGTTAAGTGTTGTTGATTACAGGTTACTCACAGGGGTTGTTGTTTGAGTGGGAGTATAGCAAGGTAGAAGAATGGAGAAATTTAGACACAAGTGTAGCACCACAAGGTGTGTGGTGGGTTGTCTTCAAGTGGGAGCTTGAAGAGGAATACAATCTAGGATGCAAATTAGATAGAGTACTAGTATGGGTATAGGTGCAGCTCTTTATCTCCAAGTGGGAGATTGTTAGGGTGTGGAGCTAAAAGCTTCACCTAAGGCAAATAGGGAGGTTTTCGCAGCTTAACAGTCACCAGTGTCGGTAGGCCACAACTGAAAACGGTCAGGGGATAGTGCAAGGAAAATTTGCATCGACAAGAGATCAGCCGGTGTCGGTCACCTCCAGTCAGGCAGGGACTGACATCGGTCGCCTATGGCAGTCAGAACTGCTGCTGACGAATAGTCAGTTAAGTGAACGCATTGTTTGCATGATGAAGACCAGTTCAAGTCTTTGAGCCACCCGTATGAATTAAGTGTATGAATGAGATCTATATAATAGACTCATGGGCTGTATTGTTAAGTGTAGAACTATTAGAACTAAGTGTGGAGCTTGGAGAGTTCTTCCCATGGTGGAATCAAGTAGGATTCCCCATGTATGTAAGATCAGGTTTGATATGCAGGGTGTTGTAGGATCATGGTGGAGATCTACATGGGATAAGTAAGATCAGGTTGGTCTGTAGGGATGTGTGTATGCGAGGGTCAGAACAGGATCAGCGGGGGAGCAAGATCAAGGTGACAGCAATACATTAGGAGCAAGATCATGGTGAGATCTACTTGGAGTACTGGTTCGTACTCAGTTGTACTAGATGTACAATGAGGTGAACAACAGCTTGTGTTAGTTGTTAGTTGTGACCTATGAGAGAAGATTACTCAGGTGGGAATATTACTTTGAGCCCTTGAGGAGGAAGCCTCACAGAGGTGGAAGAAGAGTGTGATCTCTTTATTTTAATTTCCTTTGTAATGAGTTGAATACAATTGTGTGTTACCTCTCATATTTTGTGTGTTTTTTCATTGATAGTTATTTGTTCTTCTGGTTATTTCCACAATATTAAGTTGCTTATACAATGGTAATCATGTGTGCTCTTAATTCTGACAAGTTGGGATCAACCAACAATTTGATTACACTTATGAAAGCAATAAACCACGGAATTAAATCAGATAGATAAGTAACTAGAATGATAAATAGCAAAGAACAAGAGATATAAGAAACCACCTTGAAAACTTGTATTAAACTCTTTACAGAAGGAATACAATTGAAGAAACTTCTTTCGTCCACACCTCTCTCAGATGTACAGATCTCTCTCTAGATCTCTTTCCCTCAAGAGCTCTCTCTCTCAAGTATAATCAACTCCAATAACCTGGATTGATTCACCTATACAATTCTTTACTATTCTTCAACATTCTACAATGTACTACAATAAGCTAAGAAGATCTATCCTAATATAGAATTAGGAAACTTGAGCATGCACTTACAACCAATAGTTAAGCCTCTTGAACAAGGGCTCTAAAAATAGTCTTACTAATAATAGAAACACGAACTTAAGACTACAACTTAATCTCATCATGCAAACACTCGGTTCTGTCCTCAAAAATAGCTTTCTGGATGCACAGGTAATCGACGCCGGTTCCTGCCTGCTTGCCTGTGACCGACGTCGGCTGATCTCTACCAACGCTGGTGTCTCTTCAACTGCTCCTGACTGACGTCAGTCGCTCCTGATCGACGCCGGTGATTGTGTAAACCTGTAACTGTTAAAATGCGCTCCTTGGTGAAGCTTTTAGGCTCCACACCTTAACAACGATAACTCAGGAGTACTTCACTGAATCCCATAGTTGGATGATCAAGTTTGAATCATATTACTATGATATATAAATATCAAGCAACTTTTAATTATGTAGTGTTTTATAGTTTTAAAGTTAAATTACTCCAATGTTAAAGTGTATATGTTTTGTTAATTTAACCATTCATAAAATTTAATCAATAGAAATCATATATATTAAAGTGATTTACAATATGATAGTTTAATATCTTTAAGTAAACAAAAGTACAATAATGTCACACAGTTCTTGTCAAAAAAATGTAAGTCCATTGAGTACAACATAATATTATGTGTATAATAATGAAGGTAAAACAATAGGGCCCCATAACTAACAAACAATGAGGCCTAAATGATCTTGCCTATGTTTTCCTAATAATACACACTTTATCTTATAAATCCATAATTCAAAAAAGGTGTAATCACTTAAAAGTGGTATTTGAATGCTAAGAGTGTTACTTGAGACTACTTATTCCTAGCTTATCCCTAGACCTATCCTAGAGCCCATTATCACACTTTTTCATATTGTGCACACCACAAGCATACCTAATTAGCTTAAACATAGACTTAGACCCTCATTTCCCAATCTTGTCCCTTTATGCCTAGGAGTCTACCAGCTAGACATTAGTGCCACATTATAGACACTAGATTCATGTGGCACTAGTATCCCCAAAATAGCACTAATGTCCTTTACCCTATCTTTTATAAATGGATATATTTTCAAAGTTAAAACCCTCCTAAGGCTAGCCTAAGCATTTTTTATTGCCCACACAAGCTACATGACACTATAA
This sequence comes from Torreya grandis, assembly GCA_037957365.1. NCBI lineage: Eukaryota > Viridiplantae > Streptophyta > Pinopsida > Cupressales > Taxaceae > Torreya > Torreya grandis. The sequence goes on from JARHVA010006415.1 coordinate 792,379, forward strand.
ATACATGACTTTTAGACCTATATCCACTAGATGGAAATTAAATGAAAAATACCTATTCAAAAATGAAACAAGTTGATAAAAATCAAGTTTATTAATCCCTATTCTACCCTACTTCTACATGTTACCATTTACAACTTCCATAAGATTAGATTTTTTGGATTTTCAATCTCAAACACACTTAAGGCCACTATCATTCTAGCATTCACTTGCACTTAAACTAAGCACTTAGGCAGGAAAACTAAATCAGTCTTAATCCTTAGAGTATTGGTATGTAGGCAGTGTGCCCACACAAGTATTTAGATCACACATCCAACACATCAAACCCACTAACCCATTTTTCTCATGGTGTTCATTTAAACCCTTACAAACATGAAAACCTAGGGTTTTCAAATGAAAACATAGCTATAAGAAAAAGTATTAATTTCACAAACCTAAAATTTTGACCAAAAATGGAATAGGACTTGATCTAAAAAACCTACAAATCATTTATAGAGAGAACATTAGCACCAATATCAGGATGCTAGAGCCACACGGTGCCTTTTGTCCTAATGTGGTACTATTGTCTAGGAGAGGTTATGATATAGGGATCTAGTTGACAAAACTCAGACCTATTCCTATCTTAGTTTACAACACTCAAATCATCTATATCAAGTGTTTTCTAGACAAGTCTCTATTTACACATATTTATTATCATTTTTTGAATGTCAAATCTAGTCAAATCTATAATAAATCAATGGTTAGTTATGAATATTATTTTCCTAATTTAGAATACTCATCCCTTTAATCAAATATAAGATTTACATTAGTAAAACCCTAAAATGTTAAAACATTTGGTGAGGCCAACTTACTTTTAATATTGCTTAAACCCCTAGGTTTGCCCAGTATTTACCTTCTCCCAATTTTTATGCACTAAATTATGGTTATAAACTTCTATTTTTCTAAATTTTTGGCATAACCTAGCTAATTTAATCAATCCTACATTAGGGTTTAATTTATTTAATATAATTTTAATTATTACAAAACAACCCTAATTCAATACCCTATATCCACATACTAGGTCCTCACACATACAAATACTAATAATTACGATTTCACTTACAATCCTAGTTTCTATTAAACACTTTGTTCAAAATTTCTCAAATTGCACATATACTTAAGTTAGAATTTATTATACCTATTGTGTATTTTTTATTTATTGTTTACATTATCTTCTTTGGTAATTTTAAAATGGAATCTAATAAGTCTTCTACCCCTCACCCAATTGATGAAATTTTTAATTTCTCTCATAATTATAATAATGAATGGACAAATTTTCTAGATTGTACATTAGAGCATAATAATGAATTAATTTATAATAATGATTATGACTATTGTTAGAATGATGGATATTAGTATTACTATGAGCACGACAATGAAATTTTAAATGAGGATACATTAAATACATCATCTTCTCTTCCACCTCAAAATAAAACTAATAATATAATGCCAAAATAACCTCTTGTTGGTAGTGATTTGTTCCAATGTGATCCTCACTTTTCAACTACCTGTGTACCTCATTCTTCAAATTAAATAAATATAAGTGTAATACACGAAATCCACTTTTGCATGATTCAATTAAATTATATAAGAGCAATGCATATTCTTTACCCTTTTTAGTTAAGTTTGAAAAAGCATGTACCAATGATATTACACCTTTTATCAATGCACAAACTAAGGTAGATGAAATTATTTTATCACCTTCCTTTGCATTCTAAGCTAAATTTAATGATTCTTTAAAAGAAAATAGATAATGCAAATGGTTTTAACTCTTATCCTGCATGTCATAATATGCAAAAAGAAAACATGATTGCCAATTCCTTTGCCCTTAATTTCAAAATTGAAAATAATGAGTATTCATGCATTCAACTCATATCTAGTGAATACATGCATTACATTGCACCTACACATGATGACACTTTTCATAGTAGTATAAAGTTAAAATATTATCTTACTTTATCTCTTAGTGATAATCTGAATGACACTTCTTCTACTCATATTATATAAGTGAATTAAACTCTAATTTTGATGAACCTTCAGATAATGATGATTAGTGTTATTATGATGAAGAAGACATGGAGTCTACACATTCTAGTTCTCCTCCCACTTCACCTATTTATCTTCCTCAAATAAATTCTAGGTCACATTGTCAAAAACACCCACATAGTTATTCTCATGTTCATAGTTTACATAACTTACATTCACATGATTATAAAATACCTTCTAATCCACTAGTGTGTGATACTTATTTTTCAATTAACAAAATAAGAGATACCAATGAAACTCCCTCAACCCCATTAATACATTATAACCTATTTCACAACCTAAATTAAATGAGTGTGATAGAACATTTCCCTCTAACTAGGTCCCAACAATCACACCTCTAAAGGTTACGAAGAGCAAGCCAATCCTCCCTAAAAACATTTCCCAATGAAATATACCAATGACTAAGATAAATAAAAAAATCCAAGCATTAAATTAACCCCTTGATGATGATATTATACCTTCATAAGTGTTAATTTCTTTGACTCGTGTTGTGGGTGATTTACAACAAAAAGTACACCATCTAAAATTAGAGAATAAAGAATACGAATATCAAGTCGATGACAATGTCATCCATGGCAACCCTATTCCATGAAAAATCTTCACTACGAGGTTTCCACATAAATTTTAGTTACAGGTATTACCTACATTTGATGGGCATAAATACCCATACTTGCACCTTAAAGATTATGAGAAAGGCATGGCACATATCACCAATAAGTTGACTCTACTAAAAATATTTCCAAGGTCCCTAGATGGGGAAACACTAAATTGGTTCTAGCATATAATCCATAGTGGGTCACTACATACATATGAAGATTTAGAATCAATCTTTCTCAGACACTACATATAGAATAAGGGACCTCAAGTCACACATAAGATTATACCCTCATTACACTAGGGTGAGATAGAACCAATAATTAAATAAATTTTAAGATTCAAATCATGTTTGCATCAGCTGATATACCATCTAATATATTTAGAGGTATAGTACATATTTGCAAGAGGCCTCATTTTTCCTCTTAAAGAGAAATTATTATATCATACATCCAAATCATTTTGGAATCTATGTAACACATCTATAGCATTAGAGACAGAATTGGGACTATTTGTTACACATTCAGAGGTAGATTTGGATGTAAGTTTCTTAGAGCCACATACATCTAACATGGTACAATAACCTAATCGACTCTTGACTAATAAACTATTATAACAAACATAAACAATAAAAATACTCAACAAGGGAAAAGAGACTTTATAAATCACATCCTAAAGTTAATCACACATAGGACACCAGTAGTGGGACCATATAGTTTTCAAATATAGATAGGCCTCATGACATATTATTCACATTGATAGTGAGTTTCCAAATTAAAATAATTAGTGTGAAAACTAAAGCTATGCTATGATTTCTATAGTTATTCCAGAGTGTGTTATCATATAAATTCAATCTAATTTGAAATTTTGACATGAAAGTGATGCTAATGAAGTGTATAAAATAACAATATAATCATGTAAATTATGTATACAAACATTATAAGATATGTCATCATAGAAAAATTTGATAATTCAAGCACATATTAAATATGAAATCTAAGTTAATGGACATACAAGTGTCAATGCCTAGTACATATATCAATTAAGAATGTAGTGATAAGGATCAAAATAGATGCATGATAAAAATCATGACATCACATAAAATAGAAAAATACATGATTGGAATCGTGAAAAAACATTCATAGTAATATTCATATATGTAACCACACACATATATACACATAATATCATGATCAAGGAGCACAAAAGCACACAAGACATGGCACTACTATAACTTGACATAGAAATGACTATAAATGATATTACGACATAAATGATACATGACGTGATATAATACAATTAATGCATTCATATAACACACATTAAATCACACATCAATGATCGTACAATGTGACAATCATTAACATCAATCATGCATGAAAAAACCAATGTTAGTCCACATAGTAAATAAAATCCATAATCCAATATAATAAAGCACAATGTCTATAGGAAATATCACTCTATAAACTATAAGTAAGAGAAATTCACATGAAATAGTCTACTATGATAAATAGACCAACTCAAAAATATATAACTTGCTAAGTGTATGAATATTCCATAAATTTAGGCATACCTCTAATGTATAAAGGTTACCCCTAGGTTTAAATAATGTCATACTTATGTATGTCCATGTAATGTATGTCCTACATCCCACTCATGTATACCATGAAAAACATGTGCATCAAAAAATAGATAAGTAATTCACCATGTATATGATGAATAAAATTAATAAACTGTGTGTACCATCCAATCATGTCATGCATATGTCTTTGTTGCAATACCTTGATGTGAAGCTTGTTCCCTTCGATAATCTTAGAATATGGTTTGTATTAGAGGAATTTTTTTAATTTCCTTATGCATTTATTTTATGTACCTTACCCTATTGGCTATCATGATTAGTGCCTTCTATGTTCCACAAGAAGGTCAATTTTATGGTTGACTTTACTTTATTGAGTTATTTGATGACTACTAAAAATTCTTACTTGCCTCATAAAAACTAATATAATTTATATTAAAATGAAGTCTACATAATGAGGGAGATGTGAGACCTCAAATTTACACAGTGCTAACCTTTAGACAATTAGTGTCTTCCACACATCTTGTTGAGACGTGCCTTTTATGTTGTTGATACATGATATATTATTTGGTTCCTTATGACTGATCTAAATATTATATTTATATTATGTGATGTTGTTTATTTGATTACACAAGGAATATATATGCTTAGATTAGATGATTATTCTATATAGTATGATATTGGTTTACTTACACTATTTTTGTTGTCCATTTTGATGTGTATTAATTATAAACTACTAGAGATATTATTATTAAGCACATATTTGATTATACACATGTTTATATGATCAACATTTTTTTATTACCATTGATATGTGATGCCTTGGATATGTCATATGAATTATTATGGATTGAGATCACTCATATTTTGTATATTCTATAGCTTTAAATATCTAGGTTAAGGCATTTTATGTGTAATGTTGTGTAGGTGATAGGTGATGCTAACAAGGTAACTAGGACTATGTTGGACATGAGCACATCATGGGTAGATGTGTGACATGTCTACTTTACCCTTTCATGATCCACCACTCCTGATATCATTTGTGGACCTAGTCATAAGTGTAGATATCCTTCACCCATTTATCACTATTCCGCCCCCCCCCACCTTAAATACTATTCACACATTTACTTCATAACCTTAGGAATTATATTTAAAGTTATATTTATTTATTAAAATGTCTTGTAAGCCACTTAAGTGGCCCTGTTTGAATAAAAATTGTATGGCTTGAGAGATCCAAATTTTTAGACTGTCTTAAATTAAGTTTTAGATATTTTGTGTTGATCCTTGGATCAATAGTAAGGTAGGAAAGTATTTTAAGGGGAATTATAGGAATTTAGAGGCAACCCATGCATCCTTTATGGTTTGGTATAATGAGTCCATTTATGAGGCATGGAATTGATTGCTTACCCACATAGTATTGTAATTTAAGTTATGGAGTGGGAAGACTTTTTGATTGAGATCAAAGGGATGGGAAGGTACACATGTCACTTTACCATTGGATTGTATAGAAGGGAGTTGAGCCTATATGAAGAAGGAAATCCTTCCTAGAAAGGACTTTCATTTATTTGAAATTTATAAAATGGGAAGTGGAGAAGAGAAGGATAAAGAGGAGGAGGAGATTGAGGAATAACTTGGAGGAGTTTAGCCATCACCCCAAGCTTATCATAAATAATATTGAGTGGATCTAAGAAGGAATAAAAGGTAGGCTTACATGTTCTCTTTTGTTTTCATTTTTTGTTATTTTATTCCATTGAGAAGCTTCTCTCTTATGATTTTCTTCATTTTCAAGAGGTGTAGGGCCATTTGGACTACCCTATTTTACCATTACTTGCAATAATTTTCCATGTGGCCACCATGTTGGTTTTATTTCCCACTTAGGCCTTGGAGATGTAAAATCCATACCAATATTATTGGATATTTTTAAAATAAATTTGTTCTTACCATGATGTGATGATGCCCAGAGTTAGAATTCTTAGGCTCGATGGTGCTTAGGGAATCCTCTTAATGATGTAAAAAAGATGTGAGGCAAGTCCTTCCTTCAGTTGGCCTTGCAAAATACTTGTGAAGATCACTTGGAGAATTTTTGTGACTTAGAGATTTTAATTATTAATAAAATTGTATTGGCTATTGGAAAACCTTAAATATGTAATATTATGTGCTAAATTAACAATAAATATGCATTTATCATTATGATGTACATTGCATGAAGTAGTGATTGATTTAATTTGTAGACCTCGTTAGAGAGGAGGAAAATGAATGTGTCACACAAAATATTATTTAAATGAAATTCCAATATGAAATTTATGCTATAAATATTTTTTTTAGTTTAAAAATTTGTGTTACTATGGAAAATTTAAAAGAAACTAAGACAATTTTCTTTGTTTTCATTTCATAGATTAGTCTATTAAAGGACCATAATGTATTTAAATTTTTTATGCCAACTTAATCTTACCTATTTTTACCTAAATTATTTTTACTAAGAAAAAGACTTTCTTAGGTTTCCATAGAAATTTAAAAAATATTTTTTATTTGTTACCATTTTATATTTATGAATTTTCTAAGTTTTACCACTAAAATTACTTCTATTTCCTTTGTAAATTACCCCAAATTCACTTGATTTAGTTTCACATAATATGATGAACTTAAGTACCTTAGTTAATTTAAATTAAAATATATAATTTTTTGGACCTAATACAATTTGTTTCATAATTTTTGGACCTCTAGTTTGATCATAATGTATTTTTAAATTTTTTTAGTAAGTAGGGTAATTATCTATTTTAAACAATCCCTTTAGAAGGGTACAAACCACATGGTGGACGATATGCTTGTAGTTAAGCCGATGGTCACTCATATGATCACATGGAAATGTTTTGAGGGCCTAAATGATCTAGTGGTATTTTTAAGTGCCTTAGATATTATTTAAATAGGGGTATTTGGTTGGTGATGTGTTCAAATGTAGTGGTTTTATTTTTACATTTTTTTGTGGGGTTAGAGATTAATCCCCATGTATGTCCCTCGTACCTAAGGGGGTGGTAAAATCATGTTGACCATTACCCATTCAACCACCACATAGTGGTTTATTTATAATTTTTTTTATTTCAATTTTATATTGTATATTATGACCTTTATAAAATTTTAACCTTTTACCAAACATTGTAAATGAAAAGTATTGCAATTGAAATATACCTATTTTTGTTCTTGTGATTGTGGATAATCAAAGATATAGGGGTAGGGTGACCAAAAAAAGGACCCCCTTCCATTTTTTTTATCTTATGCACAAAATATTTTTTAAGATCTAAAAAATTTTACTTTTCCAATTATGGCCCCTTCATCCTCTGGGATGCCTTAGAACCCTTTTACAACCCATTTAGCAAATTTTGTACCTGTAATTGCAGAGACCCAGTGGCTTAGAGGTGGGTGAACATAAAATAGACTACCCTCAAAATTCCATTTCATTCCACATGAAAGATTTTTTAGGACCTAAAATTAATTAGTTTTCACCTTGTACTTGTTTCATTCTAGGGATGCCTATTTGGGCCTTATTGGCTATCATCGTCTCCTAGGAGCCCAAAAATAGGTTGGTCCAAAAAGGGGACCCATGATATTTTGTGACCCCTTAAATTGAGAAAATTTAAACTTTAAAACTATTTTTCTCTAAAATTTTACCTTTAACCTTGTTGGTGACCATTAATAGCTGTGGAGGAGCTTGAAGCTCCAAAGATTGTTTTGGAAATCATAGGAGATTGAGACCTCCTAAAACCTTTCTAAAAGGATGGGTACCTATAAAACAAAACCATGTATACATGTATTTAAATATATTTTAAAAATAAATAATTTGAAAATGGATCAAAATCTTGGAGACTCCATTAATAGTAGTTATCCAAGGCTGAGGAAGTAGAGGAGGGATGACTATGGACAAGTCATCCTCCAACACCTCCTTCCTCCATTCAAAAATCTGAATTTGTAACTTAATGTATAATTATAATCCTTTATTGAATTCTATAAATATTTCTAGGGTTTACTCACCTTTGATGAGATATGATGATTGAGGTTGAATTGATCTAATGATTGAGATGGATTTCTACATTATCAAGGGGCTTATTTAGGATATTTTAGACCCCTTTTGAGGTCATATGGCGACTATAAAATCTTTATCTAAGCTATATCCTTGAATTTTAATTAATTCAAAAATTGAGTTTACTATATGACCTGAGTATAAATTGAGCATTGTGATTAGCCAATTCACCCAGAGACATTTTTAGCACCTCAAAGAGTTAAATAGAGTAGTCCTAATGTAGGGGTTATTCAAGCCCAACACACATTAATCAAATTTTATTTTCATGCCTTGGGGCCATATGACCACTAGTCAATCTTAGAGAATTTTAGGCTTATTGATATTCTATGGGCTAGTTAGAGTAAGTGGGACAACATGGCTACATAACAACCATGCGACCACTTACACATTGTGATACATGTCATTTAGGTGTGCAAGTTTTTTTGACACATTTTAGGTCTCATTCCATGTTTTTGGATAACAAATGGGTAATGAATATGTGTAAGATGTACACTATACATTCTCAAAAACATTGGCCAATTTTTGTGTGTGTTTCCATTGTGTCAATTTTAGGCATGGCATTTCGGTATTAGAGCATAGTTTATACACTGGGAGCTCTAGGGATAATTTTTTAGTACCACTTATTCGATAATGATCTGATACATGTACTTTTTAAGTGTTTATATTCATCAAGGAGGTAATAATAGTATACATGAAGAGTTATTTAGACTATGGACTCTTCAATTGAGTATTAGATAATTTAATTTTTATTTTGGTCTTTATGCCTAAGATATCCATGCTAATATTTTTTAGACATTCCACCCATCTAGTTGATTAAATAATTTTTGATGAATGCTTAAAACAAATATTCCAACCAAGTGTTAGGAAGTTAGATGGCCATGAGGGCCAAGTGACTGTTAGTTCATGAGTGAGATCTTAAGTTCTAGGTCAAAGGGACTTTCAATTAATCATGATCATACACATATTGCCTTGGAGAAATTATTAGACACTTTCTTAGATAGATTTATCTTAGTTATTAATACCATGAGGTTTAATCTTAAATAGAAATTAATATGTCTTGTATGTCCAAGGTATAAATGGGCCTTTCTAGTTTTAGTGACATATTTTCAAGTAAACATTTCCTTATCACTTAAGGTGAGTGTACCATAGGGTTTATTGATGTTTCTCTCACCTAGAGTGATGAGATTAGAATGGATTGGAATGTATTAGTGAATCCATCCCATTTTCATTAGTTGTTGACCCTTGCCTTGTAAGTAGTTACAGTAAAAGTCGAGACATATTCCCTCATTATGAAATCCTTGCATATGTGGAGCTTAGAGGGTTACACACATTGAGGGACATGTTTTTTACATGTAAGGGACCAAGATATATATGTTTTTTCACATAGGTTTTCAATACATATTTGCATTCTTTTGAGTGTTTTTAGTTTTTATTTTCATCTTGTGTGATGGGACTAATATTACCATGTGGATGATCTTATTAGGGAACCTCAAGTGGGTCACTTTTTTTTTACCTATCCTTATGGTTAATGACCTTTAAATCATTTTTTTAGTGAGCTATTCCTCATTTTAGGCACACATTAACATTGGTGTTGGCTAGAGAGGAACATGTAAGACTTTAAGGTATATTGGATTTTAGTAGGTGCAATAATCAATTTGGATAAAATTTTGAATGATTTAGAGTGGTATTATATATTTTTCACATTCAATTGATACCAAATGTATACAAATCTAGTTTGGATGTTGATTTCTAAATGTGTTCATCAATAACCCCCTTGAGGTTATGACCCTATTTCCAGGAATATCTATCTAGGAAAAACCATTTTGTTAAACCAATGGTGGTTTATAGGTGACCTTGTTAATAATGACCTCAAGAGGAATGTGATTTGGGTTTTACACATTGATACAAAGGTTAGGGTGTAAATTGTTGCTTATGTAACATCTTAAGTGGATTTGTGTATCCATGATAGTTTGAATTCCTCAATAATAAGAAGATAAATGCCTCATAGATAAGTTTTCATTCTATAGTGGTATCTATTTATAATCATCAAGGAATTTAATTTGTTTATTGGCTCCTTTCATGATGTCATTTACCCTTCTTCACAAAGTTGTCATCGATTATGGTACAAGTTGCTTATAATGCCATGATCATATGATTTTAGATTGAATCTTGAGGGACTAAGTTCCAGGGCACCATAATGGATATGACACATGAGTCTTACAAGTTAGGATGTTGTTTTTAGAACCCTTTATTTTAACCTTTTAGGGTTTTACTAATGTAAATCCTATGTTTGATTAAAGGGTTGAGTAGTCTAAATTAGGGAAATAATATGCATAAAATAACCACCATTTTATTATAGATTTGAATAGCTTTGACTTTATAAAAATGGTAATAAAAATGTGTAAATAAATACTTTTTTATAAAACACCTAATACATATGATCTAAGTTCTAGAAACTAAGATGGGAACATGTCTGAGAGTCATCAACTAGATCCCTATATCAGAATCCCTCATAGGTAATAATGCCATATTTAAATAGAGGTGTCATATGGATCTAGTGTTATGATATTAGTGATAATGTCCTCTCTTTAAACTATTTTTGGGTTTTGTACATGAAGTCTCATTCTAGTTATGATCCAAATTTCACATTCAATCAATTAATACTTTTCCCCATGGTTCTATTTTCCTATGAAAACCCTAGGTTTTCATTTTAATAATGGTTTGGATGAATAAAATGAGAAAAAGGATTAGTGGGTTTAATGTGATGGACGTGTGATCCACACCCCTATGTGGGCATGTTTCCTACATATGTATACTCTGAGGAGGGATCAATCCTAATATAGTTATCCTACCTAAGTGCTTGGTGTAAGTGCAAGTGAATGCTAGAATGATAGTAGCCTTGAGAGCCTTGAGTGTGCCTGAGATTTTAAAGATGGAAAAACTAAGCTTAGGGAAGTTATAAATGGTAATATGAAAAATTAGGGAAGAATATAGATTAATAACCTTGATTTTACTTAACTTATTTTGTCTTTGAATAGGTATTTTCCATCTAATTTCCATCTAGTGGATATAGGTATAAAATTCATGAATTTATAGTGTAATGTATCTTATGTGGATAATAAACGATGCTTAGGCTGACCTTATAAGGGTTTTACCTTTAAAAATATATTCATTCAAGAAATATAAGGTGAAGGATATCAACACCATTTTAGAGACTCTAGCACCACATGGTTCTAGTGTCTTTAATGTGGTGCTAATATCCAACTAATAGACTACTAGGCACGAAGGGCCAAGATCAGGAAATAAGGGTCTAAGACTACATTTAAGCTGACTAGGGATGTTTGTGGTCTATACAAAGGTTGAAAATTTGTGATAATAGGCTCTAAGATAGGTATAAGGTTAATCTAAGAATAGTTAGACTCAATTAGTAATCTTAGCACTCAAATACCACTTTTAGGGCATTATATTCCCCCTTTTATGGTAGAAATGTAGCAAAATGAAATGACTAGTATAAATGAAAAAGAAGCATACCTGGACTTACCTAGGAAGTGAAGCCTATGAAAGTGACTCTGAGTATGTGAAGTTGGGTTTATGTATGTGAAGAATGATCCAAACCATGACCTACAAATTAAACATACATAAATCAATTATTAATTAATATATATAAAAATAAAAAGACTATGCTAAGTAAAGAAGTAATCGAGTAAGACTAAGTAAAGATTTGAGAAAGAAGAAAGAATGAATACACCTTATTGGGTACATGAACCAATGCATAAACATCATGAGAACCTATGTGTGTGCATGTATATAGTGATCAAATTAGTGCATAGATTATATTGAGATGATTGCTTACTCAATCCTCATATGTGGTTAGCTCAAAAACTTAATCTATCTTTGATTCCATCATTGCCCACCCCTGCTTGGTGGAACATGACATCTTAATATCTTAGATTGGACTCAAAGTGTGTCTAACCCTCTCCTATGGATGGATCAAGAACTCAATTAGGATATAAATCCATCATTTCTCACCCAATGTAGTAGATGAATCTAAAATTAAACTACAAAAAGTTTTGTAAATATCTAACTGAGTATATCTAACCATGTATGTCAGCTCCATGACCACTCAGGGACATTAGGTATCTTGAGGCCACTCAATAATGCCAACCACTACATATGGAGTATGGTATGAAACTTATGACAACCTAGATTGTGATGTCAAGTGTATATAGTGTAGATAATGACATGGAGTGAAAATAATGATTGGATGGTACACATAGTTGATTAATGGTATTCATCATATACATGGTGAATTACTTATCTATTTTTTGATGCACATGTTTTTCATGTTATACATGAGTGGGATGTAGGACATACATTACATGGACATACATATGTATGACATTAATTTAAACCTAGGGGTAATCTTTATACATTAGAGGCATGCCTACATTTATGGAATATTCATACACTTAGCAAGTTATATATTTTTGAGTTGGTCTATTTATCATAGTAGACTATTTTATGTGAATTTATCTTACTTATAGTTTATAGAGTGATATTTCCTATGGACATTGTGCTTTATTATATTGGATTATGGATTTTATTTATTATGTAGACTAATATTGTTTTCTTCATGCATGATTGATGTTGATGATTGTCACATTGTACGATCATTGATGTGTGATTTAATGTGTGTCATATGAATGCATTAATTGTATTATATCACGTCATGTATCATTCATGTCATAATATCATTTTTATTTCAAGTTGTAGTAGTGTGTCTTGTGTGCTTTTGTGCTCCTTGATCATGATATTATGTGTATATATGTGTGTGGTTACATATATGAATATTAATATGAATGTTTTGTCATGATTCCAATCATGTATGTTTCTATTTTATGTGATGTCATGATTTTTATCATGCATCTATTTTGATCCTTATCACTACATTCTTAATTGATATATCTACTAGGCATTGACACTTGTATGCCCATTAACTTAGATTTCATATTTCATATGTACTTGAATGATCAAATTTTTCTATGATGACATATCTTATAATGTTTATATACATAATTTACGTGATTATATTGTTATTTTAGACACTTTATTAGCATCACTTCCATGTCAAATTTTCAAATTAGATTGAATTTCTATGATAACACACAAATCAGGTCAAAAAATCATTAAAACACTCAAATTTGTTTGCATACTTGATGTGCATATTGTGAAACACATTGGTGAATTCTTTATTGATTTATGCACCATATGAAATCATCAACCTCATATAATTCATCTTGAGTCAAATTGTGAATTTGCAAGTGACCTTTTGGATCAATTAGGTTGAAAAAATATTACTTTCAAAATATGTATCTTTAAAAAGTTAATTAACATTTGTTATTTATTTAATCTTCCTCTAATGGTAAATTTCATAGCTTTTGGAATTTAGTATTTTATAAATTTATTAAATTGGATTTGTTCATCATCCTCATGACATCATCTAGAAAGTGGATACAAATTGAGCCAAAAATTTAAGCTTTATAAAATATCAACAAATATCAATATAAATGTAACATATCAACATAAATGCAACCCATGCTCAATTAATGCAAACTCAACCCCAAATATTAATAGCATAAACCCTCTGACATTGATTGATCCTTATCCATGCATCTTGATCATCATTTTATGGTCATAAATAGTCTAAGGAATCTATAAATAGAGGCATCATTTACCATTATAAACATGACCAACTAGTGCAGTGAAGCTCTACCAAATTCAAAAAACATCACTCTATTGAAGAATCATGATTTATTTTAACTGATTCAAAAATCATGAATAACATAAGGGGATATATTATTATACTAGCTCCATGACATTGAAATATATATAGAGCTCTATATTCAATCTAAACATGTATGCATACTAGTTAGAAGCAAAAATCCATGAGGAAGGTAATCAGTTTGGTTAGTTTTCTATTTTCTTATTACTTCTAGGTCTTTCCCAATTTGAGGATATACACATAGGAAGGTATGTTTCATGTTATTTTATGTTTGTTTACATTTTAATAAGAAACTAACCTTATTTTCAATCATATTATCACATATGCCATGCCTAGTGGAATGACGCACATCACAATCTTTTTGAGAACATTTGTTCATCCTCTAATTTAAAAATTAGATCATTCTTTAACTTAATTCCACTTATTTTCTCCTAAATTTTCCATTTTTAATTCTCTACATATTAGTGGGAATGAGCTATGTATTAGTGGATTCACTTTTCTTAATCAATGGTAATGACCTTTGTAATGATGATATCACTTTTTTATTATTTTTTGTCTCTCTATGTTTTTTAAAAAAAGGAAGAATTACCCTACATAATGGCAAGAATTCTCTATGAATTGACATGAATTTTCTTAATTTCATTAAATCTATAAATTATGCTATAGAAAACCCTAATGGTAAGAATTTTGTACAAACTGATGATATCATCTTGTGTATTAGTGAGATTGACCTACAGAACAATGACATCATGAAGGTAATAGTTTATGTTTTCTTCCTTTTGTCATGTTTTTAAATCATTATAAATTCCTTATTTAATGATGGTATCACCGTAAAAATTAGTGATATCACCCTGCTAGTTAGTGGAATCGCCATTTTTCTATATATTATTTCTTTTGTTTGTAGAATGATGGAATCATCCTACTAAATGGAAAGATCATAATGCTAAATGGTATGATCACTCTATGTGATTTCCCCATGAACTAAAATTTCATCTATTCAACTTTCAATATTTACTTAATACCACAATTTAAAATCTTAACTTTGTTATTAAATGTCTACTTGATAAAGATGTGGTTTCTACATAAACAAGCACTTTAATACTTTCTTTTTGTGCAATTAAAAATAATTAAACACTAATATTTGGTTTTATAATTGATATTTTTGCCTTATTTTATTGCTTGTCTGCTTTTTTTATTTTTTTACTTGTGAATAATATACCATGTGTATGCTCTCTCTTTTCCCCCTTGAGGGAGCCTAGGTTACCAAAAACACATATTATTTGTGTCTTATTTTCTTCTTTGTTGACTAATCCAATTGGATTTCATCTCCTTGTTGTAATTTCTTTGGGCATGGCATCTATATCATCATCTCCTAGCATACGTACCAACCCCATACATTTGTTGGTAGATATAAATTGAGGGTATTTTTCACTAAGATCATAGTGAAATTCCCCATAAAGGGTTTCATGATAACAAGGGGTTTATCACTAATGCTACACTATCAAGCACCACCCTTAGAGTTCAAATTATGATATCAACTCACCAAGACATTTTTAGTTGAATTAGTTGTTGAGGGGATAGACCCTCTCAAAGCAATTCTATTATTTATTCTTATTGGAAGGATTTTAAGCCCCACATATTATAAGGTATATTAGGGACCATTTATAAAATCCATGTCAAAGTTTTAGATTAAGACCTTCGGCCATAAAAAATTTAGTGCAAGGGAAACAAACCTCCCCCAAGATGTTACATGCATCACTTGAAGTGAGGGTTAGGTGAAACTAAAATTTCATCACTTCAAGTCAGGTAGTTACACAGACTAAACTTTATTTGCACACCCATTTTTCCACTAAAGATAGGGTTTGTTTTGAACGAGTGTTGTTGATTGTTTGTTTTCTTATCCTTTTTTTATGTGACACGTCTGATACATCAAAAAAATTAAAAATAACTTAATTCCAAAACACTTTCATTTTAAAATTTCATGATAAGGCATCACTTTGTCCAATGTTTAGGTCATTTTCATTCTATTCGAAGTGTTACATTACCCATTTGGTGTATTAATTTTTCCCCATTGCACTATTACATTGTCTATTTTATTACATACCTAAATTAGGTTCGTTTGAACCAAAACCCCCAATTTTCATTCAAATTCAAATATGATTCATTTTGAACCAAAAAGTTATTTATAATCCAAAGTTAAACAAGGTCAAATTTTGAAACTCAAACAAGCTCAACTTTTCAAATCAAATCCAAATCTAGTCAATATTGACCAAATTAGTTAATCTTTCAAAATCCAAGACAATTGCATCTAACCAACCCACCTTTTGGGGGGTCAAGACAATCAAATCCATCCACCCTCTTTAGGGCCAATTACATTGAATCCAATCCCAGTGCATGTGTTAGAATTAGCTACAGGATTTAATGAAGCTAATAGAAAGCATAAATAAGAGATATAATAATAATAATAATAATAATAATAATAATAATAATAATAATAATAATAATAATAATAATAACAACAACAACAACAACAACAACAACAACAGTATATCCAAGACAATAACAAAGATGAATAAATAACTCAAATATGATGAATTACTCTAATAATTTAAAATTAATCTGATGTAGAATACATAAATAGTCATTGCTTATATAGAGCAAGGCATGCATGATAAAAACTAGGGAACTCACATAACACATGTAATTCAATGATATCTAACTACAATAATAGTGGAGTGTAACTCCACACTAAAAAGATAGGTGTTCAACTTATGTAAATGATCAACACAAGTTGACCACTAGCTAAGCAATCTTATCCTATCTTACCATGAATAGTGGAGTGGAACTCCACTATAACAAGATAGGTGTCCAAGTTACTAAGCAAGCTTATCCTATTTGGTGTAAATTATTAATAAACATAATAAACTAGTTACAATAAGTAATTAGTGCACCAAAATAAATAATAAATGTAATAAAGCAAATAAATTCACCAACATCCTCCTATAAGTGAAGCTTAGGTAGGGCTATGCAGATAAGAGTCCTAGCAATGTGTAGCCATATTAGGTACTCTATACAAATAGATGAGGAAAGGATAAAACCAAAAGGAAAAAACTCCTCAAAATGAAGGTCTAGGAGACCCCCCTTCAAGAACTAATGTCCCCTAAACAACTAATGTCATACACCCCTAAAAGAGATCATAAGTGAAGATACTTTCTCTTAGTGAAAGGTTTGGTGAAAATATCTACAATCTACTCCTCCATAAGACAATATTGTAGATCAATTATCTCTACCTAAATCATATCCTTGATAAATTACATATGGATCTCTATGTGTTTGGTTCTCTGATGATGAACCAAATTCTTCAAGATCTAGATAGTGATTTAGTTGTCATAGCAGATGATTGATGGCTTCCGAAATGGGATACTAAGCTTAGTGAGAATCTTCTAAATCCAAATAGCCTCAGTAGTGGTATTAATAGCACCATGATACTTAACTTTTATAGATGAAATAGCAATATAATTTTTCTTATTACTCTACCAACAAATGGGGCTAGATCTAAAGTGAAATCTATAACCGAAAGGGTACTTACAATCATCATAATTACTAACCCAATCAGAATCTATGTATCCCACCAAGTCTAAACTTTTACCTATTATATAGTGAATCTCATATATGATAGTTGCCTAAATATAGATCAAAATGTGCTTGTTGTATCTCCAATAAAGCTCATGTAGTGTCTACATAAAGCATGAAACCATGCCAACTACAAAGTAAATATCAGGTCATGTATGAGTCAGATAGATGAGGCTACCTACAAGCTGGTGATACAATGTGGCATCAAACAAAGGATTGCAATAATAAACCTCAAGTCTAACTCTAGATAAGAAAGGAGACAGTGTAGGACTACAATCAACCATGTGAAACCAAGCTAACAAGTCCATGGCATACTTGGGCTGTGAAAGTGTAATCCTAGAAAAAGACTATGTTATTTGAATCCCAAGAAAATAGTGCAATAGGCCCATGTCTATCATAGAAAACCTATCATGAAGTGCAGTCTTAACACTACTAATGATGGATGATGTACTCTCTATAATAATGAGATCATCAACATAGAGAACTAAGTATAATAGTGAATCTTCCTACCATAAAATGTGGACAATCAGATCTAAGTGACATCTCAAGAACCCAATTGAGAGAATAAATGTGTCCATCTTGGAATACCAAGCTCTGAGGGTTTGTTTTAGGCTATAGAGATACTTTTTCAAGTAACACGCCAATGAAGAATCCTAAAGGAACCCCTATGGTTTCTCCATATATATCTCCTCATGAAGATCCCCATGAACAAATGCACTCTTTACATCCATTTAATATATATCCCAACCATGAGTTGTACCAATAGCTAGTATCAAGTGAGTGGAATTCATCTTAGAAATATGTGCAAAGCTTTTTATATATTCAATGCCTTCCACTTGGGAAAAACCTTTAGCCACTAAGCATGCTTTATATTTATCAATATTTACATCTACTACTTAGTCTAATATATCCACCTACATCATACTAGTTTTCTTCCCTTAGGAAGAAAAACAAGATCCCAAGTGTTGTTCTTAATCAATGAGCCATACTCTTCTTCCATTATTGAATCCTACTCAACTATCCCTATGGCTTCCTAAAAAGATTGTGGATCAGAAGCTATGGCAATGTATTACTGTGGAAGATCATGTTGTGACCATGTTCTCCTTCTATCTGATGGATCCCTAACAAGAGGGTTTGCATCCACCAAAGTATATCTATCCCACAAAGGCATCACTGGGCAAGGATATGGAGGAGGAGGAGGAACATGACCTACTAAACCCTATTGGGGAGGTATTAGCTCATCATCTCTATGAGTAGAAGAAGCAAGAGTATCATCATCATTTCCATTTGATTCTTCTAAGGAAAAAGAATGAGAAATGTTAGAAGATAAGTCTGAAGGACTTTATTCAAAGTAAACACTTCTCACTATAATAATCTCATGCGAATCTAGATCAATGAGCCAATACCCCTTAACACCATCAAGATATCCCATAAATATGCAAGTTTAGCTTTGTTATTCTAAAGAATGGCACTTGTCTGAAGGTATGTGAGCCCATGCTGGACTAAAAAGTACTCTAAAATTTTTTACATCTAGCTTCCTATTGCACCAAGCTTCAAAATGTGTTATCCCCTTTAAATCTTTATGAGGAACTCTATTCTATAGATAAGCATCATAATTAATCACTTTCACCTAGTACTTAGGTACTAATGATTTTGCATCAATTATACAACTTGTCATCTCTTTTAAGAATCTATTCTTCCTCTTTACTACACCATTCTATTGAGGTGTGTATGCAATTGAATTTTGAAGATCAATTCTTTCAAGAGCCCAAAATTGTTCAAACTTATCATTCACATATTCCCTCCTATTATCTATGCAAAGAATCTTGACATAATTTTTAGATTATTTATTTGCTAGAGCTTTAAACTCAACAAATCTATCAAATACTTCACTCTTAAGTTTTATAAAATAAACCCAAGTATATCTAGAATAGTCATCAATAAATTTGAGAACATAGCAAGTTTTACTAACAGATAAAGTAGGTAATTGACCTAATAAATCACCATGAATAAGTTTAAGGATTTATGTATCCCTTCAAGGATTTATGTTTTCATAAAGCATGAACATGACATACACCCCTTAAAAATTGAATCTATGGAAGTCCTATAACCATCTGCTACTAACTAATCTATTGTAAATAGCAGTAGTTTAGATGACTAAATCACTCATACCATAACTTACTCACTGAATCAGTGTGTGAGAGAAAATCTATAGAGAAAGACTAAGACACAAAGTGGGAGAATGAATAAATCTAAGTATTATTGTCAACTTTTCCCATTGCAACTAAGGCAATATCCTCCAATTTTTTAATTGATACAAAATTAGTGTGAACTCAACTTTCCTACCAGTATCAAAGTGAGTGATTTGGTAGATAGAGAGAAGGTTAGTTGATAACTATAGAACATAGATGACATCTTCAAATACACCACTATTAACATCAATTGTACCTTTTCCTATAACATTTACCTTAGAATCATCACCTATGAGAATATGAGGCAAAAAACTTGGTTCTAATCTAAAAAAAGTTCTTAATCAGAACCCATATGGTGAAAATCACCTGAATCAATTACCCATGACTTGGGAGAATTTTTCAGTGTAACTAGTGCCATAGCTTTCCCTTTCCATAAATTTTAAGGATTGGAAGAATCCTTTGATTGGTTGATGTCATTATTTTTTAGAAGACCCTTAAGTTCATCAATCTCTTTCTTTCAACAATCTTATTCACTATGAAACCCCTTTTTTCAATAAGTGCAAGGAGTGCCAGTCCTTTTTCATGAATCCCCTTTATTATTAGTGGATTTATAATTTCCTTGTGAGGAATATTGTTTCCCTTCATTTTTATCTTTATGTGACTTATTCTGATTATTATGCATCTTTTTACTTGAACCTATTTTTATGTTAATATTCAAACTTGCTTATGCTAAGATTGACTTGCAGTTAGAGCTTGAGATTTGGATGACTTGATTAGACCCATAGCTATTAAATTTTATCCTTCAGTTATTATAATCTCAGAGAATACCTCAAATTTGGGCATTAGATATGATGTACCAAATGTGAGCCTATGAGTCTGAAAGCTAGAGACAAAGGATGAATATTTAGGACCTAATTTGTGTAAGGCACTAAAAATCAATTGAATATCTTTTTTATTAATTTTGCATTCAAAAAGTTGTGCTTTAATATATATGACTGTAGTGATGTAGTCATGTATTGTAACATAATTTTTTAGATCTTACCAAGAATAGTGGAGTTGAACTCCACTGTAACATGATAGGTGTCCAATTTGACTACTAGCTAAGCAAGCTTATCCTATCTAGTGTAAATTATTAATAAACATAATAAATTAGTTAAAATAAGTAATCAATGCACCAAAATATATAATAAATACAAGTAAATGAAATAAAGAAAATAAATGCACCAACAACATGTATCCTTACTTTGGGTTCATAATTCAACATGATTTTAGTTATGGCATCTCAAAAATTATTTGGGTAGAATCCTAAACCTTTTATAAAATTGTCATTCATTAGTCAATATGTGATATATCAAGCCTCCCAACTTAACCAATAATTATCCCACTTTTAATCTACTATTGACATTTCATCTATTAGTCCAAAATCCAATCCAACCTAAGAGCCATAACAAAACCAACCATTTCCCCTCTAAGTGCCATTCTCTTTTGAAAACCCAAGTGCATCCAATTTTGATAACTAATCAATTAGGACATGTTATGATCCCCTTCCTAATAATGATCATATTCTTCCACTTCCAAATCAAGGTCAAGATAATCAACTTGTTTTTGACATTTTTATTGAATCACCCATCCCTGATGAGTTAATATTTGGTGTATAAAACTTTGACTAAGCACTCTTTTTTGATGAATGGAACATATTTGATGAGCCAATTTCCAAAGACCCCATTATTGAAAAATAGTTCATCTTTATACAATTAGAAAACATCCTTCATTTTATAAAATTACTTCATCCCAAAGTTTTTATTTCCAAGAAAAAAATTGAAAAGGGTAGTTGTGGGAAATACAATCTAATAGGCCACCTTTATGACCACTATTATATTAGAATTAGGTTATAATTTAGAATTTACATTATATTTACCATCATAAATAGAATTAATGTCAGTATCAACATTAGATTCAGATCCACTTGAGTCATATGTAGCTTCAAAATCAAAATATAATAGTGGATATTATGACATTGGTTACACACTTCTATCATATCCACTTGAGTTAGAATTATCTTCAAAATCAGAATAAATTATTAGATATTATGACTTTGGTTACACACTTCTAGTAGATTAGATATAAAACATTCATGATCATTTCATAGATTTCAAGGAAGTTTCCTTTTTCATCGATACAAGTTCTCTTAGTATTTTATATGAGGATTGTGTTACCTTTTACCATTCAAATACCGTTACCCATCCCATTCATATTAATTATCCTTTTCATTCCTTTGATAGCTAATTTTACACAACTATCAATTGGGACCAACAAAATCACACATTATTGGCCTTTTTCCATGGTGACATATTGGTTCCAAGATTTCTAGGGATCCAAGATAGAAATCAAGTAGAATTAAAGTCTCATATTGAAACCTTAATTAAGGTGATAGGGGATAATAAAATTCCAGAATAAGCATCTCTTAGTGAAACCTTATTTGAGGTTATAGGGGATTATCAAAGTCAAAATTCAATCTCCATTAGTGAAACCTTATTTGAGGTGCTAGAAGACAATAAAAATTGAGAATACTTTGTTGGTGAGAACCTTTTCAAGGTTCCAATAGATAAATAATTTATTTATTCATTATTTTATGAGGACATTATTGAAGTCAATATCAGCATAGCTGATACTCCAAAAATTATTCAAATTATAGCAACTCTTAAGCCTAATGAACAAAAAACATTTATGGTCTTATTGAGAGAATTTTTCATAGGTCTTTGGCCTTTCCATAACCAAAATTATGTCACAATTTGAAAATTTATAATTTAAAACAATGTGTGTGACTATTAGCCCCAATTCCCTTTGGCCTCCTAACATTTATACCCCTTATTATGAGCCTAACATTTATACAAGTCTTATATTACCCTTGTAAATTAGATCATTTATCCAATACTTTTCCTTATTCCCATTGTCAGGTTGCACTCTCTTTTATAGATTCTATGAAGACACATTATTTATAGGTTCATTGGAAGCATAATCAACAACCAACAAAGATCAAAATATCATTAGTGTAGTCCACATCAGTAGCAACATCCTAACAGAGTAGTTATTCAAAGTGGGTATTAGCTAGACATCAAAGGGTCCATATTATTCATCCAATAATCCTCCATTGAGTTGAGATGGTAAAAAATAAAAAATAATAAAAATATAATATCAAAATATCAAAAGATAAATATAAAGATAAATAAATCATCTAATGGTGAAAATCATGCTTATGGTGCCTTGGGCAAGTACCATGATAAAAACTAAGTTTATGACATCATGCATAAATAATCCATTATCTATAAGTACCTTGACACTTGGGGGCATCCCCATTCATATTAAAATCCATTATATACCAATAATTTTTTCCATTCTATCCTATTTTTCCAATCACATCCTATGATTCCCATTGGTCTTTTTGTCTTGATCTTATTACATAAGTGGAAGGTATATTGAGATTTATTTTAAGAAATATTTTATCTTATTTTCTGACTAGTAATTTGATGATTGGACACATTAATTCCCATGTGACATATTCCTTTTAATTTCATATTCCCTTCCATCATTATCCATTTTTATTATGCACTATCCTTTTCATTCATTGTCATTCTTCATCCCAATGCTAGAACAGGTTTTCCTTTTCTTAGTAACCCCTTTTGTACATTTTTTATATCTTTATTCAAAAAATCAAAACATTCTAATATTTTAAATCAATAAAAAACATTTAGACAAAAAAAATACATAAAATATATAAAATCCTTACAATTTCCATGAAATATATTATGCCAAAAAATCCTAAACATGTTAAAAGGTTTAAAATCTCCAAGAAAGATATAAAGCCACAAAATTTAAAAACACTGGTCTTATCTAAATTTCAATCAATAATTCCTATATTAATCATTGATATAATCATTTTATAAACCATTTTGATGTGTCCATTCCCTAAAATATACCTTATTTAGGGCCAATTCCAATCAAACAATCTAACATGTTTGAGATCAATCCAATTAAAACACTTTTCCCTATTTGGGGCAAAATCCATTCTAGTTTGTAGTTTTTATCCTCTTTGGGGAAAATAAAAGTATACAAATTATTTTAGGATATATTATCACCATTTCCTCCCCTTTCATGTATCCTTTATTTATGGCACCATCCTATTATTATTATCATTTAGCCTTCACACATGGGTTTTTAATTGATTAATGATAAGATGCTTTATGTTGTTTTTTTTATAGGTTTATGTGTGTGTGTTTACATGTTCACTTATTTTTTTGTATTTTTTGTTGTGCCTTGACTCAGTACATATGCATGCATGGGTTCATCATGGTTTTTCCATATCATGGTTATTTCTTGCACTTTTACTTGATCATATCCATCGACATAAAACAATAATGTCATATTGATTTTTTATATCATGGTACAATTGTGTCATTTACCTATTAGAACAAGGGTTGGTCCTTGTGTACATTACATCTAGGTCATCAGGGTATTTTATGTCATAGTTCATACCATTGTGTTCTAAATTAAAAATCAAATGGTTTATGCTTATATAAAATGTTGTAATTTGGTGGTAGTGTATCCACTTAAAAATCATCCATTCTCAAATCAAATTATTTTAGTCATCTCTAACCACATCACATCATTTCATTCCTCTTTGAATTTTTTAAAAATTAATATTATCATTATAGTATCCCTGATTTATGATCACATTTCTCCAATTTAGAGGGGAACTATATTGGCCTAAGGTCCATTTAGAGTATGTAGGTAGTGTTTGGTCACATGAAATTTCTGAGGTCAACTCGTCCACCCTTATTCTCATTCTTATTCATCTCTTCATCTTTATCATTTCTCCTAATATTTTCATCAATCTCACACATATGTTGATTAGGACTGATAAAATCATATCAATTCATATTTTCTTCATCAATTAGCATTATATTAAATCTTTATGCATCCTCATGTGCCTGGTTTTTTATAGCTTCTTCATTCCTTATAAATTCATTATACCATCGCACATGTATGTGTATTATTCATCTCATCATTAGTCTATGAAATAAGTTAAATATTCAAGATATGATTTCCAATTAGTTACTCAACTCAGTTAGTTTTTTAAATGAGAAAATCTACCCTCTGAGGTTCAAATTTCTCAATCTGCCCTACTAAGGGAAAATTAATTTCTTAATCAATCAAATCTACCCTACTGGGGAAAATTGACCTTTCAATATTCCCTCTTTGTGGAAAATTATCACATATAAGCTCACCATTTTTTTGGATGTGTCTATTCCCCTAATTTTCCCACTTTGGGGCAATTTCACTCTCTTTAGGGAATATAAAAGCGTGTAGCTCATTATCTTGGGATGCATCCTTCCTAAGTCCACCCTACTAGATAAAATCATTCTATCATTCTTATTAATCAAAGCATGCAAGCATTAGGTCGAGTGGATTAAATTTATCCACAAATTAATTTCTTCTTATTTTCACTTTTTCTTCCTTTTGAGGGTGCATCCCTCCATCTTATTTTTTAGCTAATCCCTCAAGGGGCATTCAGGGCATTACAAACATCATTATGGGCATCATTATCTAATTATTTTAATCCCTTTTCCATTCTTTGAAAATCCATTACTTTTTTTAGTGTCTCACAATGCCATTTCAAAGAGATTCAAAATGTATACACTATATTTTCATCACTTCTATGTCATAATTTCAAATCAAAACAACTTTCTACAATAATGCACAAATCAAGTAAAAATTACTAAAACACTGAAATTCATCTGCATACTTGACATGAATATTCTAAATCACATTATTGTATCATTGATTTAGGAAATAAACCATATGAAATAATAAACCTCCTCTAATTCATCCAAAGTCAAATTATGACTTTTCAAGTGGCATTTTAGATCAATTAAGTTGAATGATTATATGACTTTCAAAAGTTGCATCATATTTTCATTAAGTTAATATTTTTTAATTAACCTAATCATACTTTAGTGTTAAATCTCATAGCTTTTGAAATTTACTATTCTTTAAATTCATTAAATTGGATTTAGTCCTCATCCTCATGACATCATCTACAAATTGGATGCAAATTGAGCTAAAAGTCAATATTTTCAAAATATCAACAAATATCAGCATAAATGCAACCCATGATCAATTAATACAAATACAACCCAAAATATTAATAGCATAAATCCTCTAAGATTGATTTAACCTCTTTCACACATCTTCATAAATAGAGGGTTCATTCACCATTATAAACATGACCAACTATTGCAATGAATCTCTACCAAATTAAAAGGTCATCACTCTATTAAAGCATCATAATTTATTATAATTGATTTAACAATCATGAATAGTACAAGGGGAAATGTTTTTGATCTAGGTTCACAACATTGACAAAGATCTCAAGCTCTATATCTGGGCCAAACATGTATGTATAGCAACTAGAAATAGATATCTATGAGGAAGGTAATCATTTTGGTTAGTTTTCTATATATTTATTATAATCATATCTTTCCCGATCCAAAGATATATGCCTAGGAAGTTATGTTTCATATTATTTTATTTTATTTTACATTCAAATAAGAAAATAACCTTCTCTGAAATTATATGATCACATTTATATATAACACATGATGTGCATAAGTCTTCCTCTTGAGATGAATTATTTTTAGGTTTCATCTCTCATATAAAAGTGTGGCATATAATGGTCTTGTATTAGATATTTAGACCATTTATAAACATATAGTTTACATTTTAGGTTAGATTATGTGATTCATATCAGACATATTAAATAGATTAGGTTAGATTATGTAATTTATATTAGGTCATATTAGGAAAAAATAGCAATATGTGGTAAATTATATAGGATTATGAGGAATAGTTGATTTTGGAAGAAAAATGACTAAGAGGGGGGTAAATAAATGTATTGAAACCTTTATTTCAATTCTTCCTTAGCATGCATGAACCATCACATTAATATATAGATAAAACAATGCATGATCAATTAACCATACAAGCATGAAACAAGATTACACAAGAAAACACATCATATATGTGGGAAACCCTCAAAGGCAAAAAAACCCACTAATCCCTAAAAAATTAATATGGTAATATAATTCTAAATATGATAATTTTAGTGAAGTAACAACTTCACATGGAGCACCAACCCCAACTAGCTAAGCTCCAACCCAACTAGGCTTTAGCAAGCACCAACTTATAAGGAGGCACAAAGCCCCTAAATGACTCAACACCAACTTAGCCACTTGATTATTTTGAACATATTTAGGACAAATTTTTTCTCAACCAATTTATGATGACCACTTCTTCATCTTTTCATACTCTTATCCCTTTCAAACTGCCTTCTAGGCCTCTTCACTCAACTAGGTCTCTTTAAGACAAATTAGGTCATATGACCTTGATAGTCATATACATAAAATCTATAAAATATTAATAATATTTTATATAAACTATTCATATATTCTAAAATACCTCATTATTCTTACCAATTTACTATTTCATTTTCTTACTCTTTGCTTACTTAAAATAGGCCTAAAACTACCTTGTATATATACAAGCCTCTTGCTCATATACCTCTTGGTCATAAATATAAACTTGAAAATTTTAATTAACCATAAAATAGGTTTTAAAACATGTTTCATACATTAATAAAAAATTACAATATGTCATCCATTTCATAAAATACCAAAACCTCTTTTTAGGCCTTAAGGAGACCTGATTCAATTAGGCCTTCATTAGTATATGTTTCCCTTTAATCTCCTTAGAACACTTTAAAAATCCAAAAACTAAAGGAAAATTTTAAATACCACTAAAATAAACCCCCATAAATCTCATATTATTTCTGTGGCACTTTATAGCTTCAACCACCACTTGAAGCACACCATTAGTATTGTTCACAATTAGGTTTGTGAACCTACAAAAAGTATGTCTTGAACTATAGGAAATTAAAAAAATATTAGATAAATAAAAATGGAAATAAAAAACATATAAATAGACTAAATTACCTCATTTTCATCTCAAAAATTTATTTATACTTCACAAATTTTGGGGAAAGGAATCAAATACTTCTCTGCAAATAGCCCACTGAGAATTGCCAGAACACTACAAAACCTAGTCTTGAATAACTTGATCTTCAACACCTAAAAGAAAACTTCCCATGAAAAATGAAACATTAAAAATATCCTTTTATATTTATATAACACTATAAAATATAATAATAACAAGTTATAATGTCAAATATTGGTCTTATAGACTAATCTTTTGACCTCACTACATAGTCAAACCAGAACCAGACAAGCCATTTTGGCTTCAACATTTAAACCACTTTCACTAACTTCCAATATTTAAAAAAAAATAACATGAATTTAAATTAATAAATAACATCACCATATGTATTATATTTCATCACATATGGCATATATCCTCAAAAATAATCCTATAACTCACTCACTCAGAACTGCCAATTTATCCCCAAACGACTAGTCATGGTGACTCATACCTCCAACACATATATAGACAACTTCAACGACTTATGATGCATGTATATGATTTTATATGATCATTATAAAATTATTATATATAAATATAAAATTTTAAAATTTTAATGTTTGTCTTACAGATGAATCTCATGATCTTATATCTCATTATCTCATTTGAACCAGATAAGTCATCTTGTAACTTTTTCACTATAATATTTGATCTTAAAAGATTATAAAAAAAATTAAAATGTCTTAAAATTAATAAAAAAACATCTCCATGAGCTTGGTTTCATAATTTTATCATAACATCACATTCTTAATCACCTTCTCACTATTGCCTAGGTTGTTCACTATTTACACCATTAGGTATGTTAGCAATTGACTATCTTGGATGATTGGTTTAGCACACTTAAGGGATATAAATTATATATAAACCTGAATGGACATGAAACATGAGAATAAATATTAAACCTTCATCAATTTTCAAGTTTTTTCTAATAAAACATTTCAAAACTATAATAACTTATTTAGAAATAAGCTTGCATCTGTGCATTTTCTCTCTCATCTAACTAACCACCATGACCTAGAGATACCTAGGAGAGTTCAATGCATGATCCAATAGTTTTAATAGTAATTTTAGATAATTATGTGTAGTTTTAAATAATATATTTCACATTATATCCTTGTTAGGGTTTTAGAGAGGTTTAACATAGGTTTTGGTGTTAATGATTGTTCATAAAGGATTGCCCCTCAAATACAAAACCAATTCCTATAGTTATTATCTAGGACCCTTACCCATATCTTCCTAATAGCTCAGTTTCCCATAAAGAGGTTTCACATGCTAATGAACACCTAAAATTCCTTCTTGGGTTTACATTCCTTCTTTTTGTGTACTTGAAAGACCTTAAAACCACTTTTCATGTTTTTTATTGAAAACAAAGACCTCAAAAAATTTAAACATTATTAAAAAAACATATAATACCTATTTCAATGTTCACATATGCAAAATTATCATTAAAAATTATCTTCATGCCTCATTAGTCCAAGCAAGGTCTAGGAGTGGTCTAAGTGCAGACTTGATCTGGAAGTCTTACTTCTGTAGGCTCACCCTGAGACTCTCATGGATGATTATAAACCTTACTTAAATTCTCAATCAACCTCATACAACCTATCATGCCTATGTGAATTTATCTTACCAGGTCACCATAATCATATCTTCTCATAAGGACTTTACTTACCATAACTATTTCCTTGTCTAGGCTTCTTAAGTACCTTATACTCAAGAAATAGTACTCAAACATGCTTACCTCAATGATATAAAATAATAAGACTATTTAGATATCATTCTCACACCACTACAACAATATATTTTTTATCAAAATTATCTCATGTCCTCCTGCAAACCTAGAGCCTCATAACCATGTTTCAATGCTCACTTGACCATCATACCTCTTTGTGACAACATTGGCAACTTCAAGCTGACCTAAACCTTGACATAAACCAACTAAAGAGACATTAGGTTTCCTTAAAATTCTCTCTTTCCTTCAAATTCTCCCTTACACATGGATTCTTTGTCACATCAAGCACACAATCTCATACCCCAAAGACCAATCACTATGCATCTTCACCAGATCCACCTTGATATCAATGAAAACAGTTCTCAACAAACTCCCCCATTCTCATTGATGGAAAAACATTCTCTAATTTGATCATTCTCATCTCTCCTAATTTTTTCAATCTCCCTTATTGGACTTTTTCCCCCTTTGACATTAATGACAAAGGGTCTTTCACAAACTACCATTTGGAATCACACCTTGAAACAGAATCTCAACACACAAAATATGAAGGATTATAAGAACATGCTTCCCCTTAATTCATGAATACCTCCCTCAAATGAACGTATATCTCAATACCACTCACCTTGTCTTTGACATGACTTTATATGACACAAATCTTTGATCACACACTAGGCCATCATATTCTTGCCATCCACTACACTTGGAGATTTTGAATAACCTGAATAGCTCCCTCTCAAATCAATCATCCACCATGGTTATTCTACCTAAAGAGTATCTCCTTGAATCCTAATGGAGTCACCCTTTTCCATAAGGCACTAAAACAATAAAAGCTCAAGAGATTCCTAGATCTCCATGCTCTCATAAAGACTAAATATCCTTCAAGATCCGTTTAGGCTTGAATAGCACCTTAGGATTATCCTCTTAAATCATTTGATCAATAATATGATCTGATAACAAAAATTCCTAAATTTATTTCACATTTGAATTATGCTCTACTATATCTATCAGTTCACTTGGGTTTGTAGATTGATCATGACTCACATTTACTATATTTTTGGTTTCCATACATTTATTCATCTTTTCTTTTGCACTTTAGGGGCTTTAAACCTCTTGTTTTTATTTGATGTCCTTCTAAATCTATTAGGACAAAATCTTGAAATGTGTCCTATATTATGACAATTGTATCAAATAACCTCATTCATACCTCTTGACTGATGATTCCTTTCATAATCCCATGCATATTAATTTTTAAAGGATCTTTTATACTTTGTTTCTCTATGACCAAACTAATTGCATCCATAATAGTAATCATTGAATGAATTATCCTATACAATACCATTAGGTTATCTAATTGGCCATTTTATTTTGACCTTATTGTCTTCATTATCCTTCTCCTTGACCTAAGTTGCCTCCTTTTGGTATTATTTGAAACCAAGACATGTCTTATCACCTACAGACTTTTGACTACTCAAGATGTTATCTATATCATCATTACTCTTTTCAAACTTCATAAATGTCTTCAACTTGCTATATGTTTGATCCAACTTAGCTTTCAAGGATTCCATTTTAGTTCCATACCCATTGCACTCTTCCTCTTTAGCTTTTAAGCTAGCAGTGACTATCTCCATCTGTGTTTCAATCTTATTGATGATCACATCATACTCTTTAGATGTGTTACTTAGTCTTCCTTCAAACAAACCAATCTACTCTTCATAGTCATTAATTAATGATCTTAGTTTATTATTCTTCCCTCTTTATAACTTTAATTCCTCTAGATTACTTACCAATTCTACCTCAAGTTTTACTTCAGCTTATTTTTCATCTAATTCTTCATCATCCATAAGGTCTTTTTCTTTTGAGAAACCCTCATTGTCTATTTTTATAGCCATGAATAATTTTTTATTATTTTCATGTCCATGTTAATTACTATCATCATCACTATTATATGTACTTATGTCACATACATTAGATTAGTTATTATCTTCTTTAGTATAGAAACTTTTCTTGTTTTTGAATGACCCTTTCATACCTTCATACTTCTTGAAATCTTTCTTGTTCTTATCAGACTTATAAACCTTCCTATCATCTCCATGATTTTCATCATTTTCTTCATAATAGTCAGTGTTATCCTTGTTATGACACTTATATGTAAAGTTCCCAATCTTACCATAGTTAAATCATTTGAAAGGAAACTTAACCTTGTACTTACCAAATCCAAACCTCAAATTCCTAGAAAACATGGATATTAGTTCATCATCATCAACATATGAACATACTTCATCCTTGACCTTATTATATTTTAAATTCTTGTCATATTTTAATGTTTCTTACTTCTTGGGAGGTATTACTTCATTTCTTCTCATCTCATAGGTAGTAAAGATGCCATGAAGCCCATCCATTTCTAGTTTATCCAAATCTTGAATCTCTTCTATTGTAGACACCTTAAAATCAAACTTAGGAGTTAGTGATATTAATACCTCTTAAAAAACTATAGATGATTTCAATTCTTATCATAATCCTATATTGACATTGACAACTTCATCAACCCTCAATAGGTAGGATGTAATAGTTTCATCTTCATTCACTTCATAATTTCAAACACTCTTTGATAGGTTCGTAACTTGGTCATCTTCACCTTGTTGTCTCCTTCATAGATAGTCTTCAATTTGTCCCATATCTTTTTGGATGAAAAATAGTGCATTACCTTTACAAACATTGCCTCTAATATGCCACATAGAATGGAATTGGTTACCTTAGAATTGCTCTCACTTTCCTTCTTACCTATTTCATCAATTGGTAGTGTAGGAGGTGGAGTGTATCCATCTACAAATAACTGACATATGTCATGGCATATGGAAATTATATATTTCCTCATTATAATTCTCCAAAATTCATATTTATTCTAATTGAATAATAGATCCTTATTGGTAGAGAAACCTCCTTGAAATTGACTACTAACCATCCTTGCTTCTAAGATCTCCTTTAGGTTGTTAGGCCTACTTAAAAGCTCCTACTTTGATACCAACTATTGTAAGCATAATAAATAATATGGGGGTGAATTAGTGTCTTAAAACATTTCTTTCAATTCCTCCTTAGCATACATGAACCATCACATCAATATATAGATCAAGCAATGCATAAGCAATCAACAATACAAACATGAAACAATATTACAAAAGACAACACATCATATATGTGGGAAACCCTCAAAGGGAATAAAACCCATTGATCCATTAAAATGGAATAAATTAATTTAATTCAAAATATAACAATTTTATTAAAACACCAACTTCACATGGGGCACCAACCCCAACTAGCTAAGCATCAGCCTAGTTATGCTTTAGCAAGCACCAACTTACAAGGAGGCACCAACCCCCTAAATGACTCAACACCAAATTATCCACTTGATTATTTTGGTCACCTTTATAACAAATTATTTCTCAACTAATTTATTATGACCACCTCTTCATCTCTTCACACTCTTATCCCTTTCAAACTACCTTCTAGGCCTCATCACTCAACTAAGTCTCTTCAAGACAAATTAGGTAATATGACCTTCATCTTCATATATATAACCTATGTCAAATATTAATCATAGTTTTTATACACTCTTTATATGTTATAAAATACCTCATTTTTATTACCATTGTATTATTTCATTTGCTTACTCTCTACTTACTTAGAATATGCCTAAACCTACCTTGTATATATACAATCCTCTTGCTCATATACCTGTTGGTTAGCCATATGCACTTTAAAAAATTAAAAAACCTTAAAATATGTTTTAAAAAATGTTTCATACATGAATAAATCATTAAAATATGTCATCCATAACATAAAAGACCAAAACCTCTTTTTAGGCCTTAAGGAAACCTAATTCAATTTGGCCTTCATTAGTACACATTACCCTTTGATCTCCTTGGAATAATTTAAAACTCCACACATGGTAGGAAAACTTAAAATACCACCAAAATATACCAAAACTAATATAATCTTAGGTATATGCAACTTTTTAGCTTCTACCACCACTTAAAGCACACCATTAGTATTATTCACATTTAGGTCAATAAACCTACAAAAAAATTGTCTTTAACTATAGGAGATTAAACACAAATTATTTTTAAAAAATTGAAATAAATAACATATAAATAAAATAAATTACATCAGGGTCATCACCATGTGTTTTATACTTTACAACTCAGGGCAAAAGGACTAAAATACTTCTCTATAAATAACCCACTCAAAACTACGAAAACACTCCAAAACCTAATCATAAACAAATTGATCTTCAACACATAAAATAACACTTACCATGACCAATAAAAATTTAAAAATATACTTTAAATTTTATATAACACTCTGAAATACAATAATCACAAGGTCTAATGTCAAATATTGGTCTTTTAGACCAATCTTTTGACCTCACTACACATAGTCAAACCAAGACTAGACAAACCATTTTGGCTTCAACATTTAACCAGTTTCACTAAATTCCATGATTTCAAATAGAATTAAAATTATTTTAAATTCACAAATAACAAAACTATATGCATTATAATTCATCACACAGGGCATAGATCCTTAAAAATGCTTCTATAACTTACTCAAAATTACCAATTTTCTTCAAAAAACTAGTCATTATGACTTAGACCTCCAACATTTGTATAGACAACTTAAATAATATATTATAAATTTAAATTATATTATGATATCATTAAAACATTATTATATATAAATATAATATGTTCAAATTGAAATTTTATTATTGTATACCAATCTTATGACCTTATATCTCATTGTCTCATCTGAACCAAATAGGTCAACTTGTGAGCAACTTTTCACTATAATAATTGATCTCAAAAATTTATAAAAAAAATAAACATGTATTAAAATTAATAAACAACTTATTCATGAAATTTTTACATCATTCTATTATGATATCACATTCTTAATCACCTTCTCACTATTGCCTAGGTTTTTCACTATTTACACCATTAGGTTTGTTAATGACTAGCTAACATGGATGATTAGTTTAGAAAACTTAAGGGATATATCTTATCAATAAACCTTCATTTACATGAAACATGAGTCTCAAAAATAAACCTTCATCAATTTTCAAACTTTTTCAAATACAACTTTTTACATCTACAACAACTTCTTCAAAAACAAACCTACATCTATGCATTTTCTCTCTCATCTGATTAACCACCACCACTTAGAGATACCTAAGAGAGTTGAAGACATGATATAATAGTTTTAATAGTAATTTTAGACCATTATATCTATTTTGAATAATATATTTCACATCAGGTCCTTGTTAGGGTTTTAGAGAGGTTTAATATAGGTTTTGGTGTCAATGATTGTTCATAAAGGATTACTCCTTAAATCCAAAAACAATGCCTATATTTATTAGATATAACCCTTCCCCATATCTCATTAATAGATCAAGTTCCCATGCAGAGATTACATGTGCCAAAAAACACCTAAAAGTACTCAAGTTTACATGCCTTCATTTTGTTTACTTGAGAGACCTCAAAACCACTTTTCATCCTTTTTCCTGAAAATAATAACCTAAAAATTTATACCTCTGTCCATTTTCACATATGAAAAATTTTCTTAAAACTGATCTTCATGCCTCATTAAGCTAATCAAGGTCTAGGAGTGGTCTCGGTACAAACTTGATCTAAAGGTCCTACCACTGTAGTCTCGCCCTAAGACTCTCATGGATGCTTTTACACCTTACTCAAATTCTCAAGAAACCTCATACAACATATCATGGATATGTAAATTTATCTTACCAAGTCACCATACTCATACCTTCTCACAAGGACTTTACTTACCATAACTAGTGTCATGTCTAGGCTTCTTAAGTACCTTATACTCAAGAAATAGTACTCAAACATGATTACTTTAATGATATCAAATGAGAACACTCCTCAAACATAATTCTCACACCAATACAATAATATCTTTTTGAACAACATTATCACATATCCTTATGTAGACCTAGAGCCTCATAACCATGCTTCAATGCTCACTTAACCATCATAGCTCTTTATGACAACACTGACAACTTCAATTTGACCTAAACCTTGGCATCAAAAAATAGAAGAGACATTAGGTTTCCTTCAAATTCTCTCTTGAATTACCTCTTTCCTTCAAATTCTCTATTTTCACATGGCTTCCTTTTCACATCAAGCACACAAGCTCAAACCTCAAAGACCTGTTGACCAAATTTCACCTCAGTATAATTTGTTCAAACATTTTCATGGAGATCCAAATAGCAGTTGCGAGAATAGGTCATTTCAGAGGTCCAAAATTACAAGTCAAGGATGCTAAGGAGTTTTGGCTCCATTCTAGTGTATGTCAAGTTCTCCACAGGTCAAGTCTTGGCCCCTCGTAAACATGAATTACATTATCAAGAATAAGTTGGGTTCTTTGAATAACTCAACTTCTTAAAGCTTTATGAATAGAAGTAATCTAGGTTTATAAGCCTAAATTACTCCTTCCAATGATTTGCATGTTTTCAATGATGCATGACTTTAATTTTTCCAAGGAGCAATTCTTATGACTTTTACAAGCAAAAGTAATCAAAAAAAACCTAAAATGGTCTTGATAATGTTTCCACCCCAAGTATCCCTTCAAACTTTTCCAAAGGGCGCTTTGTTTTCCCAAGTGTCCATTTGGAGTTTTTTGAAGGGAACTTTTCTTCCCAAGTGACCCTTCAAAAAAATTTCAAAGGGCACTTTTTAGCCTAAGTGTCCCCTTACAACTTTTTTGAAGGCACTTTTCTTCCCAAGTGACCCTTCAAAAAAGTTCTGAAGGGCACTTTTTAGCCCAAGTGTCCCTACAAAATTTTTTGAAGGGAACTTTTTTGTCCAAGTGACCCTTCAAAAAAGTTTTAAAGGGCACTTTGTCTTTGGAATTTCCCTTCAAAAAAAAATTTGAAGGACCATTTCCTTTGGAAATGTCCATTGTAATTTTTTTAAGGGACCCTATGCCTTCCCTAAGTGTCCTTCAAAAAATTTCCAAAGAACACTTTCCCAAGTGTCCTTCGAGAAAAGTTCTCAAAGGAACTATCCATTGCCTTTCAAGAAAAATCCTTAAAATAATTCCATTGAATAAAATTATTCAAAACATAAACTTGATTGATCTCCATGATGTGTCATAGGATGTCAAGTTTAATATAGCCAACTAGTCATTGGGCTATAAGATGACATGTTTTAGGATGTCAAATTCAAGGTGGCCAACTAGTTGTTGGGATTCAAAGGTATGACATGCCATACGATGTCAAATTTAGGGTGGCCAACTATCCATTGAAATTCAAAGATAACATGTCATAGGATTTCAAATTCATGATTAAAGCCTTAAAATAAGAAGTACAGCCATTTAGAGAACTTGATAGGGTCTTAAGCAAGGGTAGTGTAAATTGGGTTTCCTAAAAGACAATGCTTTATGGGTTTCCAAAAGATCTTTTCTTATGACTTTTATAATTAAAACCAATCAAAAATCCTAAAGAAACAAGTAGAAGTAAAGTCACTTGGAAAACCTGAATGGGTCTATAGTGTAAAATGTGAGATCTCTCAAGAAGAATCTAAGATTCATAGTAGTGATCAAAGCCATTTCTTGTGGAGGGCCATCTCATCATTGATTTTGTAGTGATCCTGGTCATTTTAAGAAGGTGAATCAAAGAGAAGGACAAACTCTAACTGAATGAGAGAAAAGTTGGAATCAGTTTCAATAGGATGGTGACTACAAACCATTTTGGAGGCTTCTATTTTAGAACCTAGGATCTCTCTCTTCTCTCCCTCTTTTTCTATAAATAAGACCCTTGGGCTCTTATTTTATCATCCACAGATAGTATGATGAAGCCCTACTAGAATGTTTTTTCATTTTCTTGCCTTTAAGCAAAGAATCATAAGTCTATTTTCTTTCCAAGTTTTAGGCATTTGCTTGGGCATGTAAGAGACACAGAGTGAAAGCAAGTGATGTTTATCATTTTATTATCTATCTTTCATGTTTTTGAGAAAAGAGTTGATCTAATAGGTCATGGAGAGTGCATTCTATCTATATGAGTTTTTTCACATGTGTAACATTTTTTCTAGACTATACAGGTTGTCTTTTTTAGTTATTTAACTTGTGTGATCTCATTCATTTTGTCTCTACATTTAAATACTTATGTTGTAATATGATAGAGCTTGAGATATAGACTATATTCTACTATATTGTGCATTATTATAAGACATACATGTGGATACTAATTCTTGGTATATCACCCTATTAGACTAGGATTTTCATTTATTCAAACTTCTGACTCTTTTCACTCATACAAACTTGTTCAGCAGTCTTATTGCACAAAAGCTAATACAAGGAGCTAGCCCTTTCAACCTAGAGGTCCATTTCCACTTATAGGCACACCCATAATCTTGGAAATGTCCTGACATTGCCCAAATTTAAAGGAGGGCTAAAAAGTCCTCTTTTAGGGTGTAAGATTTGGACACAATAGTTTTAGCATGCTCGATGGGACCCAAATTATTACTAAATCAAGGTGAATGCTAGTCTTGATAGGCCTAAGTAGTATAAATACCCCTAACACAACATTTGGTGACTCCAAAAGGGTGTGAATCCCTAGTTCTAGACCAAGTTTTATACATTATCCTACATGATCTTCACAAGGTCCTTAATATTTTCTAACCAAGCCCCTTCAGCTAAATCTTTTCCTAAATAATAATGCCCTAAACCACTCCTAGCCCTATTAAATCCTTGGCAAGGGGGTTTTGGAGAAGAAGCAGAAGAGGTTGAAGAAGTTCGAGAGGAGGAAGTTGAAGAATAAGAATATATAGAGGATCATAGAGGAAGAAGAGAAAGGGGAGAAAGGTGAGAGATAGATAGACATCAGCCCTTCCCTACTTTTAATACTCAAAACCTAATAGAGCTTCCTGTATATGACCCCATCCCTCCAAATACTACCAAAAATATTTCTAGTTTCAATGGAGAGGGTCTTTTTACCCAATCTGAACATATTAGAGACATCTTTAATTTCTATAATTTCCATAATGTTCTTAGGGCCAACATAGCCATAAGGTTGCTTGTTATGTCTTTAAAAAGAAAAGCACTTGACTGGTATAGGACATTGGAGGGGTGATGTATTATAAGTTGGGATGGTTTTGGAGACCTATTGGTGACAATATTTTAAAATAAGAGTGATCATGCTTCCCTAATACATCATCTAAATATAATAAGAAGAGGTCAAAATGAATCCATAGGAGATTTCAATGAGAGATTTCAAAGAATATGGTATAGGCTACCACCAATCATGAGACCCTATCCTAGCTTTATGTTCTTAACATATCTCAAAGGGATTGGTATTGATGTTGTTATTATGTTGTAGTTAATGTGAGGATTCACTCTTCCAAGTTCATATGAACTATCAATTGAGGTTGAGAATACCCTAATTTAGGCTGGAAGACTTCATCCAAGATTTTACATGCCTTTACTATATCATAATTCAATTAAATCTCCAAGCATATCTCAGGTTCCCAATGCCAATGTGAAGCCAAGAACCTTTCCCAAGAAGGTGGATAACATTATGGACAAGGATGAAGAAATTAGATCATTGAGAGCTTAACTCAAGCAAGCTTAATATTAGGAAAGTGCTCCTCCTAATGTATAATATTATCTTCAACAAGGATATAGAGCTCCATCCCAATAAAATTATCAAGGGAGAAGGAAAAATCAACAAGGTTACATTAGGCATCCCAATGTATATAATCCAAATTCTACACCTCTCATAAAGGCTATTGTTCTAGTTCATGCAAACCTAGTGCAAGGAGAAGATCATGTGGACCAATGGGGGCAGCCTCAAGGTTAGTTTACACATGATGATGGAGTAACCAACTATGCTTTGACTAAATAATAAGAATAAAATCCTTACACAATAGTAGAATAATTATGTCCTAGCCAAAGGGATAATCATGGAGAAGGTAGTAACCCAAGTGTGGGGATGATGAACTTCCAAGGAAAGGATGATTTTGTCTTGACTCAAGGAATGTCAATTATAGCTAATATAAGTTCTAAGAAGAGAGCCTTGGGATAATTCTAAGAGCCATGAATAGTTCTAATTGATGCTTCTCCAAGGCCATATTATTCCAATTAAAGTGTTGCACCTCCTACAAGCCATGTTCCTCAACAAAATTAGAATGTAAATGTAACTACCAAGATTGCAACATAATAGGCAATAGCTCTTTTATTACCATAAAAAATGTAGGATAAAGTGAATACTCCATCTCTAAATATTATGGAATCATTAAATAGCACTAAGACAAGCATATCCCTTTGGGAGGTTCTACATATACCTCATCAAAAGGAGATTTTTCAAGAGCAGTTAACAAGCATGTAGGTGGCTCTTCAATCTTCAAGGCATCATAGTGTGGCTCTCAAAAATTCTCAAAATAATATTTTAGATCCTCCCACTAAATCTAAAAATCATCCACCCTTCTACCTCACACTCATTTTAGGAGATAAGTTGGTCCATAATTGTATTTTGGATAGTGGAGCAAACACTACTATTATGCCTAAATTAGTGGCTAATAAACTGGGTTTGAACTATGAGCCACATAGTAAAGGTGTGTTTTAGATAGATGGAACTCCAACCAAGATGGTAGGATTGGTCAAAGGTCTAAAAGTGTTTTTACATGGCTTCCCAAGCTTCCATATCATGCAAGATATTTTGGTGGTGGACCTTCCAACACACTTTGATGTATGCTTGTCCAGGGACTTTACAGCCAAGATAGGAGGATACCTTGCTACTGATTGGTCCTTTCTACCTTTTAACACAAGGTATGGAACCAAGGTAACCATAAATACTCAGCCCTTAGAAATTTTCTACATTGATCCATACTTGGAGACAATGATAAATCGAATCTATCTAATCAGCAAGGAGGAAGAGGCAATCTTGAATAGTGAAACATCTTCTCCTCTTGAAGGTATTTTTGACCTCTATCTTGCAACTACAACACTAAAACACATGGCCTTGATCCTTACACTTTCATTGAGGAAATTGATTTAGGAGTTTACTGCATGCATGAGGGAAACATCCTAATTTATTCACTCACCAATGAAGATCATGAGCTTGATGGCATGTGGTAAATGTTCTTTGATGGTTCAAGGACCAAGGTAGGTGTAGGATCTAGTGTCAAAATGGTTTCCCCATTAAATAATCATTAATACTCTTCTTATAGGTTTCACTTCGGTTGCACTTGCAATGTGGTAGAATATGAAGGCTTAGTTCATGGTCTCTAATGGGCAAAGAAGAGAGGAATCAAGATTTTGAGAGTCTATAGAGATAGTGAGCTATTCATTCATCAAGTGAGAAGTAAAAATATATCCAAGAACCCCTTTATCAATTCTTACAATCATATGGTATGGGATCTACTGGAGGATTTTGATGCCTTCAACATCCATCCCATACCAAGAGACTTGAACAAGTATGCTAATAGATTAGTTGCAATTGGAGCATGTTTTGACTCAACTACTAACATTGAACAAGAGAAGGATAAATATCATATAAATATCATTATGAGACCTTCCATTATGGAAAATTAAGTTTCATAGAAAGTGTTTGAAAGTGATGAACACATTACACACTTCTTGTAAAATGAGGCAGGCTTCTCTTCAAGAAAACAAAAGAAGTTACATGATCATTATGAAGCGCAGATTATATAGCTGAAGAAAAATATAATACCCAAGGTGTTGATTACCTTGAAGAGTGTCTTTAATTTGGATGATCAAAACAAAAACTAAATAATGAGTATGTTAATAAAAGAAGAGAACTATGAGAGAGTTTTGATTTTTAAGGACAAACTTTTGAAGATTGGAAAGGCTTGTTCTCAGCTGGAAAGACAAGCTTTTATTGCATTATGCAAAGAGTTTCATGACATATTTTCTTTGGAATACAATTACCTAAAAGTTTTTGACCCAAGTCTAGCTCATCACACCATTGATTTAGAGCATGGAGTTAAACTGGTAAGGCAAAATCAAAGGACTATCAACCCCAAGGTAGAAAAACTCATGAAGAAAGAGATAAGAAAATTGATTGAGTTTAGGATGGGCTTTCCTATCAATTGCTCAACTTGGATAGCCAACCTTGTGTCAGTTCAAAAGAAGAATGGATAAATTAAACTTTGTGTAGATTTTTGTGATCTAAACAAAGTGTATCTCAAGGATCATTACCCACTTCCTTCCATCGAACAAAATTTTCAAGTTATTTTAGGTTCTCAATGTTTCTCACTTCTTGATGGTTCTTCAAGTTATAATAAAATATTGGTAAATAAAGGGGATCAATTCAATATATCCTTCACCACCAAGTGGGGTACCTTTGCCTAAAAGAAGATTCCATTTGGTTTATCCAATGTTGGAGTTACATTTCAAAGGGAAATGGACATGGCTTTCAAAGGTTTGATCAATAAGTTTTTTCTTGTCTACCTTGATGATATAACCATTTTCTCCAAATATGTTGTTGATCATATGGGACATCTAAGGTAAGTTTTTGAGAAGTGTAAAAAATATGGCATATCCCTCAATCCAAAGAAGTGCATCTTCGTTATCCATGAAGGTAAGCTTTTCGGTCATGTTTCAAAACAAGGCTTATCTATTGACCCCAAAAGGATTGAAACTATTATAGACTTGTCTTTACCTCAACACAAAAAAGGGATACAAAGTTTCTTGGGAAAAATAAACTTTGTAAGGAGGTTTATCCCAAACCTTGCAACTGTAGTAAAGCCTATCACAGCCATGATAAAGAAGAACCAAATTTTTACTTATATAAAGGAAGGTAAAGGTAGATTTAAGGCAATCAAGCAAGCAATTACAGCATCTCCCACTCTCTTAAATATAATTTTTTCTAAGTATTTCATTCTTTATACTTTTGCTAACCTAGACATAATCTCAGCCATGATTATACAAAAGAATGATAAGGATGTTGAGGAGTCAATTGCTTTCTTCAATCAAGGCTTAGAAGACTATGGAGTGAGATATTCTTTTTTTGAGAAACAAGCTTTAACCATCAATAGAGGCTTGAAAAAGTTTAGGCATATGGTTTCCAAAAATAGGATCCATGTCATGGTCTCCCATCTTAGCACCAAGGAGTTTCTCATAAGCAGGGATCTTGATGAGAAGAGAGCTAGATGGATCATGAAGGTGATGGAATATGACATTGACATCAAGGTAACT
The DNA here is from genome assembly GCA_037957365.1 of Torreya grandis. Classification (NCBI taxonomy): domain Eukaryota; kingdom Viridiplantae; phylum Streptophyta; class Pinopsida; order Cupressales; family Taxaceae; genus Torreya; species Torreya grandis. The sequence goes on from JARHVA010006415.1 coordinate 835,363, forward strand.
ATCATATTAAGAGGAAGAGGTTTATGTGAGCACTTAGCATCTAAATTTGAAGAACCAAAAGAGAAAGCCTTAGTAAATCAAGTTTAATACCAGCTAGTTGATCAAATGCATAAGCAAAGTTGGACACAAGACATTATTGGTTTTATTCAAAATGGTGAGTGTCCCAATGGCTTGAACAAATCTCAAAGAATGCATTTTGGGCTGCAAGATATTCATTATTATCTTTTGGATGGCATTCTCTTTAAGAAGGATGTGAGAAATTTGTTGCAAAGATGCATTAACAATGACCAATTTTATATGCTACTAGAAAGGTTCTATAATGGTGAAGATGGTGGTCACTTATCTCTTAAAACAATAGCTACAAAAATAATGAGATTTGGTTACTATTAGCCTAGTCTTTTTAAGCACTGTTATAATTGGGCTAAGGTTTGTCCTCAATGTGCTTTTTTTATTGGAAAACAAAATCTTGTTGTCCTTCCATTGAATCCTATCTAAGTGGACTAGCCTTTCATGCAATGGGTCCTTGAATTCATTGGCATGATCAACCCTCCATAAAGTGTTGGACACAAATGGATATTAACTACTACAGACTACTTCACAAGATGGGTAGAGGCTATTGCTTTGAAGGAAGCAAATGAAAATTCCATCTTGGAGTTCTATGATAGCATTATAACAATGTTTAGGGCTCCTCATTTCATCATCTCAGATAATTCAATTGCTTTCATAAGTTCTTAAACTTTTGATTCGGTAGCAAAGAGTGGAGTTCATTTGAGTGCCTCATCCAGCTACTACCCTCAAGGTAATGGATTGGCTAAGTCTACCAACAAGAACCTCATCAAGATCATTAAGAGGATCTTAGAAACCAATAAAATGGCATGGCATAGCAAACTATAGATGGCCTTATGGGTAGATAGAATCACTCCCAACAATTCAATTGGTAATTCTCCCTTTGTACTTGTCTATGGGAGAGAAGCTAAGTTATCCATGTCACAAGAGCTCCCTACCTTGGAACTTACACAATAGCTAGAATTACTTGAAAACACTCCCATGGGGGTCAGATTGATAGAATTAATGTAGCTAAAAGAAGTAAGAGATGATGCACACAAATCTTAGGAACACCATAAAATTATCATGAAGAAATCTTTTGACAAAAGGGCAAGGGCAAGAGTGTTTAAATAAGGTGACTTGGTATTGAAATGGGATGAAGACAGAGTAAAACAAGGAAAACATACAAAGTTTGATACCTTGTGGAGTGGTCCTTACATAATTATCAAGTGCAAGTAAAGAAACTCCATTTAGCTATCCAAAATGGATGGAGAAGAATTGCCTATTCTAGTTAATGGAATCCATCTGAAGCCTTGCTTTTGACTCTTGCTAGCCATGTCTTGTAAATAATTTGTTTTGGTGTATTTCCTTTCTTTTGTTTGCTTTCCATAAGTGATTTGTATTATAGATTTGTTTTTCTTCCCTTTTTTTGGTGTGAATCTCTACCTTGTGTGTGTAATCAACCCAGCTAGTGTGTTTTTGAACCAAGGCTTGTTCAGTTCTCTTTGAAGTGCTTATATGCATGACTCCATACCCAATGGAAGGATTTAGGGAAATAGTCTTTGACATAGTAGGCATGAATCCCATTAGAATCACCAAGAATGTTGACCAAATTTCACCTTATTACAATTTATTCAACCATTTTCATGGAAAGTTGAATAGTAGTTTCAAGAACAAGTCATTTCAGAGTTCCAAAATTTTAAGTCAAGGAGGCTAAGTTGTTTTGGCTCCATTGTAGTTTATGTCAAGTTCTACACAAGTCAAGTATTTTCCCCTCATAAACCCTAATTACATTGTTAATACTAAGTCGGGTTCTCTAAATGACTTAACTTGTTAAAGTTTCATGAGTAGAAGTAATCTAGGTTTATGAACCTGAATTACTCCTTCTAATGTTTTATGGGTTTTCAATGATGCATGACTTTGGGTTTTCCAAGGAGAAAGTCTTATGACTTTTATAATCAAAAGAAATCATAAAACCTAAAATGGTCTTGGTAATGTTTCCCCCCTAAGTTTTAGTTTAGACTTTTTTATAGGGCACTTTGTTTGCCCAAGTGTCCCTTCAAACTTTTTTGAAGGGCACTTTTCTTCCCAAGTGACCCTTCAGAAAAGTTCTGAAGGGAAATTTTTATCCCAAGTGTTCCTTAGAAAAAAATTTGAAGGGAACTTTTCTTCCAAATTGACCCTTTAGAAAAGTTTTGAAGGGAACTTTTTAGCCCAAGTTTCTGTTTGGACTTTTTCAAAGGGCACTTTGTTGTCCAAGTGACCCTTTGAATAAAATTTAAAGGGCACTTTTCTTCCCAAGTGACCCTTCAAAATTTTTTGAAGGGAACTTTGTCTTTGGAAATGCCCTTATAAAAAATTTTGAAGGGCCATTTCCTTTGGAAATGCCCTTCAGAATTTTTTGAAGGGACCCTGTGCCTTCCCCAAGTATCCTTTGAGAAAAGTTCCCAAAGGAACTAACCGTTGCCTTTCAAGCAAAATCCCTGAAAGAATTCCTTTAAACAAATTGTCTAAAGGAATTACTTTGGGAAAATTTTCTAAAACATAAACCTAATGGATCCCCATGATGTGTTATAGGATGTCATTCTTAATACATCTAACCATTCGGGTGTAAGATGACATGTTGTAGGATGTTAAATTTGAGGTGGCCAACTAGCCATTGGTATTCAAAGGCATGACATGCTACAGGATGTCAAATTTAGAGTGGCCAACTATCCATTAATATTCAAAGATGACGTGTTATAGGACATCAAATTCATGCCTAAAGTCTTCAAGTAGGAATTAAAGCCATTTAGAGAACCTAATAGGGTCTTCAGCAAGGGTAGTGCAAATCGAGTTTCCCAAAGAGATTTGTTTATGAATTTTACAATTAAAAGTAATCAAAAATACCAAAAAGGAAGAGAGAATTCTTTGTGGGTTTTCAAAAGAGCTTTTTTTATGACTTTTACAAGTAAAAGCAATCAAAAATCCTGAAGAAGCAAGTAGGAGTAAAGTCACTTGGAAAACATGAATGGGTCTACAATGCAAAATGTGAGATCTCTCAAGAAGAATCTAAGGTTCATAGCAATGATATGAGCCATTTATTGTAGATTTCCAACTCAACATTGATTTTGTATCTATCTTGGTCATTACAAGAGGGTGAATCAAAGAGAAGGACAAACTCCAACTGAATGAAATAATAGCTAGAATCAATTTCACCAAGATGGCGACTGTAAACTATTTTGGAGGATTATATTTTGGCACCCAAGAGCACTCTCTTCTCTTCCTCTTTTTTATAAATAAGACCCTTAGTCTCTTATTTTAATATCCATATATTGTATGGAAAAGCCCTATTGGAATGTTTTGCCATTTTCTTGCCTTTGAGCAAAGAATCATAAGTTTATTTTCTTTTTAAGTTGTAGACATTTGCCTAGGCATGCAAGAGACATAGAGTGAGAGCAAGAGATTTTTTATCCTTTTTTATCTATCCTTAATGTTTTTGATCAAATATTTGATCCAACAGGTCATGGAGAGTGCACTATAGCTGTATGAGATTTTGCACATGTGTAACCTTTTTTCTAGACTATCCAGGTTGTCTTTTCTAGTTATTTACCTTGTGTGATCTCATTAATTTTGTCTCTACATTGAAATAATTATGTAGGAATATTATATAGATTGAGTTATAAAATATATTCTAATTTATTGTGCATAAGTATAAGGCATACATGTGGATACTAATTCTTAGTGTATCACCATCTTAGACTAGGCTTTTCATTTATGCAAAATTTTGACTCTTTTCACTCATAAAAATTAGTTCAGTATTTTTATTGTGCAAAAGCTAATATAGGGAGATTTCCCTTTCATATTAGAGGTTAATTTCCACTTATAGGCACACCCACAGGCCTAGAAATGTCCCAACATTACCTAAATATGGAGGAAGCCTGAACAACCCTCTTCTAGGGTGCAAAATTTGGAGACAACAAGACCACTCACCATACATCTTCACCAAATGCACCTTGATATAAATGACAACACTTATCAATAAATTATGACATTATATATCATTTTGATGTACATGTGGATTAAATTAGGGTCGTGAATATTGTTCATGAAAAAACTTTTATAGTTCTATATTTTGGATCAATGGTACTACATAACCACTTTGGGTCTATAATCCATTTGTAATGGTTGATCATAATAATACAAAATTATTTGTTGGTTCCAATTTTTATACACCCTTATTTTAGTGTTCTAGTTTGACATATGAACTTATTTTGGGGTTTCACCTCTATATACAAACCTAATTTTTGGATTCTAAAAAATTATTATTATGATATTTAGAGTAATTTCATTAAAAAAAATTTGGTGCTTAGCTTCTATCATGCCTTCTCCAATTATGGTTGAGGCATTATTATTAATCAACTCATAGTTTTATTTATTGAATTTTCTTGGGCCATAATCACCCCATGGCATGCTCTAAATAAGTTCAAGAAATTAGAACATGGTTTGCATACCCTTAGGTATATTCATTCCTTGTATTTTCAATTTCACGTGGTTCAGTGATCTAGATTATATATAATTTATTATCTTGTGATTAATTTGAATTATACATGTTTTCTTGTAGGTTTTGCATAGAGAAAATGGAATATATGCAGCACCCTTGTCAACATCAAGTGTGGTTATCATAGGTACTAAATTTATTCTTTATCCTTTCAATTTAGCATTTTAAATTATATATTGAAAGTTTAAACACCTAAATTTGATATTATACACTTTATAAACATCAAATTTTTCAAACTTTGACATACTTCAAAATTATGTACACATTTTAATATTAAGCATATTGTCCTTCTATTTATCTACCCATATATTGTCTTATCCACCAATTCACCAAATGTATTTATTTAGTATTAGTTTTGTTTATTCTGTAACCCTTTAAAATCTTACATAGATAATTTCCATATTTCATATCCTTGTTTTTATCCTCCAAGATAGTATCAACAATAGATGGATGGTTATAGTTTATCACAAGTTTTTGCCTCTACTAAAACCTTATAGGAACACTCAATATTTACTTTCAAATTTTTAAATTATTTATTATTTTTCCTAGACATATTTCATGGGTTGTTTATATATGTATATGTATGTATGTATATATATATATATATATATATATATATATATATATATATATATATAAGATTCAATTATAAATATAAATCAATCTTAAGTCTATACTCACTTAGTCATAGCTGGGTAATTTGGAAATTATTTGATCATTACTTGAGATATCTACTAGCGCTTTCTTGAGACATTATCAATCAATCATACAAATATAAAAATTACTCAAAGGAAAAATAACATATCTAATTTTGAATACACACAAAGTTAAAATTTTCATGGTGCCAAGTTTTGAAATCCAAACATTGCATTACATTATAGTTTGATCATGATTTTGTGTACACTCACATTGGTAGGTGTACCATGTGTGGTTTGAGCCCTTTTCATAGTATTAGAAAGTAGGTAATACTTAATCACTCAATGAGGAGTGGTCAGAGTTTTAAAATCCAAAGAGATAACCTATTTTTAAATTCATTTTGTTTTTGAAAGTGAGATTAGGGTTTAAAATAAAGGAAAAACAAAACAAATATCAATTCAATGAACTGAAGGTGAGCCCATATATAGGAATAATATCCAATTGTAAGTACAGGGTTTTGAGTACTTACATATCTAAACAAAAAATAAGCATATCATCATCAAATCTAGGGAAATACTAGTCTATATAGGAATCACATTCTTTTTTGTATCATACAAGCATGGTTTGTTCCATTAAATTTTAATTTGAGTAGTGACAGAGCACATAGTGTATTTTTAGAATTAGTGACAACTGTGGTGAGTGATAGAATATAGAAATAAGCTAATTACATATATTCTCTTTTTATTTTTAAATTTCAAACATTATAAGTGCAATATCAATCTATTCTATTTTCAATCCAGATTTCTATGTTATTATTATACTTTACACAAGCTAAATTAGCTCTAATTTTACATTATTTAGATTGTATAAATCCAAAATGAGAAAGGAAAGAAAGGAGAAAAAATTTCAAATATTTTAATCAGACTAAGCACACAAAAGACACATAAGACAATGAAGTCACATTAAGCATATATAAGATACAAGATAATGAAGTCACTATTATAACTCGAAATTGCACCCTATGAGAGGGTGATTCAATCCCTCTCAACTTGATATATGCAATGGTATTACCTCTAGGCCTATGAGTTGCCTAAAGTAGAGGTAAACCTCTAGATTGAAGGGATAGCTCCTTTGGTTTGTCTATTGAATCTCATCACCTAAACTACTAGCTCATTCGGAGTAAAAGGTAGAGAAAGAACATAAATAAAATCTATCCTAGCAAAATTATGCACTAATTATTACCTAACCACTACCAATTAATTGTAATGAAACTTCAAACCAGATCCTAGTATGCACATACATGATTCCAAATCTACCCCTTGCATTAGTACTTCTCATGGAGGTTTGTGAAACAACTCAAGCTTTGAGGACTAAACACAAGGTCATATATTAGAAATAGTGAAGAGAAAAATCAATTAACTCATGAAAACTTTATTATAAAAATCAAGATACCTATAATAGACTTTAAATGTTAAATATGGATGCAAGCAAGGACAACAAGCTAAGGAAGAGAAACTATCACTTAGCAAGATAAACTAACTTAACATATGCATTAAAATAAACTCATGGAGAAGGTAAACCAGATAATTATTTATCTCTAAAATGTGTAAAATTATCATAGCTTCACCATACTCAGGTGGAGGGTACAAACTTAGACAAAAGTGGTTCAATATATAGAGAATGTGAGAGAGAAGATAAGAAGGGTATAGGAGAGAGAGAGAGTAGACAAGTGTTATGTGAGTTACAAAAATAATAGGACTTATATAAATATCTCAATATGTCCATGATTCCATGTGTTTCTCCTCTTTATATGCTCTGACCCTCTAAGTGGTGTGAGAGCTAGATTGCCTACTTGACACCTTGATTAGCTTCTTAAAACTTCCCTTCTTTTTGATATGTTGAAGGACAAGTGGACTTATTTATGGTAAAATTAGCTTCTTATACCTTTTTCTCTACTCTTTACACCTCTCATCTAACCCCAATAAGTTATTTTTAACACATCACCTCTTTATCTTGTAAGGTGTCTAGAGGGCTCTTCATCTCCTTAGGCCTATTTCTCAAACAAGTGTCAAAACTTGGTTTCAATTATTTTAGCTCATATAAAATTAATTTATGATCTATTAATACCATATTAGACTTGAATTTTTCATTTTGAAGCCTCAAACTAGCCCCAATAGGTCATTCTCTACCAAAAGCCCTAAATAAGCATCATTCTTTGTAGCTCTAAAATAGTAAAAACCTACTTATGTAGAGAAAATTACATATTATATTGAGAATATAAGGGAATATTATAGTACCCTCTATTTTTTTTAAGATCTAGGTTAAATTTTGCGCTTTGAGAGTGAGTAAAGATGTCCTTTTATTCCCTTTCTCTCTCCTAACTAGGCCTTCCTGCCAAGAGAGTGAAAAATGATTATAAAATATCCCCACATATTCCAAACACAAAAAAAGTGTTTTATTAAGTTATAAAACATCCTCCCCTACCTACAATCCAAATTTTATGTTTTAACTCACTATACAGACCTATAAAATAGTAAACAATAGTCATTTTAGTCCTATTCCATATAGTTCAATATAGTACCATACCAACCAATTGCATGGGGTGATGGTTATGGTAGTTTTGAAGATTTTTTAGGTAATTTGGAAGTATATCAAGTCTATATATAGGAATTAAGGTTAGTTTCTCTCTCACCTGGTCCTTATGGCTCTCTTAGGCAACTTGAAATTAACTTGGGTTCTTATGGATGATTCATAAAGCTAGATGTATAAATCCTCCAAAAAAACCAAAAAATGGAAGTTAATTAGGTTATTCAACTTTCCATAGGATACCAAGGTCCCATGCAAATATTCCTGACCATACCAAGTAAAAGAATATGACCTCTCATGTTAAAATTGGGAATTTTATGAGGCTAAACATGATTGAGGAATGTGGGTGTTTTTATTGAGTTTATGTTGGTATCCAATGACATAAATAAGGTCTATAACATATTTATAAACACTTTCCAATGGTTTTCCAACCACCTTCCTTTATCAATTATCTCTTACATCTCAATGTCCAGACTCAGGGTTCTTGAATCAAACTATCCAAGAGACCCTAACTACCTATGTTCTCACATTTATTCTCACTTTCATATGTATATGACTTCATATATTGTTTCTATATGTCTCTAATAATCTCTTTAAGGTCTTAAATTCCATTCACCCAAACTTCACTTCACCTTATCTTACTTTGAGTAGGCATTATCTCATTCTACTGCATATAGTCATATGTAATCCTAAATATGCACTTATGAATATTTGAGGATTTAGAATAGGGTATACCAAACTATATAAACTCCTTTTTTATTTTTATGGTTCATATAGAGTTAATTTTTCCCATTTAAATCATGTTTACCTACCCTAATACTTTACTCTTGTCAAATATGTCTTAACCCTTAAAGAGTAGGTAGGTTGTGTATGTAAGGATTGGATATGGATGGGGTTTGATATTTTTATACCTTAAAGTGAATCAAAGAGTTTAATTAGTCTCTATAAACCCTATGATCCCTTTTTCACATGTTTCAACATTCCTTTTTTTCATCCTAAAGTCTCTCTCAGACCTTTTAAAGAAAGCAACCTCAAAAGGTATATGGGACTGTGTGATGACAATTGTCTTATGACCCTTGTGTGGTTTATTCTCTCCTCTTCTCCCTTATTTATAATCTCCTTTATCATTAATTAATTTATTTATCTTTCCTAACTTCAAATACTTAACACAAACCACTTTATCAGGTTATGATTCCTTAACTAGTTGTAAATATGCATTTGATAGATACTGACTTTGTATAGGGTTTTGAAGTCGATTATGTTTTTCCTTTTATTTATCCATTTCCAATATAAAATATTTTAGTGTATTTTATATATTTTTTATTTTATTTTAATATTATTATTTATTCCTTTAATACAAAACCTCATCAACCTCTCTGTTTAGGTAGAGTCTCAACTAGGCAGGTTGTAGGTGGTGCTTCAATGGACTGTGTCTTGTTGTGTTAGAGAGATTTAGGAAATTCCTTGAAACATAAAACCATAAAACTCTTTGATTATATTTATATCTCTAAGACTCTATTCCAATCATTAAAACTCTATGTTTCTATCATCATTTAATGTTCAACACAAGACTCAATAGTTAACTATAGGTAGTTGTCTAGAAGGTGACTATGTATGGAGTTTCATGGTATCACCATATCTCCAAAGTTACCAATAACTTAGTCATGTTTTTATTATTATCCTTAAACATTTATAATTCCTTGAGGTTTCTAATCCCATTAGGTTCACTATTTAAATCCAATTCTCTTAGTTGGTTATACGTGACCATCTAGGAGGTCTAAGTTTGATTATGTATAATCTTGAATTGTCCTTATTTAACATATTGATGAAATATTTTCATAGGTCCTTGATCATTTAATTATAAACTTAATCAATCATTTTCAAGGCACATCACCATACCTTTGTTTTTATTATTCACACACATACAGTCCTTTAGGTGCTTGTGTCACTAGGTGTGTTAGCTTGTTTGTAACTCTCATTAAATTTAGAAACCTCATTTATCCACTATCCTTGTATTTAAATATACATAATATTTCATGCTTAAAAAAACTTAAAGACACATTGACAACATCAGGTTTCTCTAAATTTGTAGACTTACATGTTTGTATGAGATGAGAGAACAAACAACCTTGTGTTTGGAGTACTTGGAATGTACAAAACATGATTGTTTTAAATTAAAGACCATTTTTTATATGTATAAACATATTATATCAAAGAGACACAACTCTCAAAATAATATAAATGCATATTCAAACACCTAAAACACCTTGTTATACAAGTACATAGACACAGTCCACAAAATGAATGAAAAGTGATCACTCTTGAGACTTGTACAGAATACTTGAGTGATAAATAATCCATCAATGGGGTTAAGAGATATTAGAAGACAATTAATAATCATTTCAATACACCAAAATAATTAGAGAGCTCAACAACTCAAAAAATATGATAGTTACTTACAAACTACTCATAAGAACCACTTTTCTTGCCAAAATGACATCCACACGTGCCAAGGAGATGAGTGAATAATCCTTAGGAATCTATATCAATATAAGGACTCAATCTAACTAGTTTCATGTATCCATTAACTCACACTTTGCATTAGAATTTCTCTAAACTTAGCTTATGGGGTTTTGAACTCTTAAAAAGTATTCTAGTATCTTAATGATTATTCATAAAGATAATATCACTAATCCAACTAAAAATTCCACAAATTATAATCTCATATGGGTCTCACACTTTGGATAAACCATCAGCCCCCAAATCTACCTATATGGCCTATACCATCTGCTTAAAATTGGCGTTAACTAGTTTGTGAATGGGATAATGGAAGAGAGATGTATTTTTATACAACTATGGAGCACAAAACTTCTTCTAAATCTAGTCCTAACCTTTATAATATCAAAATACATTTTAACTCTTTTCACTTGCAAGTGACTGCCAAAAGTTTGTATAACTTCTTCTAACTCTTCAATATGTTGTTGAAATCCAATAATTTGACCTCTATCTAACATATTGACAGGATTTATAGTTGATTAAATGATCCAAGATATTATTAATTTTTATGGTACATTTTTTATCTTTGGGGATACTTTAACACACATAAAGTTAGCCAAAAATCAACTTTTCAAGTATTTTTACCACCTTAGAGCTAGCAAATGATCCTCAAACATTCCAAAACTTGATGAAACATTATGAAAATTTTTTTAACACATGAAATGACTTTAATAAAATCCTAATAACTTATGACACAACTTTACCATGACTTATTTCCTTATGACATCCCTAAATCACTATATGGCCAAAACATGACTTTACCTTAACTTTTTGAAACTAATCTTAAACCATGATAAAAAGGTTAAATGAAGACTCTAGGTACCATATATAATATGATATGATGACATTAAAATACCATGACAAATTTTTATTTATAGGGGGTGACCAATTTGACTTGGGGTCAAATTTTGTTAACATTCTTGGTGATTCACAGGTGTAGCATGCTTGCAATGCAAATAGGACCAATAGCCTTGCATGTCCATTGGTAAATGGAGTCTTTAGTACTCAATTTTAAACTTGGATAGACTTTTAACATGACACAACAAACTAATTAACCCTCACAACACAAAAAAATAAAATAAATAAGACACAAAGCAAAGATGCACACATATGTTATCAAGCACTTATGAAACACAAAAACAAATTGAGTGAACCTAGACTATATAAAAACTAACCTAAAACTAATTTTCTCCTCCTAGATCAAAGGGGAAACTTTCACCATATCTTTCTCCTTGAAATGAAACAGGACATCAAGCAAGTTGTGTTTTAAACCTTGTCCTTTGTGTCTTCAACGCCTTCATGTTTTCCACTCTCTTTGGCATGATCTCTAATGAAAAAATAGTATATATAAACATATCACCTATGAAGGTGAATTCTTCTTGTACTTGCACAATTTCTCATGAGGCTCTTCAATTACAACTTTATCCAATGATGCTTCATCAAAGCATGTTTCTTTGTCATTTATGGTATCTTAGATGAGACCAAACTTCTTACCAATTACAAGCTCATCAAGATTTTCAAATAGATCTACATATTTAGCCCCATATTCAACATTATCTTCAACAAAAACATCTCTTTTTATCTTCTTATGCACATGACTTTCAACCTTGAAAATGCCTTCAACATCTTGAATAAGCTCAACATGTTACTACCAATCACCTTTGTCTTATTTCTCTTCAAGATCCATAACTTATTCAAACTCATCTTCTTACTCATCATGTACTTGATCAGATTCAACTTTTTTACTTGAAGGGTTTTCAAATTCAAGGCTAGATTCAACTTCAAAAATTTTGGATGGCATAATATCTTTTGTAATCATACCATCAAGAGGCAAGGCAACTTCAAGAGTGTCTTTAACTTGACCAATAGGATGTGTAGGATTTTGAAGGCCTTCAAATTATTCACATTTCTCATTGAATCTCTACCATAAGTCATCTTGTTCCATGGAATTAGCAGTAGCTCCATCTTCTATTGTATTTCCATATTCAACCTCTTGATCATGCCCATGAAGTTCAACCAACTCAGTTGATGTGATGTTATTTTTAAACTCCTTCTATTCTATACCTTGATCAATATCTTCATGAGTAGCTATAATTTGATCTTGATCATCTTTTTCTTCACTCAAAAAGATGGATTTATGATTGTCTTCACTAAAGGGAGTCCTTATAGTTAAATCTTCATCATAGACACTTGAGTCATCATCTTGATCATTTTCTATTTTGGCTTGATCTTCTTCACTTATCTCCCATAGGATGGTTTCTCCTTAAATAAGGGATGAGGTGGGAGGGTGGTGAATTGGTTCATGGGTTAGAGAGGGAATATGAGGTGTAATGGATGAATTTTGAATGCGCTTAGGGATAGATGTTTCTTTAATAAACTCATAGGGTGATATAAAGTTGGTCTAGAAAATTAGAGATACATCTTCTTTCTCAATAAGGTTTTCATTTTCTTCATATCCTTCTTGAGGCTCTTCAATAGTTTCACATTCATCCTCAACCTCTTAACATTCCCACCTCTCTAATATATCTACCCACCATTGGATATAGCATCTCATTTCATGAAAATCATCATTAAGGACATAGTTAGCTTCAACTAACCTCCACTTATTCACAAAGAATTGAACAGACTTTCTCAACTTGTATATGAGATGAATAGGGATCACATCAAGTTCCTTATTCCATTTTCTCATCACTTTTTTTTTATTTTAGCACATTTGGCATGAGTGACAACAAGGATTTGTCTTGAGGTAGGATTGAAGTAGGAGGAGGAGGGTAATAAAGGGGGTTTTGGTGAGATTCACCTTGTTGAGTTAGTTGGATAAATTTATCTTGTAAGTCCTTATATCTTTATTTCTAATATTTTGCTACCAAATCAATGGTATCATATGATTCCCCATGATAATATTGATACTAATCATGTTAAAGTTGATATGGATCATATTGAGAGTGATAGGGAAACACTTCTTGGTACTCTTCTTGATAGCCTTCCTCATAGGCTTCTTCATAGGACTTCTCAACAATATCATGGTCATATGAAGGAGAAGTCGGATGACCATAGGGCTTCCATGGCTCATATGGCTAATACAAATCTTGATAGGGTTATTGAGACACATAATGGGGGTCATGATAAGGCTAATAGGGAGGTGCATAGTATAAGCTTTCATCAAATCCATCCATGATAACTTCATTAGTCAAATGAAACATAAAATATGATCAAAATATTTCACAACAAGTACCTAGGTTGCCTATGACTAGTTGATTACATTCAGAGTCACCATTGGTGTTTGTTGAATTCCTCTGAAGGTTGATAGGGGGAAGAACACACCAAAAAAAAATTCCACTTTTTTGGACCTTAAGTCTCATTAGGTGTTCCATAACTATTATAGATAAAAATTTCACCCTATGAAATGGTGATTCAATCCATCTCAACTTTAGCTATGCAATGGGGTTACCTTTAGGTTTATGGGCTGCCTATAGCATAGGTAAACCTAAATATTGAAGGGATATCTCCCTTGGTTTGTATATTCAATCTCATCACCTAGACTAATATCTCATTTGGATGAAAAGGGAGATGGAGAAAATAAATAAAATATAACATAATAAGGTGATGCACCAATATTAACCTGACCAATACTAACCAATTGCAATGACACTTCAAACCCCCAAGACTAATTTACACATACAATAATCCAAATCTACCCCTTACATTAGTATTTCTCATGGAGGTTTGTGAATCAACTCAAGTTAGGAAGACTAAACACAAGGTTATATCTTGACACTAGTGAAGAGACAATTCACTAAACTCATTAAAACTTCATTAGAACATTTCAAGAGACCTGCAACAGACTTTTAAATTTTAATATGGATGCAAGCAAGGAAAACAAGCTAAGGAAGAGAAACTATCACTTAACAAAATCAACTAAATTAACATACACATTGAAAATAACTCATGGAGAAGGTAAACCAAATCATTATTTATTTATCAAAGGATTCAAATTAGTAGGGATTCACCATACTTAGGTAGAGGATAGAAACTTAGCCAAAAGTGACTCAATATATAGATAATGTGAGAGAGAAGAGAAGGGCATAGGAGAGAGAGAGAGAGAGAGAGAGAGAGAGAGAGAGAGAGTAGACAAGTGTCGTGTAAGTTAAAACAATAAGAGGAGTTATATAACTATGTTAATAGGTAAAATACACCATGTGTTTCTCCTCTTCAAATGATCTGACCCTCCAAGTGGTGTGGGAGTTGAATTATTTGCTTGACACCTTGAATAGATTCTTGAAACTCTCCTTATTCTTGACATGTTGAAGGACAAGTGGAATTATTTTTGGTAATATTAGTTTATTCTACCTCTTTGATCAAATCTTGACACCTCTCAGCTTACCCCAATAGGTTATCTTTGACACATCATGTATTTCTCTTGCAAGGTGTTTAGATGGCTCTTCATCTCCTTAGGCCTATTTTTCACACAAGTGTCAAAACTTGGTTTCATTTACTTTAGATCATTCAAAATTCATGGATGTTCTATTCATACCATATTATACTAGAAACAATTCATTTTTAAGCCTCAAAGTATCCCCAACAAGTCATTCTCTACCAAAATCCCCAAATAGGCCTCATTCCTTATAGCCCTAAAATAGTAAAAACCTCCTTATGTAGATAAAAATACAATTTTTCCTAAGAATATAAGTGAATATTCCAATACCTTATATGGATTTACAACTCTAGGTTCAATTTCATGATCTAAGAGTGAGTGGAGATGTCCTTTTCTTCCCTTTCTCTCTCTTAACTAGGCCTCAATTAGGTCTCCCTACCAAGAGAGTGAAAATTGATTCTACAAGTTCCCCACATGTGCTAAACCCCAAACATGTGTGTGATTTAGTTATAAAATATCTTCCCTACCTCAATGTCAAATTCAAAGTTTTGACTCACTATATGGACCTATGAAATAGTAAAAAATAGTCATTTTATCCCTACTCCATAGGATTTTGTATAGTACCATACCAACCAATTACATGGGGTGATGCTTCAGGGAGTTTTAGAGATTTTATAGGTCATTTATAAGTCCATATCATCCATATAGAGGCATGAAATTTGGTTTCTCTCTCACCTGATCCTTATGGCTCTCTTAGGTACCCTGAAAGTGACTTGGGTTCTTAAGGATGATTCATAAATTTGGATGTATGAATCCTCCAAAAAATTCCACAAAATGGAATTACATTATGGTATTCAACTTTACCTAAGAGCCCAAGGTCCCATACAAATCCTCCTGATCTACCAAGAAAAAGAATGTGGCATCTCAATTTGAAATTGGGCATTCTATGAGGTTGAACAAGATTAAGGTCTCTAAGTGCCTTTCTTGAGTTGATGTTGGTCTCTCATAACCTAAATAAGGTATGTAACATCCATCTCAACACTTTCCAATAGTTTTCCAACCACCTTCCTTCATCAATTCTCTACTACATATCAAATTCTAGACCTAAGGTTCTTAAATTAAATTATCCAAGAGAGCCTAACTACTTGTGTTCTCACATTTCCTCTCATTGTTCGATGTATATGACTTCATGGAATGTTTCTATATATCCCTCATAATCACCTATAGGTATCAAATTCCATTCACCCCAAATTCACTTCACATGATCTTACTTTGACTAGGCATCATCTCATTCTACTACCTATAGGCCTCTGTAAACTTGAATATGCACTTAGGATTATTTGAGGGTTCAGAATAGGGTATACCAAAATATATACACTCCTTGTTTAGTTTTATGGATTATATAGAGTGAATTTGTCTCATTTCAATCATGTCTACTTACCATCATACTTTATTCTCCTCAAATTTGTCTCAAACCTTTAAGATTAGGCAAGTTGTGTATGTAAAGATTGTATATGCATGGGGTTTGAATTTGTTCCACCATAAAGTGAATCAAAGAGTTGTGTGAGGCTTTATAAACCCTATGAAACCTATTTCACATGTTTCACTCTTCTTTGTTTTCATCTTATAGTCTCTATTAGACCTTCTAAATCAAGTAACCTAAGAAGGTTTGCGAGATTTTATGGTGATAATTATCTTATAACCCCTGTGTGGTCTATTTTAACCTATACTTACCTATTTATAATATTCTTGATCCTTAATGACTTTATTTCTCTTTCCAAAATTTAAATACTTAAAACAAGCCACTTTCTCAGGTCCTGAGTCCTCAACTAGTTGTAGATATGCATTTGATAGAACCTGACTATGTGTATGGTTTTGAAGTTGATTATGTTTGGCCTTTTGGTTATCAATTTCCAATCCCAAACCCTTTAGTGGATTTAATATATTTTTTATATAGTTCTAATACACTTATTTATGCCTTGATGATAAAACCTCATCAACCTCTCTATTTAGGTAGAGTCTCAACTAGGCAAAGTGTAGGTGATACTTGAATAGATTGTCTCTTATTACATTAGATAATTTTAGGACCTTATTTTAAAAATGAAACCCTAAAACTCTTTGATTATATTTATATAGTTGAGACTCTTTTCCAATCACTTGAACTCTATGTTTCTATCACCATTCACTATTTAATGCAAGTCTCAACAATTGATTATAGGTAGTTGTCTAGAAGGTGACTATGTATGGAGTTTTATGGTCTCACCATCTCTCCAAGGTTATTTTTGATGAATTTTACTCATAGGTAAAATTTACTCAACCCCCCTTGTAATTTCAAACTTTCATAGGGTCCCCAAATTCATAAAATGGTCACATAGTCATTAGTGAAGCTACATAAGATGTTTTACCATGGTTATATTTATCTAAGTTTGTCTTATGTCATCTTATCCCATCTCTTAGGTCATTTAATAAAATTATAAAAAATTTACAAGATGAAATATGAGTCAAGGTGTACTTTAGCATTCCACATGTCATAAGATGTCAGAGATGTTAGTTTTGAAACTAAATTCTGAAGGATCAACATTAAAAGTAAGAAGATCACTTGAAGCAAGGGAGTTTCAATTGTTTTATGGATTGAAGGATAGTTATATCATATGTGAAGGCTTTAGGAGGGTCCTTTCAGATCCCCATAGTTAAATTTTAGGATTGTTACCCAAAATTGGGCAAAATCTATTCTTCTCTCTCATCGCTCTGTTGGATAATATCAAATAGGTCAATGGTTTTCCTTCAATACAGATAGGAGGAAGAGAGTTAGAATAAATAAAATTGGTGGATGTCATTACTCCCTATTTACTTCCATTCCATTTCCAAATTTTCTATTTTGGTATTATATTCTCTATGAACAATCTTTAAGATTGTTGATACCTCTAGTTATTTGCACATCCCTAATGGCTTTAGTTTTATTATCTATTTGCATTGATCTAAACAAAAAAAGTGGTTTAAATTATCATGAATAATATGACCATCCTTCCCATATAGTTTTTAGTCTATTTTTCATGTTTGGATATCAAATAATAAGGAGGACTATCCCAATATGCTAGCAAAAGACACCATTGAAGTTTGCAAAATAGTGTTTCTAGTTATAGAGTTTCATCCTCCTATAAATGCCTTCAGGTCAAAGCTAATATGTTTGTTTACAACCTCATAGATCATTTTTGATAATATTATTAATATAATTATTGCCAATAATGATATTCAAGGCCTAATATTTGATACAGTAAAGTAGCCTTAAAGTAGGCATCTACAAGTTTCATGTTCAAACTTGAAAGAAGTTTCAAGATATGAGATGAAGCATAATGGTGTTTGAAGGTTTTGAAACTAACTAAAATATCCAAAAAATATCATGAAGCTAGTGAAATTTTATCAAGTTGATAATGATGTTCTAGCTTAACACATAGTCAAATATCATATAGATCTAAAGCCAATCTCAAATATTCTCTAAAAGTCAATATAAATGAGATATATTAGTGTTCAAATGAAGGTGTTTAAACTCAATTAATACCTTCAATTAGGTCTGAGAGCATAGATAAGACCATTATGATAATTTTGAATCTATTTCACACAATTATATTTAGATCCTTGATCCATAGATTTAGAAATTTTCCAATGAGAAGTTTTACCTTAAATTTTTTGAATGAAGTTTTTCTCATACAATGTGTCATCTATTGGTGGAGGTATATGAGGTCTAAACAAGTCTAATCACTTCATTATTTCAACCTAGATGGATAATTCACTCATAAAAATTAGATAAATTTATTTGGTTAAAAGATAATGAGGTTTGAGTGACTTTAAATTCAATCAAACTCCAAATACAAACACTCAGTAAACATAGTGCCAAAAAGCCACTTGAACTTTAAACTATAGACCTATAGCACAATGATGGTATACGGATGAGAACATGATATCAAGGAAAGAGGAAAGTTTATTCATGTTTTATGTGTCCCTAAATACTTATATTAAAATCAAAGTAGATAAACATAATACTCAAACATAAATGAGCACGTACAAGAACCTTGTGAATTCTCTAATGTACACATACAGTTTGACGATCTACAAAATAGCTTAAACTCATGAAAGGTACAAGTTTATTTGATAGATGGTGGTATATCATGGATGATCACATATAAATTAATATTATAGTTATTTTATCACACTCAATTTGATTCTCTGATATGAAATAAATATAGAATAGATTGAGCAAACTAGGTTCTTAGACCTTATTCTCAGTCAATCATAACACTGCTTACAGTCCTCATAGACCTAAAAGTTAGTTTTAGGATTTGGATTGATGAGAGATTTTAGGATGTTATCAAGGTTTGAAAATTTGTTTAGAGTGTCACAATGACCTAATTTATACCTCTATGGATTCACTTTAGTCAGGTAAATAGGGGAGGTTCCCTCTATTTTGTCTTAGATAGAGGGCACTCCATAGTCATGACCACCCTATAGGCATAGTAAGTGAATGAAGAAAGGATGAAGGGAAGAGATTTGAACGATTTTTTTAATATATATATAGTTATAATTATGATAAAAAAAGGTTTAGAATCACTCACATTCAATGAGAACACCTACAGGTGGTCATACATACAATCACATAGTCTAGGTCTACTAGGCCTAGAACTAGGCCTAGATCCTCATGGCCTCCAACTTGAGTCATATGACCATGATAACCTTCCAGATATTTTTATATCTTTTTTGGGAAATTATAAGGCTGGTACGAACCATTTTTTTGTAGGGAGTAACCTAGATTGGTCATTTTTTGCCTAAATTCCTATTAGGGGTACTCATAAATGCTTATTAGGAGTTCAAGAGCCATGTTCTCTCACTAATATATGTATGGATGGTGTACATGGTTCCTAAATAACTTTTGTATATTTTAATTGGGTCTTATAATTAAATTTAGTGGAATTTATTCAAAGGTTTAATGTCTAACCTTTATGAATCAGCGCTTACAATCTAAAAATCCAAAAACCCTCCTAAAACCATTTTATGAACCCAATGGAGAAAATATAATTGTATATGAATATATAAGTGGAAAATTTGAATTAAAATATCATTTTTCATGATTATCACTCTCCTAGGTTCCTCACCATCCACTTTTATAATACCATCACTTGTACGGATAGGCCTAATACTCTATCTTTTCCAAGATTTGAGGTGTCTAACAGGTATAGAATTAAATTGATGAAATAAGTCCATTTAGGGAGGTATTTAGGGATGTAATATAACTCTTAATACTCATATATAACCTTATTTAACCATTTAAATCCCTTTTATAGACCTTTCATTGAAGGCAATCTTGAATATCACAGTGAGAAGAGAGTGACTGCATGAATGCAATTATGAGAAGTACATTTTGAGTTTCATGGAGGTTTACTTGACAGACCAAAGGATAAAAAGGTATTTAATATGTTTATAAAACCTATATAATAAAATTTATTAGACAAATACAAGACATCACAGTGACAAGTGTATGAATCAAGCCTAGAAGGCTAATGAATGACTGCAGATAGTGAATGATAAGTAATAAATAAAAAGCTATCAGTTAAAGGGTGTAGATTACTATAAATATCTTATTTCCAACTTCCCAAAATATATAATATGTTTCAAGGACCTATAATTCATTTTTAATCAATCAAGTGACTCTTCATCATTATGAGGGCATTTTCAAAGAATAACATGAAGAGTATCTACGCCATCTTGAGGAAGGTGCTATGTTTCATATTGACACATGTTCATGAAAAATTCATAACCTATTTTTTAACTCATTATCTTAAATTTTAACTAGTTTAAAAGTCTTGACACTTGGCCTTCTGACCCTTCCACTTATCTTCTTCTCTCTCCTCTCATATACTGTATATATGCAAGCCTTTTTAGCTTTGTGAAGAATCCACACCTAGTATGGAAAATCCCTAATGGTTTGAATACTATATTTGAATTTTAAATGAATAATTCCAATCCATTTTTTATTTCATATCTTTTTTTCTAAGTGTATGAAGTAGTGTATAGTGGAATGATAAGTGATAACTATTTATCCTTGTGTTCTTTTTACTCTTTCATGTTTGGTGCAAGTATTTCTCCCTATAAAAAGTCACATGAAGTATAGTTAGTGAATTTTTATATCTATAAGTGTAAGGAGTAGAATTAGTTTCTAAAAATATACCTCTTTTTCATTCACCTTGAAAATTTCAATGCATATCACCTCCATGTTTTAAACACTTATGTTAGAGTAATCTAGGATGTTAGGACTAGTATTGTAAGAAATTTTTCATAGTGAAAGTGTATGGTAGTGTAGTGGAGATAAATATTGTGTATCACCTGATTATCATAGGTTAATTTTTTATTCCTTATATCCATTTTCATTAAATCAAACAAGTAGTGTAGGTGTTAATATATCAAAGACTAACCTAGGGAGCTAGCCCTTAAACCTAGAGGTTTACCTATACCATAGGCAACCCATAGACCTAGAGGTAATCTAATGTTTCACTGAATTATGAGGAGGATTGAAAAACCTCTCCAAGGGTGAAATATTGAGTGAAAATATTTGTAACATGCCTGATGGTACTCTTGTCTCAATTACATCTTGTCAAGGTGAATTTTGGTCTTGACAACATCATAGATGCATACATGTGTTCTACTCAAAATTTGGTGATTCCATTAAAGGTAAAATCTATTTTTAAACCAAGTTTTATCATACTTTTATTCATACTTCATGGTACTTACTAGGTCAACTACTATTATAAGTAATTATCCTATAGATACACTCCCACAACCTAAAATTCCCCTTGAAATTTAACACGATCAACCTATCTTGACATTTGAATAATAAGCAGACTTTTCAAGTAAAGAACATAAAGTAAGTGAAAAGGAATTTGAGGGCAACATGGCTAGGCAAAATTCTTTCCCAACCTTTAATATTTAAAACCATATACACCTAAAAGTCTATGATGATATCCCTCCTAATTCCACCAAGAGTGTTTCAAATTTTAATGGGGAAGGTCCTATGACCCCAAGTGAGCATATTAGGTACATTTATAACTTATGAAATTTCAATAATGTCACTAAATTTAACATTACAATTAGATTACTTACCATTTATCTTAGGTTAAAAGCTATTGATTGGTATAGGACATTGTTGAGAGGATTTATCACCACTTTGGATGAGTTTGGAGAGTTGTTGACTCAAATATTTGAAGACAAAATGGATCACACATCACCCATTCATTAGTTGAATATAATTCAAAGAGGCCCTAAATAAACTATGCATGACTTCAATGAGAGGTTTCAAACAACATGTTATAGGTTTCCACCTCCCATGAGACACCATATAATTTTTGTCTTCCCAACATACCAAAGAGATATTGGGATTGTTATAGTTATCATGTTGCATTCCATGGGTGGTTACACTTTACCTGAAGCATATGGCAGCCATTAGAGTTGATAATGGTTTAATACAAGCTGGTAAACTCCCTCTAAAAATATTTATGCCTATTCTATCCAATATTTTTTATACTCCTCTAAGTCTTTCTCTAATCCCAAGTGTAAATAACAATTCCAAAGCTTCCCCAAATATATGAAACGATGCCATTGATTTGGATGCAAGATGCAAGGCCTTAGAATCTCATATTACGTAACTAAATAAAGACTATGGATTTCATCAAAAACCCTAATCCTAAATTCCACAATAAAATATATTCCCACCTCAAAAATATTTTCAAGAGAGTGGACAAGGTCAACCTAACCTAAATAGGCCATGTAATTCCTATAATCCAACCTCTAATCCTAACACAAGATCCATAGTTCTAGTCCATAATAACTTGGTTCAAGGATAAGAATGGTAGCCTCATGGATAGTATATGGATGCCAATGAAGGTGAATAGAAAGCCTTGGTATCTCAATGAGGAACTACTCATCAACTCATAGTAGAATATGAGAACTTCATCCAAGCAAATATAAATGAATGATGGTAGCCCCAAGGAGTTTGCTTGATAAAATTTAAATTAGAAGACACATTTTTCCTAAACCAAGGTATCTCAATTTCATCTAATAAAATATCAAAGATCAAATATTTGGGATATGTTCATGGTGTTGACACAAGTTCAACAATCCTTCTATAAGACCACAAGGTATGAATGCAAATGTAACAACCCCAATAAGTCTTGCACCTATTCAAAGTGACTCAAGGTGATCCATTACCTCCATATAAATTCACTTATTTAAATTTAAGGATGAAATAAAAGGTAAATTTTCCTTCTTTGAATATTATTGATTCTTTGAAAAGTACTAAAACATCTATATCTCTTTGGAAAGTACTCCATATGCTCGGTCAAAAAGAACTTCTTCAAGAGTAGTTATCCCAAGTACACATCAATACTTAACCATAAATACATGGTAATGTATCCCTCCCTAATGATCCTACTCACATTTTTTAACCCTCAACCAAATATGAAAATCCCCCACCCTGCTACCTCACTCTCATTATGGGAGATAAGTTTGTTACCGATTGTATTGTGGATAGTGGGGCAAGTACCTCAGTTATGCCCAAACTTGTGATAGACAAGTTGGGATTCAAATATAAGCCATATATCAAGGGATTGTTAAAAATTTATGGGACACTAGATAATTTATTAGGTCTCATAAAAAAATTTGGAGTTTTCTTGCATGATTTTCCAAACTTTCCAATCCTTCAAGATATAGTGGTTGTTGACCTACCTACTCACTTTGTTATTTATTTATCAACGGATTTCACTTCCAATATAGGATGATATCTCTCAACTAATTTTTCCTTCTTGTAATTTAAAATAAGGTATGGATAAAAGGTAACTATTAGAATAAAACCATTGCATAAGTTTCACATTGAGCCATATATTGAAGCAATTTCTAATCTAAATTATACCATCAATGATCAAGAAGACTATGTTATGGATGATGGAAAATCTTCCAAACTTGAAGGTATATATGATATTTTCCTATATTATTATGGTGTTGATACTTATGGATATGATCCATATTCTTTCATTGAATATACTTACCTTGGCACATACATCATCTGTGTTGAAGGCGATGAACATTCTGAGGTAACCATTCATAATTCATTTCAACAAGAAATTGAGGGTATTTACCTTATTCATATGCATGATTATGGTTTTCAAAGTATCATAGATTGGGATAATGATTAATATAATTCCATTCTACCTAGCTAATATGGATGAGTCCATAAAGGTTATAGCCATGAAAAATAAGATGATCTATGGCATGAGTTCTATGCCATAGTTAAAGAGTTTAAACAACTAAGCAATCCAACTCCCCTTCTTAAGAAGCATGAATTTGATAGTATTGTTGTTGATGTACCTTATAAACATGAAGGAGAGTTTCTTGTTAAGAATTTAAATGAGTGTCAAACTAATTTCAATAAGGATATAATCATGAAGGATTGCAATGAGGCTAAAGTACAATTGTGTGTGGTTAAAGAATAGACTAAACCTTAGTCTAAAGTTGAACCACTTTCAAACATGTTG
Source organism: Torreya grandis (assembly GCA_037957365.1). Taxonomy (NCBI): domain Eukaryota; kingdom Viridiplantae; phylum Streptophyta; class Pinopsida; order Cupressales; family Taxaceae; genus Torreya; species Torreya grandis. The sequence goes on from JARHVA010006415.1 coordinate 859,676, forward strand.
GAGTAAAAAGAAGACAAGATTGATGTTTTTATACACTAATTACATAATTTTCTAGAATAAAGTGAAGTTGAGACAACTTTCATGACCCCTAATAACTAGATTGAGTAGTTCCAAATGGACATGACATAGGTCAAGTAGACTACAAGATTAAACAAGCCTCTTAGAAGGCTAGATGGAGTGTTCATGAGAGATCCAAAAGAAAAACTTGTTGCTAACATAATATTAAAATATGGTAAGTCATTTGAATATATCCATAAGAAAGTGTTCATTGATAAGTATGCCTCATATGAAAGATTACTTTCATGGAGTAGCAGTGATGCAAGAAGCATTATTTTTTATCCTAGTTGAAGCAATGATTAATTTTTTATTTGCCTCAAGTGTTTGAGGTCTTGTACATATTAGGATAGGTGTGTTTTGCTTGAGTTAGTGTGTGTTTTTTCCCTCAGTGTTCATGAGAGTGCAAGTGTGTGTTTTTAAATCTTAGTTTGTGTATTATTTTTTATTGTGTTTGGTATGGTTTGGTGTCCTTATAGAGGCATTTTAGTGTATAGGTGACTCCATAGCCCAATGGATAGGAGAAGGAAACTGGTCCTTAGCATAGTTGGCATGTTACCCCTAGGAAATCACTAAAATGTTGACTAATTTTACCCCTAGGTAAAATTGTGTTAACCCCCCTTACAAGTTTAAACTTTAATAGGGTCTCCTAAGTCATAAATTGGTCACATGGTCATTACTGAAGTCATATAAGATGTTTTACCTTGGTCATATTTTTCTAAGTTAGTCTTATGTCATCCTAGGCCATTTTTTAGATCATTTAATGAAATTTTATGGTTTTTACAAGAGGATAGATGTGTCAAAGTGTACTCTAATGTCACACATGTTAGAAGATGTCAGAGATGGCAGTTTTGAAATTGAATTTTGTAGGATCAATGTTGAAAGAAAGAAGATTACTTGAAGAAAGGGAGTTTTAGTTATTGTATAGATTTTAGGATAGTTATATCATGTGTGAAGGATATAGGATGTTCCCTTAAAATACCATTAGTTTAATTTTAGACTTGGAAATATTTTATATATCCAAAATTGATAAAAACAAATTCTTCTTTCTTGTCGCTCTCTTAGAAAAGGTTAAACAAGGAAACAATTTTCCTTCAGTACAGATAAGAGGAGGAGAGTTAGAATGAATACAATTGGTGTATGTTATCACTTCTTGTGTAATTATATTCCATGGGTATAGTTTCTAGTTTTATGGTTTTTTATCTATAAACAATCTTTAATATTGTTGATACCTCCAAGTTGCCTGCACATCCCCAATAGCTTCATTTTTCTTATCTATTTTCAATGATCTAAGCAAACCAGGTGGTGTAGGTGATCTTGAATAATATTAACATCCTTATCATATGGATTTTAGTCTATTTTTCACATGTGTATATCAAATAATAAGTATGACTATCCCATTATGCTACCATAAGACACCATTGAATTATCCAAAATAGTGTTGCTAGTTATAGAGTTTCACCCTCATGTAAATAGATTCAGGTTAAAGATAATATGTTTGTTTAAATACTCAGAGGATATTTGATCATATTTTTCATATAATTTTTCATATCAAGAGTGTCACTAATTATATGCAAGGCCTAACACTTGATACAGTCAAGTAGCTTTGAAGCAGGCATCTACGAGTTTCATGTTCAAACCTAAAAGAAGGATAAAGACATGAGAGGAATCATAATGGTGTTTCAAGGTTTTGAAAATAAATGAGATATCCAAAAACCATCATAAACTTGGTGAAATTTTATCAAGGTGATAATGAGGTTTTATCTTAACACACAGTCTGATATCATATAGACCTGTATGCAGTATCAAACATGGTCTAAAATTCAATACAAATGAGATGGAGTAGTGTTGAAATGAAAGTGTTTTAACTCAATTGGGACCTTCAATCAGGTATGAAAGCATAGAGAAGACCATTTTTATAATGGTTAATCTATTTCACATAGTTATATTTAGATCCTTGATCTACAGAGTTAGAAACTTGCCAATGAGAAGTTTTCCCTTAAATTCTATAAATAAGGTTTTTTTGATACAATGTGTCATCTATTAGTGGAGGTATATGAGGTCTAATCAAGTCTAATCACTTCATTATTTTAGCCTATATGGAGATGTCACTCCTCAACATGAGAGTAATTTTTTTGATCAAAATATAGTGAGAGTTGAGTGACTTTCAATTCAATCAAACTCCTATTATATATAGTCAGTAAACACAATGCCAAAAATCCACATGAACCTTGAACTTCAGACCTATAGCACAATGATGGTAGAGGGATGAGAACATGAGCTCAAGGAAAAAGGTAAGTATATTCAGTTTTGATGTGGCCCTAATTTATTTGAGTAAAATCAAATGAGAAAATAATAGTACTCAAGAATAAATGAGTACCTATATGAACCTTGTGAATTCTCTAATGCACACTTACAATTTGATGGTATGCAAACTAGCTTAAACTCATGAAAGGTGAAAGTTTGTTTAATAGGAAGTGTTATAAAATGGATGATAATGTTGAAAAAACTCTCATAGTGGTGTTATCAAAGTCTATGTTATTCTTTGAGATGAAATAAACAAATCATAGATTGAGAAAACTAGGTTTTTAGACCTCATTTTCAATCAATCATAACACTACATGCAGTCTTCACAGACCTAGAAGCTAGTTTTGGGATTTGGAGTGTTGAGATATTTTTAGAGGTGATATATATTTGAAAATTATTATAGATTTTTAAAATGGCATAATTTATCCCTCAATGGCTTCACTTTGGTCAAGAAAATATGGGAGATTCCATCTATTTTGTCTCAGACAGAGGGAACTCCACAGTCATAACCACCCTACAGGCATAATGTGTGAATGAATAAAATATGAAGGTAATATATTTGAATGATTTTTTGAATATGTATATAGTTTTAATTAAGATAAAAAAATTTAGGATCACTTACATTCAATGAGAATAGCAACAGGTGGTCATACACACAAGCACACAATCTAGGTTTATTAGGCCTAGACCCTCATGGCCTATAACTTGGGTCATATGACCATGATAGCCTTCAAAACACTTTGATATATTTCATGGGAAATTATAAGGCTTATAGGAACCATTTTTTTTATGGAGTAACTTAGATTGGTAATTTTTGTCTTAAATTCTTATTAGGGGTACTCAGAAATGCCTAATAGGAGTTCAAGAGCCATGATATTCACTCATATTTGTAAAAATGGAATACATGGTGCCTAAATAACTTTATGAGAGTTTAATTCGGTCTTATGCTCTAAATTAGTGGAGTTTTTTCAAATTTTGAATGCCTAACCTTTATCAATCATCACTAACAATCTGAATGTCCAAAAACCCTCCTAAAAACCTTATATGAACCTGATGGATAAAATATCATTGTTTATGCATATATAAGTGGCCAATTATTCTTAAAGTGAATTTTTCATGATTATAAATCTCTCAAGATACTTACCATCCACTTTTTTTGTACCATCACTTGTACAGATAGGCTTAATTCTCTATCTTTTATAGGATTTGAGGTGTTTAACAAATACAAAGGGAAACTAATGAAATAATGACATTAATGGAGGTATGTATGGATGAAATATAACTCATAATAATCATATCTCACCTTATTTAATCATTTAAAATCCTATATTAGACCTTTCATTGAAGGCAATCTTGAATAGCATAGTGAGAAGAGAATGACTACCTAAATGTGATTGTGATAAGTATGTTTTAAGTTTCATGGAGGTCCATTTGATAAACTAGATGATAAAAATGTATTGAATAGGTGTCTAACACCTATTATAAAAATATATTGGAAAATTTTAAGACATCATAGTGATAGGTTTATGAACCAGGCCTATAAGGCTAATGAATGACTACAGACAGTGAATGACAAGTGATAAATGGAAAGCTATTGGTTAAAGGGTATAGATGAATATCACTATCATGTTTCTAACTTATTATGATATTACATATGTTTCAAGTCCCTATAATTCAGTTTTAATAAATCAAGTGACTCTTCATCATCATGAGGGAAGTTTTAAATAAGAACATGAAGAGCCTCTACACCATCTTGAGGAAGGTGATATGTTTCATATTGACACATGTTCATGACAACTTCCTAGCCTATTTTGTAACTCATTATCTTAAATTTTAACTAGTTTCCAAGTCTTGACACTTGGCCTTCTGACCCTTCCACTTATCTTCTTCTCTCTCCTCTCATATACTCTATATATGCAAGCATTTTTAACTTTGTGAAGGATCCACACCTAGTATGGAAAAGACCTAATGGTTTGAATACTATATTTGCCTTTGAAATGAAGAATTATAATCTATTCTTTATTTCATATCTTTTTGTCTAAGTGTGTGAAGTAGTGTATAGTGGAATGATAAGTGATAACTATGTATCCTTGTGTTCTCTTTACTCTATCATATTTGCTATAATTAGTTCTCCCTATAACAAGTCACATGAAGTGTAGTTAGTGTATTTTTATATATATAAGTGTAAGGAGTAGAATTAGTGTCTAAAAATATACATCTTGTTCATTCAAGTTGATAAGTGTAATGCATATCACCTCCATGTTTGAAACACTTATGTTAGAGTAATATATAATGTTGGGACTAGTATTATGAGTCATTTTTCATAGTGCAAGTGTATGGTAGTCTAGTGGAGATCAATATAGTGTATCACTTCATTATTATAGGTTAATTTTGTGTTCCTTATATCCCTTTTCAACCAAGGAAAAAATTACTGTACTTGATAAGCTATCAAAGACTAACCTAGGGAGCTATCCCTTAAACCTATAGGTTTACCTCTACTTTAGGCAACCCACAGGCCTAGAGGTAATCCAATGTTTCACTCAATTTAGAGGAGGATTTAACAAATTATCCAATGGTGAAATATTTAATTACAATATTTAAAAATAACCCTATCATTTTTTTATTAGTTTCCTTAAACATTTAAAATGCCTTGAGGTTTCTAAGCCCATCAAAATCATTGTTCAAAGCTCATTCTCTCAGTTGGCTATAGGTGACCATCTAGGAGGTCTAAGTTTGATTGTGTATAATATTTAATTTTCCTTATTCAACATAGTGATAAAATATATTCATAGGTCCCTGATCATTTCATTACACACTTCATAGATCATTTTTAAGGCACATTACCAGACCTTTGTTTACATTATTCACACACATGCAGTCCTCTAGGTGATCATGTCACTAGGTGTGTTATCTTGTTTATAACTCTCATTAAACTTAAGTGATTTAGAATCCTCATTTATATATTATCTTTGTCTTTAAATATCCACAACAATTCATGCTTAAAAAATCATCTAGATGCATTGATAATATTGGGTTTTTCTAAATTTGTAGACCTATAGGTTTGTATGAGGTGAGAGAATAGATAGCCTTATGTTTAGAAAACTTCAAAAGTATAAAACATGCCTATTTTTAATAAATAACCATTTTTTCTATGCATCAACATATTATATCAGAGAGACATGACTATTAGACTCTTGTAAATGCATATTCAAACACCCAAAACACCCTGTTATGTAAGTACATAGACACGATCCACAAAATGAATGAAAAGTAATCACTCTTGAGACTTTCCAAAATACTTGAGTGATCAAGAAGACATTTATAGTTTTAAGATATATTATAAGATAATTAATGATCATTATAATGTACCAAAACACTTGGAGAACTTAGAAACTCATAAAATATGATAGTCACTTGCAAACTGTTCACAAGAACTACTTTGCTTGCCAAAATGACATCCACACATGACAAGGAGATGATTTAATGTGTGTTATGCATATATAATCATATAATGACTCAATCCAACTATTTTAATTCAACCATGATCTCACTCTTTACACTAGAATTTCTCTAAACTCAGCTTATGGGGTTTTGAGCTCTCAAAAAGTAGTATGAGATCTTAGTGAATTTTTATAAATATAAGATCATTAATATAATGAAAAATTACACAAATTTTAATCCCATATGGGTCCCAAAGTTTTTCCAAAATATCATCCCCTACTCTACCTGTACAACCTATACCATCTACTTTAAATTGACCTTCACTAGCTTATGAATGGAATGATGGAAGAGAGATGTAGTTTTATGCAAATTTGGAGCTCCAAAATATTCCAAATAGTTTTATTGGCCTGTATAATATTAAAATACACTCTAAAAAAATTTGACTTTCAAGTGACCACTAAAATTATGTATAACTTCATCTAACTCCTCAATATGGCATTGAAATCCAATAATATGACATTTTGAAAGTTGTTAAAATTGAGTAAATACTCCAAGATATTATTAATATTTATGGTATGTACTTTATCTTTGGTGGAACTTTGACACACATAAGGTTAGCTAAAAATGACCTTTTCATGCATTTTTACCATCTTAGAGCTAGCAAATGATCCTCAAACCTTTAAAAACTTCATGAAACATTATGAAAAGGTGTTTAACACATTAAATGACTTTAATAAACCCATAATCACCTATTACACAACTTAACCATGACTTATTTCCTCATGACATGCCTAAATCACTATATGGCCAGAACATGACTTTACCTTAACTTTTCATAACTAACCTTAAACCATGCTAAAAAGGTCAAATGAATACTCTAGGGACCATATAATGACCACATAACAATACCATGACAAGTTTTGATTTATAGGGGGTGACCAATTTAACTTGGGGTCAAATTTGGTTGATAGTCACATTGAACACATAATAGGTATAGAAGATAATTAAGTCACATAAAACATTTAGAAATCAGACCAAACACATTAGAGAAACATCAAATACAATACAAGCAAGTCAAATATATGATAAATCATGTAGTAAACACTTTATACATGGATATGTAAAACATAACTAGTGGAAGAAAAACACATTGGATAGGAACTTAGATATAACATAGGTATATATACACATCAAACAATATAAATCATGTTAATCATATGAAAAAACAAAATGTAAATGAGGACACCCCATACACATGAAAACACATCAATCATATGAATACACCTAATAACACTAAGCACTCTAAGACAGATCCAACAGATAATTTATAATTAATAAAACATGTCCTAGACATAAATCATAAAATAAAATGAAATCTCAATATGATTAAAAAATAAAATAAGATAGAATCATCAGATTGACCAATATATTCCATATATGTCCACCAATTTTTTCTCAAAGTGAACATTAGATATTCCCTAGCCTACTATGAACCCACAATCAAGAACCTATAGCCCAATAAAAAATAAAATCTAAAACTATCATGATAATTTCATTAGTGAGTGAGTGAGTAAGTGTGTGTGTGTGTGTGTGTGTGTGTGTGTGTGTGTGTGTGTGTGTGTGTGTGTGTGTGTGTGTGTGTGTGTGTGTGTGTGTGTGTGTGTGTGTGTGCGCGCGCGCGCGCGTGCACGTGCACGTGCATGTGGGCACATTCATGTGCATGTGTGTGTGCACACACGCGTGCATGCGGGCATGTGTGTGTGTGTGTGTGCGCACGCGCGTGCACGTGCATGTGGGCACATTCATGTGCATGTGTGTGTGTGCACGCACACGTACGTGTGGGCATGTGTGTGTGTGTGTGTGTGTGTGTGTGTGTGTGTGTGTGTGTGTGTGTGTGTGTGTGTGTGTGTGTGTGTGTGTGTGTGTGTGTGTGTGTGTGTGTGTGTGTGTGTGTGTGTGTGTGTGTGTGTGTGTGTGTCTGTGTCTGTGTGTGTGTGTGTGTGTGTGTGTGTGTGTGTGTGTGTGTGTGTGTGTGTGTGTGTGTGTGTGTGTGTGTGTGTGTGTGTGTGTGTGTGTGTGTGTGTGTGTGTGTGTGTTTAATTAAATCCTCTATTTATAGGCATACACTCATGAACATATTGTGTGTACTATAGCATAGTAAAATAATATATAAATATTAACAAGATAAATTCAAAGTAATGTCATAACACATATTAATAATAATTTCCATTACAAATATTTTAAACATGAATTAAAAGGTTTTAAACCTACATATATAAGAAAATATAGAATCAAAGACAAATATAAAGGTGACCCTACTCACCCACAAATTCCATCATAGTTTATTACATTAAAATTTTACCTCAAAAATATATTTTCCATTGTCATTTGGATGTAAGAGTTTAATGTTTGGATAGTAAAGAAAATAAAAACTAGAGGGAATATTTTATAAAAAAACACAAGAAGAGGTGACTTGATAACAATACAAGTATAGATGCAAAAGTGAAAATTGTAGGAAGACAAGTAGAAAAATCAAAATGCAAAATAATAATTACAAATTGAAGAGAATAAATAGTTCAAATAATGATGTAATAAATCCACTGAAGCATAATAAAACAATTAAAACAAGTGAGAAAGAGTGGCTCTAAAATCATAGTGAAATTTGAAACAAAATCATGAGCATCAATACAAGAAGCGTAGAAAAACTAGGGAGAAATTAGAATTGAAAAACATAAGTGTAAGGAATAACCCAAGTTGATGACCTAGCATAATAAAAATATGAATAAGAATAAAACATTAATACAAACCATACACACGCATATAAAATGGAATGAAATGTAGAGAAATGGAAATAAATGTGTCAATAAGGAAATAACAATAAAACAAGGCCAATATGGAAACTACATAGTTTTCATTGACAAACATTAGTACTTATTTACACCCAACTAACCAATAATGCAATCATAATAAATTGATTTTTAATAATCATTAAAATATTTATAAATTGAATCACATGTATCAAGAAGATCAAAATCAAGATGTTGGGGTATCCATGAGTCCAAAAAAGCTTAAACACTATCACTATCATATTCATCATCTACGATGTCTTCTTCCATAACAATATGATCCTTCTCATTGAGGTTACCTTGAATAATTGGATCATTTTTAATCTCTTGTATAGGTTTAGAGTAAATATTTTGTGATAAACATATCCTTAAATGTATCACTACTACATGAAGTGTAATTAGTGCCAAACATAGGGTCAAATTTGCATCATAAATCAACATTTTTTTATTATTTTTCATAATGAAAATTTGAGTAATTTTCATTAATATTTTTCTGAAAAAATGAAGAAACTAATAATTTTTATTTTTTTAACTTTTACACCACATTTGTGCCACCTAAAAAACACTTTTCACATGAATTTTTCACCACATTTGCACTATGTGAGTATTAAAAACTTAATTTATAGTAAAAATAAAAATGTTTGGAAGTGTGTGAGTGATTGCATGAGTGATTTTTTCATAATTTACTACATTAAAAAAATATAAAAGAGAAAGTGTGAGAAAGAGCTAGAGTGTCATGCCAAGTTACGGTAGTGGAAGTAGTAGCATAGGCCTAGCATGGATGGTAAACAACAACATAAAATTTTGAGTAGTGAGACTAAGAAGGAAATCCATAGATGGTGAGATAACCTTATAAATTGGCTGGAGTGGATGTTAAATGCAACAAGGATAGCTAATATGCAACCATGAGTAGTTTTGTGCCTAGAGGATTCCAAAAATATGATGTAGTTCAGTGGCTATTTAGCAATCCCTAGAGGGGCATAAGGCAAAAACAATCCATTTATCTATTTATAATGTAATATATCACATGTAAACCCAAACTTAATGTGATCCCATGAATTCTACATTCTTTTAAAGCGATACGCAGCCACATTTTCCCATTTGACATGGTAGAGTCTTATCTAGATATACATAATAATCACATTTGTATATCTAAAAATGTGAAAGAAAGACTTGGCAAAAAAAAACCTTTCAAGGTATCAAAGAAGATGAATTCAAGCTTCAATTCCTACTTATATTTCTATGAAATTTCCCAAAGAGGAGTGGAATGGATTCATGATTGTTGGTGTGAAAAATATCTAGTACCATAAACATTGGTATTATTTTACCTTATTTTGTATTAATGTGTCTAAATAAGATTAAATGTTTAAACTATTCATATTTTACAATATATGACAATAACTCACAAATTTTAATTCTACAACAAAATATGATTCAAAAAATGAAATTTACTATGGAAACTGTTAAGAATATTTATATATTTAGCCTCTTACTAATCTATTATAGTATGATATTATGTGTAGGTGGTAGGGATGATTGGAAATGAATATGGAATCACTCAGCTCAAAAGATAAATTATCTGGACCCAACTAGATGAGTCCATTAAAATGTGGATGCCTACATCAAACAAAGGCATTTGAAGCCTGACATAAATTTCCCAGAGATATATGTGTCATTATTTTGGCACAAGTAGTTGTGTCTGATTGAAAATTATCTTCCTATATGATATTGGTCACTCATTGTATGCACAAGTCTATAATATTATCTCCTTTAATTTGAAACCCTAGTATCACTCCTGATACTAGGTTAACCTATAAAAATTGATAAGTATGATGGGTTTAATTGACCTCAACATCTCTCCAATGAATGGTTAAGCACTACCAAAGCATATAATACTCTAAGGAAATAAAATTATACATACTTCTTCCCTTTAAGTCTATGTGTGCCAAGGCACTCCTTTTATCAATGAAATCTATAATATAACTTTTTACACTTTAAAATGGAAAAAATCACTTGGCTTATGTGTCTAAGACTTTGGCTAGGGCCTACTCTTTATGACTGATTTCTGATTTGGGAAGTTTAGGGCAATGTCTCTTAATATGTAGATCTATATAGATGTCTCTTTGATGAGTGATTTATAAGGATATATTCCTAGACCTATCATATATAAATATATAACTCTTTTAGTAAATTCTCATTTCATAAACATGAAAAATATATATTTCCACCCATAAATCTAATTTTAATTTTTTAAATGACCATTTCTTGGCACATAGATGAGTCTAGTGGAGGAGGACAGTTTCAAAAATCTAAAGTTATATAATAAGTATTATCAAAGATTTATATAAAGATAATAACAATGATATTATGTTGTGTCTAATTGAAAATTATCTTCTTATATGATATTGGTCACTCATTGTATGCACAAGTCCATAATACTATCTCCTTTAATTTGAAACCCTAGTTTCAATCCTGATACTATGTTAACCTATAAAAATTGAGAAGCATGATGGGTTTAATTATCCTCAATAGCTTTCCAATGAATGGTTAAGCACTACCTAAGCATACAATACTCTAAGTAAGGAAATAACTTCTTCCCTTTAAGTCTATGTGTGCAAAGGCACTCCTTTTATCAATGCAACCTATAATATAACTTTTTATACTTTAAAATGGAAACAATCACTTGGCTTATGTGTCTAAGACTTTGGCTAGGGCCTACTCTTTATGACTGATTTCTGATTTGGGAAGTTTAGGGTAGTGTCCCTTAATGTGTAAATCTATATAGATGTCTCTTTGATGAGTGATAGATAGGGATATATTCCTAGACCTATCATATATATATATATATATATATATATATATATATATATATATATATATATATATATATATATACAACTCTTTTAGTAACTTCTCATTTCATAAACATGAACAATATATATTTCCAACCATAAAGTTAATTTTAATTTTTAAAATGACCATTTCTTGGCACATAGATGAGTCTAGTGGAAGAGGACAGTTTCAAAAATCTAAAGTTATATAATAAGTATTATCGAATATTTATATAAAGATAATAACAATGATATTATGTTGTGTCTGATTGAAAATTATCTTCCTAAATGATATTGGTCACTCATTGTATGCACAAGTCCATAATATTATCTCCTTTAATTTGAAACCCTAGTTTCACTCCTGATACTATGTTAACCTATAAATATTGAGAAGCATGATGGGTTTAGTTATCCTCAACAGCTCCCCAATGAATGGTTAAGCACTACCTAAGCATACAATACTCTAAGTAAGGAAATAAAATTGTACATACTTCTTCCCTTTAAGTCTATGTGTGCAAAGGCACTCCTTTTATCAATACAACCTATAATATAACTTTTTACACTTTAAAATGGAAAAAATGACTTGGCTTATGTGTCTAAGACTTTGGCTAGGGCCTACTCTTTATGACTGATTTCTGATTTGGGAAGTTTAGGGCAGTGTCCTTTAATGTGTAAATCTGTATAGATGTCTCTTTGATGAGTGATATATAGGGATATATTCCTAGACCTATCATATATATATATATATATATATATATATATATATATATATATAACTCTTTTAGTAACTTCTCATTTCATAAACATGAAAAATATATATTTCCACCCATAAAGCTAATTTTAATTTTTAAAATGACCATTTCTTGGCACATACATGAATCTAGTGGAGGAGGACAATTTCAAAAATCTAAAGTTATATAATAAGTATTATCAAATATTTATATAAAGATAATAACAATGATATTATGATTAAGGTATAGTCTATGTATGATAATGAATAGGTCAGACACGAAGTATGGAATTCATATAGGTGAAAAATAGAAAATTAGGAAGATCATTCACATGTAAGGCAAGTAGATAGGAAAGAAGAGTGTGAAATATCCATAAGTGTACACATAAGTCATGTAAGGTAAATATAGGTCAATAATAACATTACCAAGTGTCTAATACTAGATTTTAGTGTTCGAAAATGCTCCCATTTTATTCTAGTTTTGAAAATAAAAACAATGCTAGAGTAAAAGGATAAAGAGATGTACCTTAGTGTGTAAAACACACTCTCTCTTTGGGAGAAGTCTCCAAGTGTGAAACTTGCTCCATGCAAACCTAAAATTAAATATGTAGTAGTTAATGTTCATATGTGAAATTAAATTTAAAATAAATTATATTAATGAAACTTTGAAATTTGAAGAGCAAGGAAGGAATACACTTGTATGTGGATGAATTATGTTTCCCTCTAAAGTTTTGAAGATGTGATTCCTTGTAATGCATTAAAATTGGGGTGATTGTGCCTGAATGGATAATTTCATTAGATTATTATGTCATAAGGAAAGTGTCATTGTTCAAACTAAGGGTTTTGAAAATATATGTCCCAATCCTCATAAAGAAGTAGTGTTAGGGCCTTGAGAAACACATAACCTCAATTTCACTATTCCTAATTTTGAACATCAAGATGAAATTGGAGGCATATATTAAGCTCATTAGAGTGAATCCATATTTTTTGATGGACTTATAGATTCAAAATTTTACCTTTATTACCTTCGATACCATCAATGTCAACTTGGACAATAGAAAAATTGTACTATTATGTGCATGAACAATGTTCATGCCCATAATCTGACCAACTATCCTTATCTAATATATATTGTCATAAAACGTATATGCCACTCTATACCAATATTGAAATATCTAAAAACATGTCACTTATGTTCCAATAAAATGTCTAAATATGCACTATATATGCCCTTAAATATGTCTCAATCTATAAATATATGTACCATAATCTAAACCAAACTAATGGTTTGAACCAATATGAACCTCCTAAAATCATGTAATCTATCCCAAAGTCTAAATTATCTATATTTGGATGCTTGAATCTTTATGATAATCCCAATAGTATGCCCCCCTTTTAAGGTAAGTAATGTAGCCTATTAATTACTAATCTCAAAAGAAAAAATTTATATTCTTCATGTTGTATTTAAATATTTAAACATTTGAAATCATGTGCTAACATTTGAAATCATGTGCTAACATGTGAAGATTACATCATCATAGTATGAATTAATCATTAAATCATATATGAAACATATATCCTAAGTCATACAAGTGTCATGTCAAGATAATTATATAAACTAGGAACACATTAGTGATCATAACCGATATAATTAGTTAATAGTAACATAAAAAGTGAGGGTACATGATATATATCATGGTACCATACACAAGTAAAAAGTTATTGATATAGATCACAACACCTCAAACTTAATAAACAATCCTAGATGTATCCACTCAAAAGCACACATTTTCCATTGCCATGATGCACATAATAAATCCCACATAATGGAACTCAATGTCACACAAGACAAGAGTCACACATAATGTAAGTACCACACACAATGGACAACCAAATGTCACACAAAAAGGTAAGGGCCATAGAAATAAATAGTTATACAAAAATGCACTTAACCAACAAAAAAATTAATATACTAAGGTAAGAACCAAATAAATAAAAATCCACACAATTAAATACTCAATAAATCATTGGCATAAACTGAGGCAAGAGTAAAAACAAATCTTAATCAATAATTAGCCTATAAGAAAAAAAAAACAATAATGAAGCATAGAACAAGCCAAACCAGATTACACCATCAATATATGTTAAATAGTCATAGCATATCAAAATAACATATCCATGAAATGTATCCCTATAAATAATATAATAAATAGATATGCATGTGTAAGTAATCAATGAATATCATCATGATAAATGGGAATGTCATATAAATATATACCATGTAAAAATGTAACCTATGGAATGGGATGCCCCCTAGAATGGCCCCTGGGTATAGGAATATCTTTCATCTCTGCATCCATATATCATGTAAAAATTACATGTCATGAATCTCATTCATAAATACCATGAAATGCATGTCTGTATGGAAAAGGATGTGCAATATACCAATTATGTAATAAAAAAACATAGCTCAAATTAATAACTAGCAAAACATGTTATGCTTAGGTCCTAGGAATATTTTAATTTTATATCTTTAATATTTTTTATTATGTAAATTATAACTAATTATTCCATCAAGGGGATAGTCATATGTAGGTATTGTATCAAACATGGGAATGGTCAAATATCATGAGAAAGTAATGTCATGCACATATTTTTCTAAATTTGAGAAGTAATCTCATTTTTAGTATATATTCCATCATTATCATTATGCATATGATCATGTGTATGATGAGTAACCTTAGTGGGTTTGGTATCCCATGAAATTATTGTATAATAGAGACATGTCCTTGTGCTCATTTTGAAATAAAAAATTATCTTTAATATGATCTAGGACATGATAAATTAAATAATGGATACTAAGTCCTAAGTAAACCTTTGATGTAATAGGCATTGAAAAATTGGTCATCTAGGAAATTCAAATACCTTACTCTAAATTGTTTTCATAGAATGATCCTGAATAGGCTGTATAGCTGACTATGGTGGTTATGGGGGGGATGCCTCTAGTGGGATAAGATAGTCATATGGAATACTTTGAAATTTTACCACCCTATTACCATATATATACCTCACACACATATATAATTAATATGTTACTATATGGGGCCTATGTATCTAAAGACATCCTAACAACATGTCAAATGCCCTTATACTTGGTAAAACTAGGAATAGAGTAGTAATTACTACAAGGATCACCTTAAGTGATAATAATATCAATGAATAAATTCCTTATAACACACATACCTAAAAATACACAACAAAATATGTAATGGAATGCAACAACAACAATTCATATATTTATTTGATTTCAGCCAAAGTAAATACAACAAGCACAATCACAAAATCACACCATGATCTCACAATAAAATTGGTTATAACATAAAATCCATAGATCTCAATTATTATAATCCACAGTCTTTGAATTTAATCTAACTCACATCTAATCTTTACTCTCCTAACTTAATAATTCCTTCTTCCCCAAAATTTTTCCCTTTCATAATCATAGGGCATGCTTGTAAATAAGCATGACTTGCATACTTACATTAAGTACTTTTACCCCAGTAACAATATTAAATGTCATAAATATTAAACATTTTCAAATTTAAAGGGAACAATAACACATTAGAACCTGATTCATCCCATAATAGATCACAGACATTGTTAAATTAATCCTTATCAACTTCCATGACTTTCAAAGTTAAATTTCAAACAATCAACAATGACTCCTTCCATAACTACAAATAAAGTCACATGATAAATTTTCATGAGATCATATGACTTATCAGTCACCAATTTAGATGAAAATATTTGTACCATTGAATCCTCACATCATTTTAAAAATTATTTCATGTTTTATCATAGTATTTCTAAATGATCAAAAATTCAACTTGCAAACTATGTAATGAACATCCAATCATGTATATAAATCTCTCCTACTCGATTGAAACTGTAGTGAAGAATCAACTTTTCTGAATACATATTGCTCAATCGATATCATATATCAAAATAAAGATACTAAAAATATTTTCATAGCTATTCATTAAGATAATATTATTACAACATCCTTTCATAGAGCTTTTCATACTTATTAAAATGTGTGTAACAAAATAATGTATAGAATATTCCAAACGTAAATGTTCTTATAGGAAACACATAACTACATTAAATACATGTGTACCAAAGATGATGTAAAATAACATAAATAATGTCTAATTAATAAATAAAAATTTCACAAACTTACAATAAGACATATTCATAGTCAAAAACCTTGTGCAACATAATACTTAGAAAAAATCCAAAACTAACATATTTTTTTGGTTGATTCAAGGTTGTTCATGAACCTTGATGATTCTGCATCATACACCTTGGGTTAAAAAAGAAACAAGTGTTCCTTCTCATGTGACTTCTAAGAAATTTTCTAATGGTATTCCTTCTTTTTTATATTTTAATAAGTTAATCCATGTTATATATTTCATGTCTCGGTCTTTCCATTTTACCATATACTCACTATATTATTTTCCAACTCACATGTCAATCACCTCCTCTATTTATTCATGTTCTTTCTCATGAATTTGAAATCTATAATCAAATTCTTGAAAACTTGTACTTATATTTTCACTATTGTTTCCTTAATAATATGGATAAAAATCAACCACATTGAAAATAGGTGACATGTTTATACCTTCGAGTGACTCTAATTCATATGCAATCTTCCCAAACTTTCATAAAATCTTTTTCCACTTTAATTTATCATAAGTACCTTTTAGATATATCTTACATTCAATTTATATTATCCTCATATCTGGTCTCTTTTTATATTGTGTTGAATTTATTGCCAACTTTTCTCACACTCGATTATACACTCCTTGCATAGGCTCTGCAAAGTATTCTACTTTAACACTTATATTTTATTATTTCTCATATCACTTAATTCTACAACTCCTCTTAGACTTAAAATTTTGAATTTGTGTATTTATTGTACTTATATTCATGGAATTTTTATAAGTAAATTCAACTTGCACTAGAACATTATCCCTTGTTCCTGACTTGCCTTCAACTAAACATCTCAAAATATTACCCAAACTTATATTGACTACCTTTGGGTGTCCTTATGTTTGAGGATGGTAATCTGAATTGAACTGTAGTTTTTTATTCAAATTCTTCCACAGTATCCTCCAAAAATGTCCAATAAATTTCACATCTTTATTTTTTACTATACTACAAGCTAAACTATGTAGTCTTACAAATTATTTGAAAAACAAATTTTTTTGTTGGATCACTATTATTTACACATACTTAAAAATGTGCCATCTTTAAAAATATATCAACTATCACAAATATTGAATCATTAATTTTCTATGTTATAGTTAAATCTAAAACAAATTTCATATTTATATCCTTTCATGGTTTATATGAAATAAAAAATAGTTGTTACAACCCTACATTATGACTTCTCTATTTTTCTAGTTGTAAAAATCTACACTCTTAAACAAATTTTTGTACATCTATACTCATTCTTGGCCAAAAATAATTTTCAACCACTTGCCTTAATGTTTTGTTAAAACCAAAATGACTTTTCAAACCTCCACTATGTTTATCCTTGATCAAATTCTCCAGTATTGGACATCTTAGTATACATAATTGCCTTAATTTGAATAAAAAACCTTCCTAAATAAAATAATCTAACTATGATGTTCTATCTTGACTCATTAGTTATGTATATGAATTCCATTATTATTTAAAATCTCCATCTTCTTCATAATTATTTTTCATAGAATCAAATTTTATGACATCCCCTCTTAACTCATTCAACAAAATAACTCTTCTACTTAATGCACCATCGACTTTGTTATATTTTTCACTTCTATGTTTCAACAAAAATGAATAAATATGTAGGAATTCAACCCATTTCATATGTATTTAATTTAACTTATTTTGACCACTACTAAACTATAATGCTTGATGGTTTGTATACAATATAAATTAATTTGGTAATATATAATGGCTTCATTTCTTTAGTGCTTGAAAAATTACATAGAACTCTTAATCATATACTAAATAATTACACTTTGTATCATCCAAATTTCCATTGACATATGGAATAGGTCTTCCTTCTTGACTAAATATTGCTCCTATTATTTTTCCATTGGCATCATAATCTACCTAAAATATCTTATTAAAATTTGGCAATGCCAACATTAGCTACTCTTTTATATTTATCTTCAATTGTTGAAAAATATGTTTTACTTCCACTATCCACTTAAATTGTTTTTTATACTTTCGCACACATTTCACTAAAATTCCTAATGAACTTCCTCTAAAAATTGGCTACTCCATGAAAACTACATACCCCAAATGTACTATATGGTCAAGGATAATATAGTATATCTCACACCTTTTTTAGATCCATCTTTAAACCTTATTGAGAAATCATAAATCTCAAGTATACCAATTTTTTATTCATGAAACTACATTTCTTAAAATTTACAAATAACTTTTCATCTCTCAACTTATCTATCACTTTACATAGATGTCATAAATAGCCTTCTTTTTTTCTACTAAAAATAAGTGTGTCATCAAGATATACAATGAAAAAATTACCCAAAAATTATTTGAGAACTTCATTCATCAATCTCATGAATGTGTTTAGTGCATTAGCTAGACTAAGTGGCATTACCAACCACTCATATAATAATTCTTGTGTTTTAAACATTGTCTTCCATTTATCACCTTCTCTTGTGTGAACCTTGTTATATCCACTCTTTAAATCAATTTTGTGAAGTATCTTTCTCCACTAAAATAATCCATTAAATCAACCATGCACGGTAATGGAAATCTATAATTTATAATAATATTGTTAATTTCTATAGAGTTATATCACATTCTTCATTGTTCTTAGGCATTATTATTATTATTGGTATTGCACATGGATTCAAAATTTCTCTAAATAAACCCTTAATTAATAGCTCTTGAGCTTGTATATGCACCTAAATTCTCTTTTGGATTCAATCTATGTGTTATTTTTTCTATAAACTTGAACTAAGTGTCAAATCCATACAATGACTTATGCTTATCATTAGAGATAATCCATCTAGAAAATATTTAGACACAATATCCTCAAACTCACTTAGTGTCTTCTTTACCTCATGCAGTAGTGTTTCTTATTCTATGTCTTATTGTGTTGGTTTTGAAATTAACGCATAATAATAAATCTACTTCATTTAAAAATTATTTTCCTAAAACTATTACCACTTTTGGATTCTTTTCCACTTATCCATAATTATCCTTCAAAGGATTCATTATTTTTTTAAATACATCTTTCCACAATGTAAATGCATTATCATGACCATCATATTATTTCCTATAGTAAAATGACCGGGGCATTCCAAGGAAAATATGGAAAAAATCCTTCGGCATTATGTCATATAAAACCTCATATTTCTATGAACTAATCTAAAAACTTACCATACATTTTTCATTCACCAAAATTTGATGTCTTTTCAACAACCAAGAAACCATATATGGATTCAGATGAAAAAATATCTTCAACTCAAGTTTATTTACCATTTGTGAAATAATATCATATGTGTTTCTACTATCAATAATCAATTTGAAACATTTACCATCATATTTCCAAATTATTCTAAATAAAATATTTATTTGTGCATGACTATTTTCCTCTTTCATAGGTTTCAACAATACACACTTCATCATAAGAGCTTCTCCAGTCTATGTTTCATTTATGTTATGAATAGACATAATACTTTGTTCATATTCTTGTGTGATATGTGCATTCACATCATTTCTTATGTTTCTTTCAGTATGCATATGAATACACTCAAATGCTATATGGTTAGTCTAAACACATATGAAATATGTTCCATGAAGTTTGTGACCTCGACCTTGTCCATAAGTATAGGATCCTCTACCTATTAAATTACCTCTACTTCTCTTGGTATGAGTATCATTACTTGTTGAATTATTTATCTCTCCATCTTGAGTTTGTGTAGAATAACCTATGTCATTTCCATGTCCACATGTGAATCTTCCTCTTCCTTGCATTTTTCCTTATTATTTGTGTGATAATTTTTCCTCTACCTTTAGTGCACACTGATAGGATTCTTTAATAGATCACATTCTAATCATACCAAATTCATTTTGAATTGCCATGTCCAATCTATTTACATATATAGATATATTTTCAACATCATCTTCCATATGAACCACTCTAATAGTAAGTTGTTTTAACCCTTTTTAGAAATAGTTAAGGGTTAATGGAAATAGCTTAATAAAAATTGCATTAAGTACTCCCAAGATTAGGAAAATCAAATAATTTAGATTCACAATATTCAATTACAATGTTGAATTATAGAAATATGTTAAATATAGAAAGTACAATATAAAATAGTAATTTTATAACATAATAATGAAGAATAGATAATACTTTGTTTAATATTGTGTAGGTAGATCAAAGAATTTTAGGTGTGGAAACATTTAGACTAATATTTAGGATTGATTTGTTATTTTTTAAATTAGCCCTCTCTCATCCTGAACACTATCATCAAATTCAAGACACTAGAATTGATGATTTTATCCAATTTTGATGCTTTTCCATATATAAAATATCAGATCTTTTCTATAAATTTAACTTTTTCCTATTATATGTCACTATTTTTTTATTGATTATCTATATGGATCTCGTACACAGGTCATTGATATTAGTGTGTAGCTCAAAAACTTAGGTTCTCTGATTAAGCCATGTGATCTTATAAATAATGGTTATTTGGATAATTTAATTCAAACTAACCTAAAATACTCATTTTTTAGTGAGCATTTCCTACATATCCAATACTCTAAAGAGGGCCTCATACATATTTAGGTATCCCTTATGTCTAGGCTTGTGTGTGAATAATAGTGTAGTATGTTATATGCAAGCGCATGTAGTAATCTAACTTGAAACTTGAAAAATACCACTCATCAGATATTATTTTAATGACTTATATATTTATAAAGAATAATCCTATGATTTATATGGAAATATGGAAGAATAGGGAAGTATTTAACACTTGAGAGGTGATTTTTCTTGATAAGTGTTAGATGTGTGCTTTAAGAATACATGTTCTTGCTTGATGATAATGAATTTCCTTTTTCTTATATTTATACCACTTATTTTTAAATGATCCTCACTATGGATTAATTAATACACAGTGGATAACCTTTAACTATCAAGATATTTGCAAATTTGAAGCTTTGTGAGATGTAAATAATAGCATTTAAACTATGACACTAGCATCGACTCTAGTATCAAAGTCTAAACATCAGGGTAAATTTTAAGAGCCCATAATAGAAAACCCATTAGGATTCATTAGTGAATCTATGGAAAATAGTTTCACAAGCATAGTAAGTCTAATATGTGTGGTGGTAAATCCACTAGGAAGAGACTTAGGATAGGTAAGCCTCAAGGGTTTAATTTTTTTGTTTTTTTGTACCATAATTTAGTGGCACCATGAAAACACCACCAAATGGCACTATTTAATGGTACTAATGAATGGTGGTTCTAAATGGCACCATGAAATGGTGTTGTCAAATAGTGTTATCGAATGGTGATGATAAATAGCACTGTTAAATGGTGATACCAAATGTTTTTTGTTGAATGATACACCTAAATGGCATTTTTAGGTGGTGCTACCAAGTTGGAGCTATCATCCGGTGTGGTTGGTTAGCATATAAGTATTTTGGCTTCATGTTGCTTATTTGGTACAATTAGATAACCCATGTTATTGGTATGTTATTTAGTGTATATGTTTGACTTAATAGCCTTGGTTGCCACCCTCTACTTATAAATAAGCTCATTTTCCCTTATTTTAACCATTTTATGTAATCATTTTCTCATCCCCCCTCATGTTTTATATAGTTATTAACCTTCCAAAGGCACACCAACCACACAACAATTCACCTACTCCCAAATCTAGACACATTCATTTGATCCAATGCCATGGATTCCACAAGAAAATACATTTTAAATAATTTGTTATGCCCTAATATTTTAAAGATACTAAAAAATCCATATGTAGTCAATGATTTTATTTTAAAATATAGCTTTGGTAGCCTCCTATACATACCAAATATTAAATTGACATTACCTTGTTGAAATTGCTAATATCTTGCTATGATACTAACAAGATGAGGTTCAAAGTCAACATCAACTCTAGATTAATATCCTTTAGTACCTTGGCTACAAACATCCATAATTTAAAAGGGATTATATTCCACAATGCCAACCCTTTAACCCCAAAAGCAATGTTGACTAATGAAGATAACAAATATTTAGATTTTGCCTTTAACTTATAGATCAGTCAAACCGGTATGTATATCCATTTATCATATTTGAAATTTAAGTTTTTGTGATTTGTCATTAGTTTTACTAATTCATTAAAATTAAAAAATTCTTTAATTTATCATCAGTTTCACTCATTCATTTTTTTTGATTTCATAGTAAATAATCAAAAAAGGGGCCTCCACATTGATAAGTTATCTAACCCATTTATGAAAATAACAGTTCACATTTTCCTTGAAAGAATAGTATTATAGGGAAGACTAGTAGACATTCCCTTTTGGGTTGTTTACATTTTTCATAATCTTTCATGTTTGAGTTATGACTATTGTACATTTATTTATTTTAGGATTAGGTTAGAATTGAATTATGCTTATACCAATCTGAGTCATATAATTTACTAATCCAATTGTATTATAACCTTGTACTATGAGGCCTTATATTATCTTCAAAAAATATTGATTCAAACTATGCTTCATCCAAAAATGAGCACAAATGCTTTGTCTATTAATGAACAAGAGGTTAGCTTACCATTCAAATGAATCACCTGAATGGTTTAGTTTATAAATTTTTACAAATTTGAAGCTTAATATTTCTTTAATTATTATAGATAAGATTTCATGCATTTATGACACTTAAATAAGCTACTTCAAAATCACATTGTGCCCCTGAAGGTTCTGGAGATTTTGAGTCTACAAAATCATGATTCCATTCTTTTCATATTTATAAACATACAAGATTTTATTTGAGATCATCTCCACATGCAATTTTTCATATTTAGAAAAATTAATAATAAATTCATAATGAAATTTTAACTTTCAAGTTTCCATTATCTTATTTATTTGTTTAATTTTTACAGTTGACTCAAAATCGATTGAGGTTGACCTTGAATAACCTCAAAAACCCCTAATATTTCATTTATTGGTATCCTCTCAACCATCTTATCAAAGTTTTTTACATTCCATGTTTTATTTTTTTAGTTGAAGTTTCTTAGATTACAGATTTTATTGACTAGATGATTGCTTATTGCATCTCAAACCACCACCATCACTCTGAATATGACACACAGATTGGAGGACATACTCTCTCCAACTACAAGTACTAAATGTTTAATATCAAATTAGCATTAAGTTTTATTTTTAAAATTTACTATTTTTTTAATATAATTTATTTTGGTAGGGCACCCACAATCTCTAAGGAAAACTATGCTACCACCACTGCCACCAAACATAGTTTGCATAAGGGATAAGAATATTTGATTTCTAGCACCTAGCAGAGGAATGTTGAAATTTTTGGGTTTTAAATTCCCTAATTTATCTATTATATGTCTATCAAGTGCCCAAAGATTAACATTTTTACAACAGATTGATCTTGATGAGGAATATCTAGGGATTAAAAGTGAAGAACATGGTGGTAGTACTTTCAATCCCCATGATTTTATTCAGGGTCCAAATGTAATTGATCTAGAGGAACCTTATACCTCTTCATTCCCCACCCCACCAACTAATATTGACTTTTATGATGATGATGGCATGATTAAAAGAGAGAATTTCAAGGTCCAGATGTAATCTTAAGGAGGGAGTTATATATGAGTTAAAAATGTATTACTTTGGGAGTTTCGAGAAAAAGTATTGATAAAATAAATAAATGACCATTATCATAACCACTCCCATAGAGAGAATTTATTTTCATTAGTTCAATATGAACCCACAAAGATTGATGCTTTGTTCAATCAAGCTAAATTTGGGTCCACATCTATTTCTAATAATTATAATGGTAATGTTTTGAGTATTATGTTAAACAAGTTGAAGAATTTAAATACCAAATCCCAAGCATATTTTAGTAAATGGTCAAAAGACAAACTTTGTCATTATTGAAAATGTTGAGAAGAAAAAGGATTTGGTAATTTATCATCATTTTTATCAAATATGTCATAGTTATTACAGTTTGTATCTAATCATATTTCATTTTTAAATGCCTGTAAAATATGAGAATCTAAATAAGGAAGTTGAGGTCCACAATGTGCATTTAAAATATGCATGAAATCTTTGTATTATGCCATTCAATTCAAAGAGAAGATTCTTTTATTCAATAAATAGAACAACACACTAGAGAAAATAATTGATCAAGGATGGGACCTTGATGCTTTATTGAATTAGAAAATAGATATCAATCCAAGTTTACTTTCAGTAGGAGATGTTTTAGATTAAGGTAAAAACAAGTTTTGAAGGTGCCCCGAAACCCTGAAACAAAGGAAGAAGGATATAAAAATAACGTCCATAGGTGAAACAAACCTAACACCTAATACTGAGCAGTATCAAAATAGGTTTTACAGGGACCTGAAACCACAATTCAAGATCATCAAAAGACAGACCCTAGGTTTTACAGAGACCTAGAAACTCAAGTATGAAAATAAAATAAAGAACCAGAAAATGGAACCAGTTATAACATCCAACTAAAAGGACCAGGACTGTAAGAGCAAAAAGATCTTATTCTTCTAATTCTAGGATCATCTTCACCGCTTCCTTTCCAATCATAGCAGTGTCCTATACAGATATTGTCACTGACGTAGCAACCTCTTGCATTGCTTTCTTCCTTGAGCTCTGTCTGGTCCTCTTACTAGGCCCCTCCAAAGATTTTATTTCCTTATTTGCTCATTTTCTAATGTTTGCAGCAGCTGCACATATGCTAGAAGTAACCTCCTCCATCTTCATTCTGCTTTTCTTAATGAGCCTTCTTAGATTGTTCTCATAGTATTTAAGTTTGATTTGAATATCCCTCATCTGCATTTCCATATTATTGATTTTGTTCCGATCAGCGTCCTGATTATGTTCCATTTTTTCCATTTTCTTCTTGAAGCCCATTATTTCCTTTTACATCCACGAGTCAACTTGAAGGATAGCATCTGATTTGAATTTGGCCAAATTCATAAAGGGATGCCTCCTGTCTTTCTGCCATACATCAATTAAATCTTCTGTGTTCTCTTTTGGATTGTCTTCATCCTTTTCAGTATGATCCTCCCTTTCCATTCTTTTTTGTTCTTTAGTTTCACCAGGGCTATCGTTGTGGATAAGATCATCCTTTACTTGTTCTCTAGTTTCCATTACATGATAGGCATCCTGAACTAAATGTTCCTTATCTATTTTTGAAGCAGGATCCTCAAATAAAACATCCATTTCTTTTTCAGTTACCCCTAGCACTTGCTGATTTTCTGTAGGAGATGTTACGAAAGAAGAAAAATAAAATATTCTATTAATTTTTTTTAGAGGATCTTGAAAGGTAAAACATATTAAATGATGACATAGAGGAAAGGTAGGTAGGGATTTCTAAGGATGGTGGTAACAATGTAGATGATGGGAGTGATAAAGTGGTTTAGGTGTCTTTACAAAAAAATTGATATTTTCTGATGTTGTAAACTCATTATTATATTTAAAAAGATAATCTTATGTTTTTTTAAAAATAATTTGAAATGATAATTTTAAGTTTAAATTTGCAAAGAGTAGTTTATTAAGTTTAGATTACTTTTGTTTTACTGAGTTGTGGTTCATTTATCATCTGACATGCATATTATGAGTTGATGTAGTTCAAAAAACATGGTGATGTGGATTGCAATTGTTTTTTTCTATGGATTTGGACTAAGCATGAATTTGAATTTGAATTTTATAATGTTGTAAATTTATTATTATATTTGAAAAGATAATGTTATGTATTTTTTTTAAATTGAAATTAAATTATTAAGTTTGAATTTTAAAATATCAGTTATTTAAATTTCAATTACTCTTGTTTTACTGAGTTATGGTTCATTTATCATTTTACATGCATATTTTGAGTTGATATAATTCAAACAACATGGTGATGTGGACTGCAATTATTTTTTCTATGCATTTGGACTGAGCATGAATTTGAATTTGATGTGATTTCTTATTGTTTAATTATTATCATTGTTGTAGATAATAGAAAAGTTGTAGTTATTACAGATGTAGAGTCAAGATCATAATTATGGTTTGTTTCTAGTCAATGGAAACTTCATTGGTCTATTTGACAACAACTACATAAAATGTTTATTTTTTTTACATAAAAATTTAATCTAATTCAATGATGAAGGTTTTTCCTAAGTTTTTGTTATATACTTAAATCTTCATGATTTTAAATTATTATTATTTTTCAATTCGGTCATATTGTTCAATAGGCTTGTCGTCTTCTATTGCCTTGGTATTTGACTTCAATATTCATATTTTTAAGCTCAAATTTAAGATTAAAACTATTAATATGGTGCTAAAATATCAAATTTATGTTTTTTCAAAAGTAATATAAATATTTATTTAACAGCAGAATCTCAAAAAAATATAAAAATATTATGACCCATTTGAAATTTTGAAGAACCAATTAAATAAAAGGAAAAGTTGCATGATGAATGAAATAAATATTTCAAATGATAATGCTATCAACAATTTTACTGAATTCAATATTTTACAATATTAAAAATGATATGAAATTGGATTTTAGAATATCATAATTTTAATAAATATACAATTAAAGCTCAGATAGTTGAAATAATCCTACACAAACCTACTCATCACAAGTGATATTTGCATATGCCATCTCAGTGGAATATTCAATGTCAATATTTACATCCTCTATATTGTTTTTTATTATTAATGACACTTATTATTTTAGTTAGATAAATCCATGTTTCGAGAGATCTTTAATAAGAAAACATGTCCACAGCATAATGTGAAACATACAATCTCAAACAAGTTTATAATTTTTTATCCAATCTATTTCAAAGTTTTGACTTAATGAAAGATAATGAACTAGATACTCTTTCATATTCCATTAAACTAAAAACTATTGTTTTAAAAACTTCATATAATCATAGATATTCACTAATACTTTCCTACATGATATTACTAGGATAAAGTTTTTTCCATAGCCATGTAGTTTCCCCATTTTCTATTGGTTCACTTAGAAGGCAATATTGTTCGAACATTACAATTCAAAAATGTGTTGAATAAAATTTCAATAAATCATTTCCAAAAATAACTTTAATTTTAACTCTATTAACCTTTATATATTTACCAAAATGCTTAACAAGAGAACCCATGTATTTGTGAAATAAATTACTAATCGGCTTTTGATCGTTATCACTGTTCCAAAATATGGGATTCATAACTATCATGTCCTAAAACAAATAATCCATTTTAAAAAAATATTTATTATTATCAAATATATTTTTTTAATTATATTTAATTTCATCCACATTTCATATATAACAGTATCATATAGAGTACGTGTTACAAGCCGTTCTTTAGTTTTAGCTCCCACAAGATCAAGTATTTTGTAGAAAGTACGAATTGATATCTCTTTGCCATTAACTACAAAATAATTATGATAATTGATATTAAATTTCAAATAACATTAAATATTCTTAAAATATGTCAAAATTTGCCAACTGCTAAAAATAGGTACCTAAAACTTTTCATTCAAAGTGGATAAGATATCTAGAGAATCATGATTCTTAAAATCTATCAAAGTTTGCCAATAGGTAAAAATAGGTCCCTAAAAAATTTCATTGAAAGTAGATAATATATATAGAGAATGACATATTCATTTTCTCAACTATATGAACTCAAAAATATAAATGGATCTTTCTTAAGCATGTTTCATTAAATAATTTATTTCCTTCAATATTAGGATAATTCCACATAATGTTAGAAATGTTTTCAAATCTAATAAATGGTATAAAAAATGTTTTTCCTTTTCAACTTATTTATGGTATTTATACATAAAATCTACTAATGATTTATATTCTTCAAAAAAAATTCATAAAGGTTCATATATAAAAATCCATCTTGTATCAACATCTTTCAGCAAGTTTTTATCATCAGTGACTCCTATTACAAATTTCTACAAATCCAAAAATATTTTTAGACTACTTGACATATAAGCATGTAAGTCATGAATGAGATCTTCCACTTTTGTGACATTAGAAAATTTTCTAACTATTTTATATGCAAGAATCATCCTATGAGCCATGTAATGAATTACAATCATATATGGGACAATTATTGTTTACAATAGAATATACAAACCATTTCTATGCTCTTGCATAACTAATGTACCATCATCCCTATCACAATATATTAATCACTATTACATAATCATTCATCTCATCTTTATATTTTAAATTAATACAACCAATTTGTGAAGGTTTGTAGCATTACAATTTTCTATCATTTTATAAACTTCTAATATATAAGGTTACCTTGAATAGTTTTCAAAAGTAAAAACATGCATGCAAACCCATGATATTTTGTTAATTTTTATGACCTCATCAATATGAAATGAGAGAAACAATGAATTTTTAAAAATTCTTTCAAATCTCCCTTCTTGACCATTATTAGACATTTTGTCATTTTCTAAGCACTGTTATCTGACCAATGTGATTGTGGAATATCAAGAAATCTATTATGTCATGAGTATAGAATTTTTTGATACTTCTTATCATTTTCATACTCATGTGCATATCTTACGTGTATGCATTCTTATACATTTTTTTACATGTATGTTATTTTTGTATGTCCATCTGTGTTTTTCACTTCACATATATTTTTCCATAATATTTCTCAATCATGTCCAACTTAAGTTATATTATGTATTCTTTTCCTAGTTTCTAGCAACGTATTGTACATTTACATTCTATTAGAGTACCATTACTATTTTTAGGTTGTACGAGTTTAATTAAGGAAAATTTTGGTGTCCATTCCACCTTAAAAGACCTTTAAATTATGCATCTACTTGTCTTCCTTTGCAAAGATTTTGAGTGAAGTTTTTAGTT
Organism: Torreya grandis; assembly: GCA_037957365.1. NCBI lineage: Eukaryota > Viridiplantae > Streptophyta > Pinopsida > Cupressales > Taxaceae > Torreya > Torreya grandis. The sequence continues at coordinate 889,056 of JARHVA010006415.1, forward strand.
GAACTTGGTGTTTGACAAGAACTAGCAATATCTTATGTTAGTTGAGTTCCATGATCATTGTCATAAAAAACTAGAAGAGCATCTTTGAGTGGTGACATGTCATCATCAATATAAACTTAAGGGGGTGACATGTTATTCTAATTAATTATTTATTATGATATAAAATCATGATCAGTGGGGATTTTTACATGTAAAAGTGTTTTGATATTATTCAATAGTTAAAATCAAATTCAATACAAACTAAAAAAGTAATAACTACCAATATTTTGATTGTGTTGTGGTTGTGTGATTTTTATTGGCTCTTTAAAATAAGATAATATGCTCAATTTTCTTAATAATTAGCCTGTCTTTTTACCATTTCCACTAAATGCCACGATGAGCAAGGATATTATAATTTAGCTTCAGCTAGAGCCTAAAATGCCACCATCTATTTCTATGCCATTTGACTACATACAAGATGTTGTCATCCAATTGTATTTGATTGGTTTTTAGCATAAATGTTGTCATTAATTTAGCTAGCCCATTCATTTAGTTTTAATGTGGATGTTATCATTCAGCTCAGTCAGGTGGTTATAACTTAAATTCTAACATTTGGTTGTAGACATTTTCTTATGGTGCAGACTCTACCATTCTGTTTGGTTTGTTTCCTATTGAATGCTTGTTTGATAGTGGGGCAATTATTGAAAGTATATTTTGATGTTTACCCATGACATCATATGTACTATATATATGTGGAAAATTTAATGGTTAACTAAGAAATTATTTTAAATATTTGGCAAGCCAGCCAACAAAATAATTTACATTCTAAATTTGAAGGCAATCTAGACCTATGTAATGATCCTAAAAAATTTCCAAAAACAAATTTTAAAAATTGGAATATTCATGAATTAACGGATATTCACTGCTAAATTTTACTTGTTAAATGATAGTGTCCTAGAGAATAGATAATTTTTAAAGCTATTGAACTGAGAGTGAATAATATATATCAAGTTTTAAGCATATTATGGGTTATAAGTGATCTACATAATCATAATAATTAGGTCAAACCAAAAGATAATAATTTAGGCATAATGAGATGTTGACTATGAACCTTTCTACTGTGAAAAGATTATGAACATAAGGATTGAGCTCTGAATGATATTTTTCAAATGTGTAATATAATTTTATCATATATAATTTATATTTATCATCTACATCCCCCTTTAATCTAGGAATGCATAAAGATGAAATTACTAGGTTAAAGGAAAGAAATGTGTGCCATGATGTGTACCACACACCTTATCTTTACTTGATCCTTATTTGAATTTATCGTATGTGTTTTAAATGAAAATAATATCTTTTTACAAGTTCCTTAGTGCATATAATCTATAAAATAAAATAATTTAAATGTTTGGATTAAAATAAAGTAAAGAACGAGTATACTTGTGTATCGATACAACCATGTTTCTATTATTTTTTTTGCTTTGGTAATAATGTGTTCTAGTCAAAGATTTGGAGGGAGGTTCTAGAAGAGTTTAGAAAACTCTCACTCAAGGTCAAACCCATAAACTATTACCATAGTAAAATATATTGAAGCATTGCTCAAAAAATATCTCAGTATACTATACAAAAATAAATCATACAATGAAAAATCTCGTATATATATATATATATATATATATATATATATATATATATATATATATATATATATATCCAAAGCTTCCATCTAGAGATCCATCTCCATAAATCCCATAAAAATATAATGAATGAGTCATTAATATATAAGCAAGGAACATCAATTCTAACTAAGAGATCAATCTAAGTGATCGATCATAACTAAGAGATCAAGTTAGAAATCAAACATAACTAAGAGATTAAGTTAGAAATCAAACATAACTAAGATATCAAGTTAGACATCAAACCTAAGACTAAGAGATAATTATCTCTAAAAGATAGAAATAATTATAAATTATCCCCATAATACATAAGAGATAAATATGTACTATCTCATAATATATAAAATCAAATAAGTAAAATATGCTCACATACCTAGGTGGGAATAAATAAATACCTAGGTGAATATGAGTTAAGGTAAATAACCTATTCTAACACCCCCCTCAAGTAAAATTAGAGGCCAAAAATATAGTCATGTGTTCAAAATATGAGCCCCAACAAAAAGGATTTATTAGTTACTCATTTACAATATATCCATGAAACAATCTCTCATAAAGTATAAAAAAGAGAAAACTCGTAGGAAAATAAAACTCCCCACAAAAGAAAGAAAAGAAAGAATGAAATGAGTCATAAAAATAAGTCCTGGTTAGGTATTCATACAAAAATAATGTTTCAGTATGAATAAAGTGTTCTTATGGACACTAATCCATCTTGCCATAATAATACATGGATGTCGAATCATTGTAACCTTCAAGTCAAAGTAAGAATGGTGTTGCATACAAGGATCACCAAATATGAATATTGCACTCAAAAATACTAGGTAGAATGATGAACTTGAGGAAAATTACTTAAACACCCTCCCTCAGTGTTAAACTAAGAGAAGATGGCAATGAATGTCTCTAAAAAATTGGACTAAAAATGGTGAGAAGTGACCATAAATATTGGTGGTGATGCCACACTAGTATCACATTTTACTATTACTGTGAGGTAGCTTTTAAAGTTACATCAAACTCAACCCAAAATATGTCCATGATTACAATCAAAATCATGAAACCAATGAAGAAGAAAGTTTGTTTGCTTGTGAAGGGATTTGGTCATCTGCGAAATTGGACCTCACCCTTTGGTCTTTGACATGTGATTGAAAAAAAGGTATGTGACCAAGCAATACAACCTAAATAAAAAATATTTTTTTAATAAAAACAATCAAAAAATCATCCAAGGATATTGTTTTATAAAAAAGCAATAAAAAAATCTCCTCACAAGGATTTTTGTTTTGAATAGTACTACTTATTAAAATTATGATAAATTTTTCAATTCTTAATAAAATTTTAAAATGTTATAAAAATCTGAGAACAAGGCATACAAAATATAGAAATGATTTTGAGTGATCAGTTACATTTTTCTCACAATTAAATAAAGAAAAGTTTTATTATTTCAAAATAGTACTATTTAGTAAAACTATGATAACTTTTGAAATTCTTAATTAAATTTAAAATTTTAAAAAATATATAAAATTAAGAATAAAGTACACAAAACCCAAAAACATTTTTGAGAGATCATCTACAATTTTCTCACAATCTAAAAATGAACATTCATTTTTAACCAAAAATAGATCTACAAAAAACTTGTAGATCTTGCCTCTAAGATCCAAATAGGATGAAATTTGAGGTGATCATGTATTTCTAAGATAACATGGATAAATTGGTGATATTTTATTTACTCCTTCAATCTCCAAAATGTAGTTTTAATAAAAAACACAAAAAAAAGACATTCCTCCAAAAAGAGATGTTGAGTAAGAAAAAGCTAAGATGTTGAGTAATGGTTGTTGAAGACCATTATAATACCATAAAAGAGTTTAGAAAACTATCACTTAGGGTCAAATTCATAAACCATTACTAAATTAAAATCTATTGATGTATTATTTAAAAACATATCTCAATATATTATATACAAATAAATCATACAATAAAAAATCTTCTCTATATGTAAAGCTTCCATCTAGAGCTCCATCTCCATAACTTCCATACAAATATAATGAATGATACTTGCATATATAGGAAAGGAATATCAATCCTAACTAAGATATCAATCTAATTTATCAATCATAACTAAGAGATCAAGTTAGAGATCAAACATAACTAAGAGATCAAGTTAGATATCAAACCTAGGACTAAGAGATAGCTATCCTTAAAGGATAGAAATAACTAAAAATTATCCTCATAATATCCAAGAGATAAATATGTAATATCTCATAATATATAAAATAAGATAAATAAAATATCTACACATAAGTGGGTGGGAATAAATAAATGCGTAGGTGAATATGAGCTAAGGTAAATAACCTACTCTAACATGTTCAAAACTGAACCTTAGAGAAGTGAAAAAGAGAATTGGAGGGTGATCATATCTCCAATCCAATGCAAGGGTGAGTTGTGACCAAGACCATCAAAAATAATTAATCTAAACCTCAAAATCTAAATGTAAACATAATCTATCCAATGTAGCTAATTTTAATGGAGCCAAATGGTGTAACCATGTATACTTGAAAAATAGAAGTAGTGTCAAGACCATCGAGGGTGTAGAATCCTGATCTTATTACTCAAGGGATCCCACTGATGCAGTAAATACAAGCTCAATCAATGTTTCTTGGTAATTTTAATACATAACTATTTTTATATGAATCTGAATTTGCATATATAGTTTGGTACATTTTCATGACATATACACCTCAAATGTGTCTTAAGCTTATGTATCTATCAAAATGTAATCTCTACTCTATAATTATTATAAAATTTATCACAAATATAAAAATGTTATCCCAAATCTATGAAAATCAATGTTAAATGTATAATATTTTGATCTAAGAGTATATCTTAATCATGTAAACTTTATCAAATTCTTTCAAATTTTTCAATTATATGTATGTGTAATCATGAATTTATGACATTCCTCCACATTATGCCCACCTCCCTCCCCCCTTTATTTTAAAATTATTACATCTCAATTCTTTGATAAGCTAACTATTTGACTGTTTATAGATGATTATAGTAGATACATATGATATTGGTTATATTTTATGATTAAGTTTGAGATTTATGCTATTTTGTAATAATATAATGTTGTTTAGTTAGATTATAATTCATGATTACTCATTATGAATTGGTTTATAGATGTATTTACATTTTAAAACATATTAATGAATTGTTTTAGCTATATATAATTACTTATGATTATCATGTTATATGATCTAATTACATATGTGTTGTGAGGTGGATATAGGAAAATTCTTCCCTCAAACATACTAGAGGGAGAGAATCATTAGAGAGGAATGATGTAGATGGAGACATCAGTGGTTAACAAAAAGCTAGTGAAACCCTACACACACCACAATAATTAATCATGGTAAAAAATGCATTTAAAAATAATTATTTTTGTGTTTTTTTAAATTATTAATTTCTATGTTTGTTTGAGTCGGTAAACTATAGGAATAATATTTCTTGTGTGTTTATCCTAATGTATCATTAATATGCATAGAGGCAAATTTAATAAAGGTAAAAGTTAATATGGATTATTATTTATTATTTTACAATTAAATTGCTAAAGTATAATTAAATGTTAAATGGGTTTAATATGAAATTAAAATTTCATATTAAATATAAAAAAGGAATTATTTTTAAAAATAGAGAGAGAAAAAGAGAAAAACATTGAAATTAAAATCTAAAAAAAACAAGGAAAAAATTAAGATCTTAAAATTAGTAAACACAAAAAGATAAAACAAAATAAAAAATAAAAACAAAAGTTGTAAAAGTAAAAGAAATTTAGTATCTATTTTTCTATTTAATAGAAGGAATGAAAGAGAATTAGCATAGTCTATGCATTGGAGAAGATAGAAGAAAGGGCACAGTGTTGAGGAGAAGAAGCACAAAAGATCAACTGATAATTTTCTAGGTAGGTAATGTCTTAAATTTCATACTTGATTTATCTTAGTACATGCATATTAAATTTAAATCTTGTATTTTTATGGTTGATATATATCTTAAGAAATAAAATTTATATTGAAAGGCATGTTAAACCGTATATAAACTTAACAAGATTAAACATAAACTATATATACATAATTAACTAAACAGATTATAGAGATGAATTGCTTAGGTTATAATAAAATAATATTATATCTTGAGTTTAGGAGCCAATGAAATTTTAGCACTGTACGATCTATTAGAAAAATTGATAATACTTATACAATATTGATCAATCTATGTGAGAATTAAATTTCAATTTTATCTACTAATCCTCCCAGCCAACAAACATGGCATCTTATTATAGGGCATTGAATTTATATATTCTTCCTCAACTTATATTTACTTAACTCTACCTAAGAATTATCAAAGTTTGTTGTTTTAGCATCTTACATTGATATATCTACTCTAATATTAGGCGATGGGGATTTGTATTTTTTCTTAAAGAAAAAATACCTTAGAAATTATATTTTCTATACCTACAACCTATACAAATTAACAATCTACTCTACGTAGCAAGGAAAATATATTTATATGTTTATGACATCATAATATCTAGGAGTCATGGCATCTATATGGATAAGAATTATGTTTCGTATTCTTAGTTTGAGACGTCCATAGTAGAAATAAAAATGAAATTTTAGTAAAATATCTATTTTATATATATGTACAGCCTGTGCTCTATTATGTGTTTGGGAATTAAATATTATATATAAAAAATAAAGAATATAATTATAAAACAGTATAGTTTTATGTTTGGTATCATTTTTCTAGTCAAGATTGAATATTTTCTTTTAACCTTATATTTCCCTCTCTAGATAAATAAACATATAGCACCATTTCTATGGTGACTCAATAATCTATTTTGGAAGTGGATAATTAAACACTCAACATTGATATAATGCTTGACTTTCAATATTATTTACTATGTACTATCGATATAAGTTTTAGCATGATCTCAGATTGAAATTAGAAGATACCTATGGTAAATAATATTCACTGAATCAGGCATCAAAATATAGGATTGGAATTATTCTCACCTTTAAAAATTTTATATTGTTGTAGTTGTCATTGAAAAAAAAAGATATCAAAATATATATATTAAAATTAGTTTTAAGGAAGGTCTCCCCATTTTTACCAAGCCTTTTTTGTGGCCAAAAACATATATATATATATATATATATATATATATATATATATATATATATATATATATATATATATATATATATATATATATATATATATATATATATATATATATATATCCCCATTTTTACCAATCCTTTTTTTGTGGCCAAAAACATATATATATATATATATATATATATATATATATAATCCCCACAGGGAATTTAAAAGCCATCTCATATGGTTTAAGAACTTTAACGTGTTTGACATAAATATAAAACAAGTAAATAATATTTTTGTGTCTTTGGAAATTTAGGTTAAGGTTAGAAATGGATTAATATTCACCTAAATTAATAGCTACGGTGTTAGATGAGCATTAATTAACAAATTTATATTTTTCCATAAAACAATACTTTTATACAAAACTTGAACATAGATAATTATACCTCTTATACATAGGCATCAGGTTTTGCTAATAGAAAAATCTTAGAGGAAGTTTTTAAATGTTCATCTTTTATAGCAGAACTAGAAAAAAGTTCATAAACTCGATTTATGTAAGGAATAGAATCTAGTTTTTAATATAAAATTTTAAGTCCGTAATGGATTTTCACTTTTGTTATAGTAACATTGGATTTATATTGTCTGATGAGCATGAACCTTGAATTAATAAATATAGTGTGAAAGTAGTGATTTAAAACAAGATTTTTGTAATTAATAACCAAACTAGGTGGAGTAAAAATTTCATAGCCTTTAGACTCCTTAAAACATGAAAAATCGACATGCAAAATTTGACATCAAGTTACATATTAGCACAATTGAAAAATTAGAGTAGTCTTCTTTAATTAATATTCTCAAGAGAAATAATAACTAGAAAATGAAAGAATTTAATAAATAGATTAGCAAATTATTTCTTATAAAACCCCAAAAATAAATCAATTGATAAACTAAACCCTTTTGTGTTTTCGAGATAAACAAGGTTCTGGGTTTTCTAGTTATTGTATGTAATGTATGTTTCCATGTATGTTTAACTACTTTATGAGTGGATAACTATGCTTAGTAGTTAAGGTTAAAACACTGGACTTTGGTAATATGGGTTTCCATAGGATGTAGATAACTAGAAACTAATTATATTGTTAAAATTTTATAGTTAAATTATATGTTTACCCAGATGGTGTATTTGTAATCATTATTTTTAGTATGGGATAGAATATAATGAAATATTCATGCATATGTTAGACGAACTTAAAATATGCTTTTATTACTCTTATGTATAGCATTGGCTAGTAGGATGTATATTATTAAATCTTGTGATTGAATTGTATTTGACCAATCTATATTGTTAATACGAAGTAAGAAGTGATATGGACTTCACTGGCTTTCTGGCATTGCAATATTAGATAAAGGCAATCCTATCAAGTGGTGTGCATGAAATTTATATGTCTATAGATCATTTTATATTATTATTTATAAATCTTTGGCCAAAGTATGTTTAGTGATATATTATCATTTCATGAGTATGATTTACATGTATGTGTGATATCTTACAATACATTGTGTCTTATATGATACACTGCATGTTTACTTAGTTAGAATTTATACAGCACATGGATACTTGCTAGTCTCTTTGGATTCTTGTGTTCTCACTACCTACACATTTATGAAGGAAAGACCATTCCTTTATGAGATAGTATGGCTATCATTGGTCAATGATTGGTGTGAAAAAGTGCTAGATGAATCTCTCCCTCCCCATAGTAGTACTACTTATCGAGATGACACTTGAGATTGTCATAGATACTTGAAATTTAAGAATTATGCTTTGGGGTAGCCAAGTATCTTATTTATACATTCTAATATATTGTAATTTTTATTAAATATTTGTAATTATACATTGATGAACTTTGATAGTGGTTATTATGTATTTGGATAAGTTGAATTTAAAATGTTATAATTACTTTCTTTATTGAGTTATCATACTCTCATGATTTAGAGATTTGTAATTATATTGTAATATGAATTGTTATCATGATTGTACAATAATAATTATATTATCTCTTTTATACTCTCATGATGTATTATACTTTGGCATATGTATTTTTTTTTTTTAAATACATAGTTCTAGTTAGATCCTAGCAGGGATGTTACATGTGGTATCAGAGCTACGACTTGAAATCTAGGACATAATGAGTCCACTAATGTTTTCATAACCTTATTTTGATAGAAAAAATGATTATGAAAATGAGAGTTTTAGGTGAGGGTCCTTTGAATACCAGTGACATCAACCCTTTATTTGATTCCAGTTGATTTACCACTGAGCAGTCAACAAAGATGGATCAACTTCTCACGGTCATGAATGAGACCATAGATCAGATAATACCTCTAGAGTAGGAGGTTCATGGCCATGTAGGAAAGGAACAACAAGATGAACCTAAATATCATCTAATTAAACAAGAAAATATGTAGGATGTTAGAGCTCAGGTTGTTAAGGAGTTGGCTGAAGATATGACGAAGGTGAATCCACCTAAATTTGAAAAAATTGTTCTAGGTGATGGAGCTAAGCCATGGTTGATAGAGATGGATAATTATTTTAAGAATTGAAACTACTCCAAGGTCACCAAGGTGGTATGGGGAGCATATCAATTGGCTAGCAAGGTAGCTATGTGGTGGGCCAACAAAAGGTTAGAAATGAATCTAAATTTGACCACTGCCACTTGAGATCAGTTTGTGGGTTTAATTATATCATGGTGGCTCCCATAGCTATATTTTGATCAGAAGCTAATATAATTTTAGAATCTAAAGCAAGGTGATATGTCAGTGAACAAGTACTGGGATTAGTTCACTAAATTATTGAAGTATGTACCTCATTATCAGGGAGATGAGTAGTTTTAGATCAAAAAGTTTATCATGGGTTTAAGGCCCAATATTGGTGGATAGGTAGATGTTCATATACCTTCCACCATGGACCAAGTCTTTGATAAGGCAATTAAGAGAGAGTAGAAGCTAAAGTCTCTTTTACAAGCTAAGTATAGACTTTAGAAGAGGTTTGGCAATTATAAGTTCAACTTCAAGAAAGAGAATTGGAAAAAAAGGAGTGGAAACTCCAAGAAATAGTTTAAGAATCATAATGCTAAGTTCAACAATAGATCAAGTAACAAGAAGTAGTGAAATTAATCCAAAGACAATTTCAAGGGAAACCAACAAAAGTTTAGAAAACCACCACTAGGAGGGTGTTTCATTTGTAGAGAGGATCATTATGCTTGTGATTGTCATTAGGACAAGTCAGAAGAAAAAGACCCTAATCCATAAGAGGGTGGTTTCCAATAGCATATTCATGGAGCATTCAATAATAAATAAGTCAAGTATATGTTACTACCTATTGAGTTATCAGGTACTTTGTTTGACCATCTAGTTTCCATTTTGATAGATACAGGAGCCATTGAATGTTTTATAGCTCTTAAGATGTTTAGTAAGTTTTTCAGAAGAGCTGGTGTAATTGAAAATTCATGGTCAAGATAATATGAGAATGACATAAAAGTCATGGTAGATAGGTGTTTAGTCGAAGTAGAGATTAGGTTGCTTGAATTCACAATAGTTGTGGATTTGTATATAGCACCCCTAGGATCATATGATGTGATCTTGGAAGTTAATTAGCTTAAAAAACATAAAGCCAAATTTCACTACTACTTAAAAAAGGTTGAGTGTCTTAATGCTTTCAGAAATCAAACACAAATTCAAGGTGAAAAGAGAGAGTTTAAGCTTAGGAATATTTCATTTACGTAGCTTAAGAAGGTTTAAGGAAAAATATGTAAGGCATCTATCATCAAGATAAATGAAATGGAGGAACCTAAGAAACCATCTCTCAAAGATTACCCATTTCTTAGAGATTATCATGATGTGTTTCCAAAAGAGTTATTGGGTTTGCCTCCCAGATGTGAGTTTTATTTTTATATCGACATCATACATAATTTATAACCTCGGCCTAAGGTACCATATAGGATGAAAACTACAAATTTTATTAAACTAAAGGCTCAACTTTAGGATTTTTTGTTTAAATGGTTGATTAAGCCAAGTGTGTCACCATGGGGTGCACTAGTTGTCTTTATCCAGAATAAGGATGGTACCCTTCGACTATGCATTGATTACAAAATGTTGAACAAGGTAACCATTAAAAATAGGTATCCACTACCTCATATCAATGATCTTTTTGATCAAATGCGAGAAGCAAAAGTATTTTTTAAGATTCATTTTCAAGTAGGATACCATTAGTTAAGGATTCAAGAGAGGACATTCCAAAAACAACATTCATAAATTGATATTGGCACTATGAGTTTATAGTGTTACCATTTAGTTTAACTAATTCTCCAACAACATTCATGAATCTCATGAATAGTGTGTTTAGAGATTATCTTGACCATTTTATGTTAGTTTTTTTGGATGACATTCTTATCTATTTAAAGAAAGAAGAGGACTAAATTCAGCATTTAGAGTTGGTTATACAATAATTATGAAAGCACAAGTTGTATTGTAAGCTATCTAAGTGTGATTTTTTCTAGAAATGGGTGCAGTATTTAGAACATATTATCTCTGCATATGGTATTTATGTAGATCCAAGAAATATGTGATACATTATGGAGTGGTCGGCACTGAAGAATGTGCATGAGGTTAAAAGATTCATGGGGTTGGTAGGGTATTATAAGAATTTCATTATAAAAAATTTCAAGATAGCTAGCCCAATTACTTCCTTGCAGTAGAAGAATAACAAGTTTGTTTGGTCAGAGAACTATGAGCTAGATTTCCAAGATTTGAATAAAGGGCTTACATCTACACCAGTGTTGAGAGTTCTAGACCCCAATGGTCAATTTTAGTAGTCATAGTTGCATCAAGATATGGACTAGGTGGATTCCTTATGTAGATGGAGTAGTAGTGGCTTATGAGTCATGAAAGTTTAAGTCATATGAGGTGAATTATGTTCCTCATGATTTGGAGCTTGTAGTGATTGTTCACACTTTATAAGTATGGTGGCATTATTTTTTGGGAAAACTTTTTGAGCTCAAGACAAATAACTTGAGACTCAAGTATATTTTCACCCAACCTAATTTAAATGCTCGTTAAAGGCATTGGCTTGAGTTTTGGTTTGACTATGATTTTGATATCAGTTACATCAAAGGTAAAGAGAATAGAGTAGTTGATTCCCTCAGTTGTATAAGGTATATATTAGCCATTACTACTATCAAGAGTACCTTCAAGGATCAAGTGATTTTTTTTTCTTTAGGAGATGAATTTTAAGAACAAGTCAAGAAAGTGTTATCAAAGATTGCAAAAAATCCTAGATATAAAGGATTCAATTTAGAGAGTGATGGTCTTTTGTGTTATAATAGATAGATGTATGTGCTAGATAAAGATAATCTATGGTTCATAGTGCTTAAAAATTTTCATGATGCCCCTTATTCAGGACATCTAAGTGTAACCAAGCTCATGGCAGAGCTTAGACCACTATATTTCTAGAAAGAAATCAAGAAAAATGTAGTAAATTATGTCACATTGTTTGGAGTGTTAATGAGTGAAAGTTGATCATATGCACTTGACTAGATTATTACATCCACATGATATTTCAAAATGGAAATGATAGGTGATCAGTATGTAATTTATACAAGGATTGTTGATGTTACAAAATAGGGATGATATGATCTTGGTAGTTGTTGACAAACTAACCAATGCAGCTCACTTCATACCAAGTAATTTGACAAATAATGCACCTACCCTTTTGAAGATATTTGTGAAGGAAGTATATAGGTTACATGATTTTCTAGAGAATATCATTTCAGATCATGATTTAAAGATGACATCAGGGTTTTAGATGACTCTAAATTCATATTTAGGTATGCAACTTAATTTTAGTACAGCTTATCACTCAAAGACTAATGGTAAGACTGAGAGAGTCAATCAAGTACTTGAGGATATTATTCAAATGTATTGCATGGATTAGTAGTATAAGTGAGAATATTATCTTTCATTGGTTCAATTTTCACATACCAACTCATACCAGTTAGCATTGAAGATGGTACCATTTGAGGCACTTTATGAGACAAAGTGTTAGACACCCATCAGTTGGGATAGGTTAGAAGATAGGGTATTATTTGGACTCAAAATTATCTTAGATATGGAAGAGCAAGTTAGACTAATTAGGCAGAGATTGGTTGAGGCCAATGATAGATAGAAGAGTTATGTAGATCTAAAGAGAATAGAGAGGAATTTTGCAGTTGGTGATAAATTATTTTTATGGGTAAAACCATAGATGAGCTCAATTAAATTTAAGAAATCTATAAAATTATCACTAATATATGTTGGACCTTTCGAGGTGTTAGAATTAGTCAATCTTATTGTGTATAGGTTTGCATTACCACCAGTCCTAGATTTTTTACATAATGTCTTCCATGTATCATATTTTAATAAATATATAGTTAATCTTATGTATGTGTTAGATTGAAATACTTTACAAGTTCTAGATCATAGGGTAGTCACAAAAGAACCAATCAGAGTAATTAATATACATAAACTTTATTTGCATAATAGAGAGATGTCATAGTGCAAGGTTTAGTGGGACCAATACTCTAAAGATATTACTACATGGGAAGACTATGATGAGTTCTTCAAATGATTTCCATATTTATTAACTTGATTATATATTATTATGTTATTTTATTTTTATTTGATCAATATTTTATTTCAAATCATATGTTTGAATAAGAGTCATCCAAGATGATGACTAGCTTTAAAGGAGAAAGATGTTACATCATGATTCTTCGCTAAGCTAAATATTTGACTATTTATAGATGGTTATAGTAGATACACATGAAATTGGTTAAATTTTTTTATGAAGCTTGAGATTTATGCTATTTTGGGATAATAAAATGGTGCTTAGTTAGATGATCATTCATGATTGCTCATTATGAACTAATTTATGGATGCATTTACATTTTAAAATATATTAATGAATTATTTCAGTTATATATTATTGCTTATGATTATCACGTGATATGATCTAATTATATGTGTGTTGTGAGGTGGATGTAGGATAATTCTTTCCTTGAGCATACCAAAGGGAGAGCATCATCGAAGAGAATGATGTAAATGAAGATATCATTGATCAACAGAGAGCTATCGAAACTTTACACACACCATAATAATTAGTCATGGTATAAAATGCATGTAAAAATAATTTTTTTAGTGTATATTTAAATTTTTAATTTCTATGTTTGCTTGAATAGGTAAACTATAAGAAAAAAAATCCCTTGTGTGTTTAGCCTAATGTGTCATTAATATGTATAGAGACAAATTTAATAAAGGTAAAATTTAATATGGATTATTATTTATTATTTTACCATTAAATTGCTAAAGCATGATTAAATATTAAATGGGTTTAATATGAAATTAGAATTTCATATTAAAATATAAAAAGAAAACTATTTTAAAAAAAAGAGAGAAAAAGAGAAAAATATTAAAATTAAAATCTAGAAAATAAACAAGAAAATAAAGAAAGATCTTAAAATTAGTAAACACAAAAAGATAAAATAAAAATTAAAATTAAAATTAAAAAAGGAATTTAGTATCTATTTTTCTATTTAAGAGAAGGAATGAAAGAGAATTAGCATAGTCTATGCATTGGAGAAGATAGAAGAAAGGGCACAGCATTGAGGAGAAGAAGCTCAAAGGATCAATTGATAAATTTCTAGGTAGGTGATGTCTTAAATTTCATACATGATTGATATTGGTACATGCATATTAATTTTGAATATTGTATTTCTATGGTTGATATAGAGCTTAAGAAACAAAAAATTTATTGAAAGGCATGTTAAACTGTATATAAACTTAACAAGAATAAACATAAACTATATATACATAATTAACTAAATAGATTATAGGGATAAATCACTTAGATTATAATAAAATAATATTATAGCTTGAGTTTAGGAGCCAATAGAATTTTGGCACTATACAGCCTATTAGAAAACTCAATAATACTTATACAATATTGATCGATCTATGTGAGAATTAAATTCTAGTTTTATCTACTAATCCTCCCAGCCAACAAACATGGCATCTTATTATAGGGCACCAAATTTATCAGCTCTTTCTCAACTTATATTTCCTTAACTCTACTTATGATTTAGCAAAATTTTCTCTTTGGGCATCTTACATTGACAGATATACTCTAATCTTAGGCGACAGGGATTTGTATTTTTTTTTTAACCTTAAAAATTATATTTTCTATACTTAAGGCCTATAAATGTTAACAATTTGCTCTATGTAGCAAGGAAAATATATTTATATGTTTATGACATCATAATATCTAGGAGTTGTGGTATCCAGATGGATAAGAATTATGTTTTATATTCTCAGTTTGAGACATTCATAGTAGAAATAGAAAAAACTTTTAGTAAAATATATATTTTATATATATGTACATCTTGTGCTCTATTATGTGTTTGGGAATTAAATATTATATATAAAAAAAGAATATAATTGTAAAACAGTATAGTTTTATGTTTGGTATCAATTTTCTATCCAAGATTGAATATTTTCTTTTAACCAAATACTACCCTCTCTAGACAAATAAACTTATAGCACCATTTTCATGATGGCTCGGTAATCTATTTTGGAAGTGGATAATTAAACACTCAACATCGATATAATGCTCGACCTTCAACATTAATCACTTCATACTATCAATATAATTTTTGGCATGATCTTAGATTGAAAATAGTAGATACCTGTGGTAAACATTATTCATTAAATTAGGTGTCAAAATGCAGAATTGGAATTATTCTCACCCTTAAAGATTTTACATCATTGTCATTGTCATTGATAAAAAAAACATGGAAAAATATATATATTGAACTAATTTTTATAGAAGTTTTCCCCATTTTTACCAAGTCTTTTGCGTGATAGAAAACATATATATCCTTAAGCCCATAGGTAATTTAAAAGTCGTTTCATATGGTTTTAACAATTTAGCATGTTTGGCATGGATATAAAACAAGTAAATAATATTATTATGTCATTAGAAATTTAGGTTAAGGTTGTAAATAGATTAATATTCACCTAAATTAATAGCTATGGTGTTAGCAAAGCATTAATTAACAAAGTTATATTTTTCCATAGAACAATACTTTCATACAAAATTTGAACATAGATAATTATACCTCTTATACATAGGCATCAGGTTTTGCCAATAGAAACATCTTAGAAGAAGTTTTTAAATGTTCATATTTTATAGTGGAACTAGAAAAAGGTTCATAAACTCAATTTATGTTAGGAATAAAATCTGGTTTTTAATATAAACTTTTAAATCGGTAATGGATTTTCATTGTTGTTATAATAACATTAGAGCTATAATGCTCGGTGAGCATGAACCTTGAATTAATAACAATAGTATGAAATTAGTGACTCAAAACTATATTTTTGTAATTAATAACCTAACTAGGTGGAATAAAACTTGTAAAATCTTTAGACTCCTTAAAAAATGAAAAACCATCATGCAGAATTTGACGTCGAGTTACATATTAGTATAATTAGAAAACTAAGGTAGCCTTATTTAGTTAATATTCTCAGGAGAAATATTAAATATAAAATAAAATAATTTTATAAATATCTTAAAAAATTATTGCTTATCTAACCCCAAAAATAAATCAATTTATAAACTAGATCTTTTTGTGTTTTCAGGATAAACAAGGTTTTGGGTTTTCTAGTTATTATATGTAATGTATGTTTCCATGTATTTTTAACTACTTTATGAGTGGATTAATATTCTTAGTAGTTATGGTTACAACATTGTATTGTGGTAATATGAGTTACCATATGGTGTAGATAATTGGAAACCAATTATATTGCTAAAATTTTATAGTTAAGTTGTATGTTTAACCAAGTGTATATTTGTAATCATTATTTATAAAATGGGATAAAATATAATGAAAGTTTCATGCATATGTTAGAAATACTTAATGTATATTTTTATTACTCCTATGTATACCATTTACTATTAGCATGTATATTATTGAATCTTGTGGTTGAATTGTACTTCACCAATTTGCATTGTTAATGTAGAGTAAGGAGTGAGATGGACTTCACTGGCTTATTGACACTGTAATATTAGATAAAATAAATCCAATCAAGCGGTGTGCATGAAAATTATAGATCTATAGATCATTTTATATTACTATTTATAAATATTTGGCCAAAGTATGTTTAGTGAGACATTATCATTTCATGAGTATGATTTACATGCATATATGATTGTTGAGTGTGGAGCCCTTTGGGGCTATCACATGACCATGATGGTACATTTTGTTGACTTAAATATCTCCAAGGATGTGGGTAGCACATTTTTCATTTACTCTTCATGTGGGTGAATATTATGAAGTGAATATTTAATAATTTTTATGTTGACTTCCATGCTTGTTGGAAGTGGGATTGATTTCCTTATTTTCTAGGGAATTAATTATTTATTAAATAATTTCAATATGAGTAGAATTATTAAATGATCTATTTAATAATTTATATTATGTATTACAATATAAAATTATTGAATTTTTTATTTAATAATTTTTATGATGTATTATGCACGTGGGGTGGACTTTCTCGTTACTTTGAGTTGGTTATTGTCTCTTTGCATTGGAAGTTATGTCATTTGGAGGAGAATGGAATGTTCCTTCTTGATGGGGCTTTACTATGAGCTTGATTAAGTGGAAATGGCATGTTTCCTATGTGTATAAGGCCTATCTTGATGAGGATGGCAAGTTTCTCCATGGGAGATGGATTTTTACATCATTTGTTATATATGTAGGGTGTGGTGTGACCTTTTAGAGGTTGTTGATGATTTTACATGTGTGGCTTTTGAGAGATAGATTCAAAGTGTATGTGTTTTTAAAATTATATATGTTCATTTATAATGTGTGGTATATCATCTTGTGAGATACAATATTATATAGGTGTAGGTAAAAATGCAGCTTTTTATGCAGCATTTTTTATAGAAGATTTTTCTAACTCTATGAGAGTTCATGATAATCTTGTTTCAAATTACTATTTTATTTAAGAAATTTCTTGGTGTATGTATTTCATATTGGGTGAACCAAGGTATATCTGTGTTATGGTTTTATTTTTGATGCTGTTCTCTCCATTTATGCTTTTATTTAAATTATGATTGAAGGAATTGTTTTTACATAATTAAATTTGACTTTCACACATTTAAAATCTAATTTTATGATTTTATGGTGGATTAAATATAGTTTATTTTCACTTAATTCTTAAAAATTGGTATCAAATCTTTGGTGGTGTTTTAGTTGAAGTGGTAAATCATAATAAAGGTTATTAGCTTGAGTGGGAGCTATGGGAGAAGAAATCAAATTTAGAGTTGAGAAATTTGATGGTAAGAATTTTGGTTTGTGAAAAATACAAATAAAAGACTAATTACATTAGAAGGAACTTCAACTCCTTTTTAGATGGGAAAGGAGGATAACCTATAGCTATGAGTGATATAGATCAGACATTGCTTGATAGGAATGCATTGGGAGCCATACAGTTATACCTTACATCTTCTATTGCATTCAACATTATAGATCAGATAACTACAAAACATCTCATGGAAAAACATGGAAAGTTGTATGAAAAACCCTCAGATTCAAATAAAAAATTTCTTATGAAAATATTTTTTAACATGAAAATGGTTCAATTGATAATCATTTAAATGATTTTAATATGGTTATAAGTATGCTCACTTCTGTTGGAATTAAGTTTGATGATGGAGTTAGAGCTTTACTAATTTTATGTTTTTTGCCAAATAGGTGGGATAGTTTGGTTATGGTTGTGAGTAATGCATTCCCTACTAAGGGAAGCTTGAATTTTGAGGATGTTGTAGGTGTAATTCTCAATGAGGAAATGTGAAAGAAAATTACTAGTGAATCATCTTCAGGTAATGCTTTGTCTATTGATACTAGAGGGAGGCAAAAGGATAGAAACAAAAGAAACCATAGAAATTTAAAAGGTAGATCTAAATCCAAATCTAAAGCCAAGATGATATGTTGGCATTGTGGGAAGAGTGGACACTCAAATAAGGATTGTTGCTCACTTCAGGATAAGAAGGACAGCAAGGAGGAAATGAATGAGGTAAATGTGATATCAGGTAAATCAATTCAAGATGCCTTAATTCTTTTTTTGGATAATTTTATTGAGTCATGCATATAATATTCAGGGGCTTCTTTTCATGCTACCCCACATAAGCATTATTTTTATGACCATGTTAAAGAGAATTTAAGACATGTATATCTTGGTGATGATGAACCATGTGAGATAGTAGGGAAAGGTTCTATTCAGGTGAAAATGTAGAATGGGAACATGTCGTTACTTAAAGATGTTAGACATGTGTCTATGTTGAGATAGAATTTGGCTTTAGTGGGGCAATCAGGGAGTGAAGGATGTTCAGTTATGTTTACTACATATTCTTGGAAAGTTACCAAAGGATCTCTTATGGTTTTGAAAGATAAGAAAGTTGGTATTTTATATTTGACTAGTAGTGTTGATTCTTTTGATTTAGTTGTTGCAAATGGAGATGCAACTATGTGGCACTACATGCTCATTTATATGATCCATAAGGGCATGGAGATCTTAAAAGATAAGTTGTTTGGATTGAAAGATCTAGATCTAGACTTTTATGATAATTGTGTGTATGGGAAATAAAAGTGGGTAAAGTTCCTAAAAGTTAGACCCATAAAGAAAGAGCACAACTTAGAGTTGGTACATTCAGATGTTAAGGACCAACTCAGGTATCTTCTACTAATGGTTCCAATTATTATGTCACTTTTATTGATGATGCAACTAGGAAAGTTTGGGTTTATTGTATTAAAAATAAATTTGATGTATTTAACACTTTTAAGAAGTATAAATCCTTGGTTGAGAATGAAACAGGTCTCAAATTAAAATGTATCATATCAGATAATGAAGGTGAGTATTATCATAATGCTTTCTTTGATTATTATTTTAATAATGGAATTTGTAGGCAAAAGATGATTCTAGGAACTCCACAGTAGAATGGGGTATCTAAAAGAATGAATAGAACAATAATAGAATATGCTAGGAGAATGAGGTTACATATAGGGTTACTTTTAGAGTTTTGGGTAGAAGCAGTTAGCATAATAGTATATCTGATTAATAGAGGACCTTTTATGCCTTTGGATGGAGGCATTCCTAAACAATCTTGGTTTGGTAAGAATTTTGATTATTCTTCTCTTAGATTCTTTGGATGTGAGGCTTTTGCCCTCATCAAGAAAGAGAATAGGACCAAGTTAGAGGCTAAATCAGAGAAATGCACCTTTGTTGGATATGGTGAGGATGACTTTGGTTTCCATTTATAGAGCATTAAAAATAAAAAAATATTTAATTCAAGAGATGTAGTCTTTAATGAAAAAGTCATGTATAAGGATCAATTATAGGAACAAGAACACGGATAGAAAGAGTACATAATATTGGATGACATTATAGATGGCAAAGTATTTAATGAATTAGTTCAGGAATCTTCTATACAAGGACCCCAAACTCTTATGGTGAGAATATCTTCTAGGGTAAGAAAAGTACCTAAACATTTTTCTCCTTTGAATTATTTGTTACTCATTGACAATGGAGAACCAGAGTGTTATGAAGAAGTAATGTAGGTAGATGCCAAGATCAAATGGGAACAAGCCATGGATGAGGAGCATAGATCTCTCATGGAGAACCAAACATGGGATTTGGTAAGGCTACCCAAGGGCAAGAGTGCATTGCCAAAAAAGTGGATCTTCAAAATAAAAGAAGAGGATCAAGGGAGAAAAAGGTATAAGACCAGGATGGTGTTCAAGGGGTTTACACAAAAATTAGGTATTAATTTTGATGAGATTTTTTCTCCTATTATAAAAATGACTTATATTAGGACTGTTCTTGGTTTACTTATAGTTGAGGATTTGCAGGTAAAATAGTTAGATGTGAAAACTACTTTTCTTCATGGTGATTTGGATGAAGACTTGTATATGAAGTAGCCATAGGGATATGAGGTCAAAGGGAAGGAGAACTTTGTGTGAAGACTAAAGAATATCTTGTATGACTTGAAACAAGCTCCATGGTAATGATATAAGAAATTTGATTATTTTATGCTGGAACAAGAATATCAAAGGTGTAATTCTGACCATTGCATGTAAATCAAACATTTTGATGATGGTTCATTTTTTATTTTATGCTTTTATGTGGATGACATGTTAGTTGTAGGAAAGAACATACAGCATATTCATATTCTCAATAAATAGCTTAGTGACTACTTTTATATGAAATATATGGATGTAACAAAGCAAATCTTTGGTATGAGGATTACTCATGATAGGAAAGAGAGGAAGCTGGTTTTTTCCCAATTAGAGTATGTGAAGAAAGTCTTCGAAAGGTTTAGCATGTTGGATGTTAAATATATTGGTACTCCTTTGGTAGGCCACTTTAGATTATTAAAGGAGTAATGTCCCAAGATAGAAGTTGAAAAGATTAAGATGTCCAAGGTACCTTACTCATCGATAGTTGGTAGCTTGATGTATACCATAGTTTGTATCAGGTTGGATATTTCCCAAGCAGTGGGAGTTGTGAGCAGGTATATGAGTGATCTAGGTTATGATCATTGGCAAGTAGTGAAATGGATTCTTTGGTATTTGAGAGGAACAATTGATGTTGTATTATGTTATGGTGGATTAGATACCACTTTGCATGGTTATGTGGACTTAGATATGCCAGGGGATATTGATATCAAGAGAATTAGGATAGGATATATATTTACTATTAGAGATATAATGGTTAGTTGGATTTCTAGGATACAGAAGGTTATGGCTTTGTCAACCATAGAATGAGAGTATGTTGCTACCACAAAGGCTAGCAAGGAGATGATTCGGTTATAGGAGTTGCTTTGAGATTTTGGGCATGAGAAAGAAATTGGGAGACTACATGGTAATAGTTAGAGTGTTATTCATTTGGCAAAGAACTCCACTTTCCACTTGAGGATAAAACACATATAGTTATGTTATCACATCATTAGGACAGCTTTGGAGGAGAACTTGGTGAAGCTGGAGAAGATTCATACTAGCCATAATCTTATGGATATGATGACCAAGGTGGTCATATTGGATAAGTTGAGACTATGTTCAGATTTGGTTGGTCTTAGTGATCATGGAGTAGTGATAGATTCTATTCAAGATAAAATGTCTCTAATTGGGACATTATTGAGTGTGGAGCCCTTTGGGGCTATCACATGACCATGATGGTAAATTTTAGGGGCTTAGAGAGATCTAAGGATGTAGGGAGCACATTTTTCATTTACTCCTCATGTGGATGAATATTATTAAATACATATTTAATAATTTTCATTTTTACTTCCATGCTTTTTGGAAGTGGGATTGATTTCCTTAGTTTCTAGGGAATTAATTTTTTGTTAAATAATTTCTATATGAGTAGAATTATTAAATGATCTATTTAATAATTTATATGATGTATTATAGGAAAAAATTATTCAATTTTCTATTTAATAATTTCTATGATATATTATGCAAGTGGGGTGGACTTTTTCATTACTTAGAGTTGGTTATTATCTCTTTGCTTTGGAATTTGTGCCATGTGGAGGAGAATGGCATGTTTCTTCTTGGTGGGGCTTGAATATGAGTTTTCTTAGGTGGGAATGGAATGTCTCCTAGGTGGATAAGGCCTATCTTGATGAGGATGGCAAGTTTCTCCTAGGGGGATGGATTTCTACATCATTTATTATATATACATGGTGTGGTGTGACCTTTTAGATGTTGTTGATGATTTTACAAGTGTGGCTTTTGAGAGATAGAGTCAAAGTACAGGTGTTCATTTATAGGGTATGGTATAGAATATTGTGAGATACAGTATTGTGTAGGTGTAGGTGAAAGTGCAACTTTTTGTGTAGCATTTGTTACAGGAGATTTTTCTATCTCTGTGAGAGTTCATTGTAATCTTGTTTCAAATTATTATTTTATTTGAGTACTTTATTGGTGGATGTAGTCCAAATTGGGTGAACCATGGTATATCTATGTTATCATTTTATTGTTGGTTTTGTTCTCTCCATTTATGCTTTCATTTAAACCATGATTGAAAGAATTGTTTATGTATAATTAAATTTGATTTTCACACATTTAAAATCTGATTTTGTGATTTTATGGTGGATTAAATTTGGTTTATATTCACTTAATTCCAAATAGTTATATCTTGTAATAGATCATGTTTTCTATGATAAATTTCATTTTTACTGAGTTAGAATTCATATAGTGCATAGATACTTGCTAGTCTCTTTAAATTCCTATGTCATCAGTATCTACCCATCTGTGAAGGAAGGGCCATTCTTTGATGGGATAGTGTAGGGAATCATTGGTCTATGGTTGATGTGGAAAAGAGCTTATATGGTGCTCTCATTCCCCATAGTAGTAGTACTTATCAAGATGACACTTGAGATTGCCACAGATACTTGAAGTTTGGGAATTATGCTATAAGGTAGCCAAGTATCCTATTTGTACATTATAATATATTGTAATTATTATTGAAGTGTTAAAATTATACATTGATGTACTTTGATAGTGGTTATTGTGTATTTGGATAATTTAAATTTAAAATTTTATAAATACTTTCTTTATTGAGTTGTCATACTCTCGTGATTTAGAGATTTGTAATTATATTGTAATATGAATTGTTATCATGATTGCACGAGAATACTTTTTTATCTTTGTTAGACTCTCAAGATGTAATCTAATTTTTCATATGTATTTATTTTTTTTTAAATTATGTGGTTCTATTTAGATCCCAATAGGGATGTTACAAAAATATTAAGAAAACCATGTTGTATATGTATCAATCAAATAGTGAAACAACATATAGTGGAACCATGTCTAAGTAAATATATCAATTAATCTCATAGTATCAAATGTAACAAATTTAAGATATATGATATGAATCATGGAAATGTGTAGAAGTAATAAACTCATCAAACAATCAAGCACCCACACAAGATCACTCAATGTCACACAAAGGGGGTCTATGGAGACCACAAACAAGGGGCATGTTCAAATTATGCACACTCAAGGAGAAGACATGTGAAAATGTCCACAAACCAAAGAAAATAACACTCAAGGCACAAGTGGCCAACAAGTAAGGAACATGTTCAAATATTCCACACTCCACACATAGAAGAAAACAATGAATACAGTAAAGTAATCCAAATGATAATATGAATAAGTGAAATATAAGAAATTGACATAAGTATATCATACTAGTTATTGCATACATGTGCTATCAAAATGTTAGGTAAAATAGCATATCAAGTACATTATGTAATATGTAAACATGAGTATATGCATGTGTCAGCTTATTATATAAGCTTGACATGATAATTTTTAAATGATCATAAATCAATAAAACATGTATCGATCATGATCAATATAAAACAATATGTCCCCAATTTAACGTGACATGTGAGAAGAGTAAATGTCCAACATATGAATGATCATGTATCATGGATCTAGTGTAATCCTATATCACACTCAAGTACCCATTGTTTAACCCTTTTTAGATATATTTATTTTAGGTTTAAAAGAGTAGAATAGTCTATACACAAAGATGAATCAAATTATTCTAGAGTAGGGAACATGTTCAAATATTCCACACTCCACACAAAGAAGAAAACAGTGAATATGCTAAAGTAAGCCAAATAATAATATGAATAAGTGAAATATAAGCAATTAACATAAGCATATCATATTAGTTATTGCATACATGTGTTATCAAAATGTCAGGTAAAATAGCATATCAAGTACACTATATAATATGTAAACATGAGTATAGGCATGTGTAAGATTATTATATAAGTTTGACATGATAATTTTTAAATGATAATAATCAATAAAACCTCTATCGATCATGATCAATATAAAAAAATATGTCCCTAATTTAATGTGTCATGTGAGAAGAGTAAATAGCCAACATATGCATGATCATGTATTATGGATCTAGTGTATTCATATATCACACTCAAGTACCCATTGCTTAACACTTTTTAGATATATTTATTTTAGGGTTAAATGGGTAGAATAGCCTATACATAAGGATGAATCAAATTATTCTAGATTAGGCCAATTAATTGAAAGCTTAGACAAATGAATATTCTGAATTAAAATGTTGAGTTATGTTAAATATAGAAAGTACATTCAAAACATTAGTTTGATTGCATAAACATGAATAAACTTAGCTTATCAATCAATGTGCATGTATATTTGAGAAGTATAGAGGTGAAAATAAATAGGGATAAGATTAGGTTCTAGTCATTAGATTCTATATATATTATTTCTATAGACCGGGACACTTGTGCCAGCCCTAAGACACTTGTGTCAATGTCTATGCCATAATCTTAATAGATATATCAAGTATACAATATTCATTATATTATGGACTGACCACCTGGAGATTTCTATTTTTTTGTCATCTTTAATTGATATATTTTATTTACATATATAGGCTGATAATGACTATATGTGGATTAAATCCTAAATATTCACCATAGGTCTTTGTATGTTGCCAAAAATATGTTAGTGGGATTACAATGTCATGCTTACTTTAGAGACCAATCTTTCAATGAGAACTACCTACATAACCAATACTCTAAGGAGGGCCTCAGAAATATTTAGTTCTCCCCTAAGTATTGGCTTGTGTGTGTACAAAGGTGAAATACACTATATGCAAGGGCTTGTAATGATCTATCTTATAACTTCAAAAATATTACTCATGGGTTGTTTTTTGAGTGCTTTAGACTTGTAATATGACTGCTCATATGACTACTATGAAAATAAAGAATAATATGGAAGTATAACTCAGTTGTGTAACTAATCGAGTGAGCTTTAATAAGTGTTTTCTTGATATTTGATAGATGAATAATTAGTACACTTAGATTTTTATTTATTCCACACATTTTAAAAATATCTCATGGTAGGATTCGATAAAAAAATGGGCCAACCCATAGCATTCAAAATATTTTTAAATTAGATTACTTTTGAGGACTAGACACTTGATAAGAATATGGATACTTACATCAATTCAAGTGTCCCTACGTGGGACACAAGTGTCTAGTTGGCTAGGATGTTATTGAGGATCTAAAAACTATATTGTAGGATATATTAGGTTTTAGGCTTTTTATATAGTGCAATAGATATGGGTCATTAGAAATGATAGGGTCAGACCATAATATAAATAGTTAGGCACAGTGAGATGGTGAATATAAGTATTTTAGTAGTAGGAGGGTCTAGAATTGAAGGTAGATCCCTAATAGGTATTTGTCAAGCATTAAAGACTAAGAAATTTAAATTAGATTTTAGTATCTACATTTCCCTCTTTTAATATAGTAATGCATAAGGATTAAATTACTAGTTTAAAAGAAACAAATGTGTACCTAGGTGTGTATAACACACATTACCTTTGTGTGGGCCAACTTTGAGTGTTTTGATGGTGTATGACCTATAACTAAGAATATGTTACATTATAGATCAATGTATATGATCTAAAATTTGAAATAATTGAACTGCTTGAAAAGAAAGAGAGTGAGGAAGGAGTACACATGTGTTGATGCAACCATGTTACCCCTTGGTACTTTGACTTGGTAAATATGATTCCCTATGAATCATTAGTGTTGAGAGAGGTTCAAAACTACACCTTTAAGAACGGAAGAAGGAGATTGAAAGGTGATTGTGTCTTAAATTTGGTGAAAGGGTGAGTTATGACATGACTATTGAGATTATTGAATCTCAATTGCACAACTCAAGTGGAAATACAATAAAATCTAAGTTAAGTGGTATAACCAACTCAACCTACAAAATGGATGTAGTGTCAGGCAATTGAGGGCATTGAATCTTAACCACACTACTCAAGGGAACTAATTTTTGTAGACAGATAAAGTCTAAAAATAGTGCTTCCTAAAGAAAATGGTGTTTCTTAGTAAAGTATCATTACTTCTTAGTAAATAAGTTTGAATAGTTTTAAATATTTATTTGTAATTTTTTGGTGCACTTTCATGGCATATGCACCTATAATATATGTCAAGCTAAATTAATTATTAAAATTTACCTATTTTCACTCAATTTTGCACCCTTAGAGAGGTTGTTAAAGCCTCTTCCAAATTTATTGAAACATTGGATTGCCTCTAGGCATGTGGGTTTCCTATAATAGAGGTAAACCTCTACATTGAAAGGGCTAGCTCCCTACATATGTATTTGATAGCTTATCACATATACTACTTGCTTTTTTGGATGAAAAAAGATAGAAAGAACATGAAATTATCTTATTATAATTATGTGATACACCATATTGATCTCCACTATACTACCATATACTTTCACTATGAAAGATGACTCAGAACACCAACTTCAACAACCTAGATTTCTCTAACATAAGTGTTTCAAACATGAAGGTGGTATGCATTGCACATCTTAAGGTGAATGAAAAATAGGTCTAATTATGGATAATAATTCTATTCCTTACACTTGGAGATAGACAATGAAACTAATTAAACTTCATTTGACCTGTTAGAGAGTAGACTACTTGCACAAAACATGAAAGAGTAAGGACATAAGGATAGATGATTATCACTTGTCATTCCACTATGCACTACTTCACACTCTTAGACAAGAAGTTATGAACTCAAAAATAGATTTTAAATATTTATTAAAATACAAATATAATATTCAAACTAGAAGGGATATTCCAAACCAAGTGTATATCTCTTAAACTTAGCCAAAATTAGTTGCTCTTATAGAGAATGGTGAAGAGAGAGAGAGAGAGAGGGGTGTGGTAGGAGATGATTGACAAGTGTATAAGAGATTTATAAAACTAAAAATAGTTATGAGATAGTATATAATATCTCCAATTCCATGTATCTCACTCTTGAATTATTTATAACATTCCAAGTGTTGTGGGGTTATAAATTAGCTTGACACCTTGACTAGCTCTTTGAAAAATGCCCTTCCTTACATGAAAGGAGTGACAAATAGACCTTATATCCATGAATTAACATTAAAATTATCTTTAAAATTTCATTTAAAATATTAAATATCTTAATAAACTCTTCTGACCTTCCATTCCATCATTCATGTGCATAGGTGTCTTGTAACTCTCCATTTCCCACACCTATTTGGTCCAAAACTCAAGTGTATATCATATATCTCATAAAAAATATATTAATGGTCTTAAAATAATTTATCAGTCCTAAAACACACCATTTTGGTTCTTGGACCAACTCATAATAACTCATTTTGCTCCTTAAGCCTTCACTAGGCCTAGTTTCCTTATAACCATTTTTTCCTATAAATATCCTTGTATAATTTTTTTATGGATTATATTGAAAAAATAATGGAATATTATATTACCTTATATTTCCTTACATATCCATAACAAATTTCCCCTTTATAATCTGAGTAGAAGCCAATTTTTTATACCTGTATCTGTCTTGAATTATGACTCAGGTGGGCTTCCTTGCTTTAGACCCTATTTTATTGATATATACTTATTCCACATGTTTTAAATCAAAAAAAATCATTTTATTTACTTTACCTATGACATCACCAACCTACATGTCAATTTTTGGGTCTTGAGACCCTATGGAAGTATGCAAACCAAGAAATGGTCAAGTTGCCTAGTCTCATTTTGAGCATGTTTGAGACTACCTTAATAAATGGGACTAGTTTGGACACCTCCAAAATCTCCAGTGTAATATTTTTGACTCTAATATATATTATAATTACCAAATTACCTCATACCATGATTTTTAATCTCTCCCCTTCTCATAACACCTATAAAACATTTTTAAAAATGTGCAAAAATAAGGTATTTGTACCAATCTATACAAGTGATGTTAGCATGAAATTTCATGGGGGTAACCTCATTTGAGTCATAAACAACTTAAAATATTTTTAATCAGTAAAATATGTCATTATATATGCATTTTAGCTCTTTTCACCTTGACTGGTCAGTATCAAGGTTTAAAAGAGGTTTTAGACCTGTTTGGGGTCTTAACAATGGTTCATAAAGAAAATATCATTAAATGACATATTTACAATTTTAAAAAATTATTTATATACCCCTTAAACTTTTTTTTTTTTAAATATAATCCCATTAAAAGTGTGGACAATGGTATGAGCATCTGAAGTTGCTCTTTGGGTGGCCTATTTAGTGTTCTTGATGCTAGAGATATGCCCAGATTGAGTTTTGAGTCTCAAAACACCTTACCACTACTATGAGAGGATAATAAACCTATAAAATATCCATATAAATTATTATAAATTCCTTTTAGTTCTTCATTACCCCTCTATATGCTTAAGGTACATTGGTGTTGGGGTTTAAGAGTTATCTCCTTCTTGTTAGCCCTCAAGGGCACTTGGATGGAAACATGAGTTGTGTTGGCACCTAAGAATTTATGGAGACATATAATAAATATATATAATATCTCAATATTCCCCCCCATGACATATATAAACTTTATTTTTTCCCTTTTATCTCAAGTGCACATCTAAGTCTCATGGTTACCCTTTTCCAAAGAGTGGGCCTAGTCTGAGATAAAATAGTAGAAATGTCCACTACTAGTGTTTATTAAATGAAATCTTGTAAGTATTTTTAAACTAATTAGCATGATATATACCAAATTTTAGACCATGATCATGCCTTGAAGGCCTCAAATCATCAAATTCCCTAAATACTGGATTGTAGAGTTAGACTATGTGTACTCTTCTTTTAACCTTGATTGAGTATGAGGTTTGGACTCAGTTTAATAAAATTTATTCAATTATATTTTAGTTTTATACCAACATTATGACCCTTGTCAATTTAGATGCAGGCTTGAGAGTTATTTTCATCTCTACTCTTTTATATGGGCTTAAGACTTACCCAATCATGTATGACCTGAAGGTATTCCTTAAAAGTCATGACTATATTATGTTCTAGGACCTTATCTTCAAACCCTATGATTTCCTTCAATAATATATGACATGTTTATAGACTTAACTAGGCTCAGAGCCTCTCTCATATAACTCTATCAACTCTTTTGTAACAATTCCAAACCACTTGTCCTAGTCTCCTTCTGTATAAACTATAGGTATTCTTTAAAAGGCATGACTATGATCTTGGTGTGTTTGGAGCCTAATTTCTCACCATTTATCCCATAAAATGTATTTTAACTTATATATCATATCATATTATGTTCAAAACACTCTTTAAACACCTCTACAAAGTTTGCCTCTCCTTTAGGCTTAACACTGGCTTAGAATGAGAGGACTACAGCCTGTAGGTTACTTCTAGGTCACTTTATTATGTTAGGTACTTATATGACCTCACCCTCATGTAATTTAAAACCTTCTCAACAATCCTTGACCTGAAATAAATTCTTTAAATATGTTTATATCATCTCAAAGGTGTCACTAGTTCTTTTTCAGACTTAAGACCAACCTCTCTTCATATAACTTGTAGGTGACTATTAAAAAGTAGGACTGAAAAATGGGTGCTAAAAACCTCACCTTCACACCAATATACCTCTTATTATTATTAAAATCTAAGTTTATAGTATTAAATTAATTCTTAAAACACACCTCTTATATCACACTAGTCCTTGCTCATTGTCCATAGTATTGTATGGACCTAAAGGTGTCCTTGAGGTTGTTGACTATGTGATTATGATATAAAACTAAGTTCTCCCTATCTTATCATGTTTTAATATTTTCAAATCAAGGGAATCAACCTCATCATTTTCATATTCTACTTATTATCCCATGGCATAGTCTATGCATAGTGTTATATATGGTCTTTAATTGTGAACTAGTTCTTATGACTTTCAACAACTAGGTAAGTGACCTAGTATCTCTTCAAGGAGATTAACTCTGTTTGCATCTATCTGAGGATATTTTGGGAAGACTCCATTGTCTTATCCTTTTTGGTGTTGATTTTATATTGATTAGGTCCAAATGAGGACCTACAGGCTTAAGTCTTGTAGGTCTCATTTAATTGCAAGTGACTACACAAGGTCATCTTCCCTAAGTTCTTTGAGTTTTTCAAACTTATAAACTCACTACATGCCTCATTTTTACTTATTAATAGTCCAAAAATCTTCTAGTCCATGCTTCTTATCATCTCAAACTACCTTACATCCATGTACAAACTATATACATAATCCTCTTATACATAAGCCTTATGAGTATATAATTAGAGACTATAGTTAGTTGGAAGAAACTTGGTGTTATAATTTATGCGGTAAAATATATATGAAGTTATGTGGAGATACATCAAGCCTCTCCATGATCAATGAACATATTTCATACACTCAATAGTTTGTACAACATGCATATAGAGGAGAAAATTAACTTCTTATTAAAAGGTGTGCATAGATTTCC